>JAJAGP010001192.1:0-221996 GCA_025084515.1 Ancistrus triradiatus | reverse complement strand
CAATTGCTCCCACAGTTGATTTATTCACACCAACCTGCTTGCTTATTGTAGATTCACTCCTCCCAGCCTGGTGCAGCTCTACAATTTTCTTCCTGGTGTCCTTGGACAGCTCTTTGGTCTTGGCCATGGTTGAGTTTGGAGTCTGACTGTTTGAGGCTGTGGACAGGTGTCTGTTATACAGATAATGAGGTCAAACAGGTGCCATTAATACAGGCAATGAGTGGAGGACAGAAGAGCTTCTTAAAGAAGTTACAGGTCTGTGAGAGCCAGAAATCTTGTTTGTTTGAGGGTGACTAAATACTTATTTTCCACCATGATTTACAATTAAATTCTTAAAAATGTAGGAATTCTTTTTTATTTAAATTCCTACAATGTGATTTCCTGGATTTTTTTTCTCATTTTGACTCTCATAGTTGAAGTGTACCTATGATGAAAATTACAGACTTCTCTCATCTTTCTAAGTAGGAGAACTTGCACAATCAGTGGCTGACTAAATACTTTTTTTGCCCCACTATATAATCTATATATCATATATAAATAATTTTTTAAAAACTCAATAGATTATATTATTTAATTTTGGTGAGTCCAATGTGAATTGTAGCTTCAATTGCCTGTTCTTAGCTGGCAGGAGGGGCACCCAGTGTGGTTGTCTGCTGTTGTAGCCCATCTGCTTCAAGTTTCAACATGTTGTGTTATATATTTTCTCTTTTTGGACCGTTCTGTGTAAACCCTAGCAATGTCGCTGTATGTGAAAACGTACGAACGTCTGATCGCCATTTAATAAAACGAGCTGAAGGATGCGAATGTGAAACACAAAACACGAGAAGGTGAACAAAGCCGGCTTTATAGGAGACACATAAACCGTTTTCATTTCACATCCACTAAATGTTTGGGTTCGGTATCAAAAAAGAGCAGAAGCAGGGAATCTCGCAGCGTTTAGAAATTCGTAAAAGTGTTTAAAAGTCACAGTAAATCCCTCAGCACTCGGAAAGAAACAAAAAGAATCGCACCAGTGTTTGGACTACAGTGTGCAATAACCATGGCAAATAAAAAGAAAAACACCCTTTCCAAACGTCATTTGTCCGGAGATAGAAAATTTTTGCTTTTGCTTTTTTGCTTGCATACTAAAGATTACAAAAAACAGGACTGAAGCGTTTACACACAGACCGAAATAAAACACGTTACAGCGTTTATATCGAAGCAAGGACTCTTCATCTTATTACAGCGTCAAGTACATCGTTGTTTATTTCTACACCACATTTGTAATTTTTTCCCCCCAGAGATCTTGCAGAAAGAAAAGGAGGCGGCGCCGGATTAAACGAGACCTTGCTATTGTGGAACAACGTTAACCTCTGTATCCGTAAAACAGGATCCATTGATTTTAATAAAATCCATCGTTTAACCACTTATCAACGCTCTTTGTACGTTATGTTTGTTATTTGTGTGTGTGTGTGTGTGTGAACATTCCATGTCCCGGTTGTGCATGTAAAATACAGAATTGTGTATTTTGCGTGTGTTTGACACACTGGCTACGTTTACGTTTACGTTCAAATCTGTATCTATTCAACAATCCGATCCGATCTTCACTTGCGCAAACCAAAACGTAATACGACACGAAAGCTATGCACTCATATCCGAACAGAATTCTGACCTTATTAGCATCCCATCCCGCTCCCTCTTCTCCGTTCCCACTTTCCGTTAATCTCACGTTAATTAACCGATGGCTTAACTTGCACTAAATGTAGCATGCACAGCGCTCTCAGGCGAACATGCGCCCCAAACAAACTGCACGCCTCACATTTTATAAAATACCTGAAGTGTTTTTTCGTCGCATGATTCAAACAAAAACGATTTCCCCATAGCGTGAAGGGCAAGGGTGTCCAAACCCTCTAAAATCCCTCCCTTCAGCTGATTGTGCACATGTGATTACAGCTGTACCGCCTCACTCTCAGCTGTGATTGCCAGCTTGCTACCATGGCCCCTCCCACAATCAGACAGAGGTTCGAATTCGTATCTAGTCTGTACTCGTACTGGTACGGTACGTCGACTCGAACCACGCGAAGTCCGGCGTCCCTCTGAGGTCCAGTCCAAGGCACCGTTAGTCCAGGGCTGTGGGCTTCATCAGGGAGTTTGGGCAGGGTTTGGTTTGGATTAGGAGCACAGGGTGTCAGAAGGGTGTCCCTCATCCCCCTTCCCCCGAGCGGGTGGGCAGGGGTTCATAGGGTGGTACGGGCACAGTGGTGTTTGAGCTTGCAGGGCAACACGCCTCGGTTCAGCTGGTAAAACTCCACCAGCTGCAGGAGATCACTGAAGCGTGTGTTACCATCATCCAGGCTGTAGAAGAGCTCGCCGTCATCCTCCACCTCACACACACACACACACACACACACACACACACACACACACACACACACACACACACAGGCAAAGTCAGACACAATGTCAGGCCAACCTTTTGTACCCATTCTATCTGTACTATTTTTCACAGATGATAAACAGCCATTATTATTGTTATTATTATTACTGCTACTATTACTTATATTATTATTTAATTATTATTACATTACTATTAATACCTATATTAATATTTTTATTATTGTTGTTGTTACTGTTGCTATTTTATTTTTTATTATTATTACTACTATTATTATTATTATTATTATTATTATTATTAATTTTTTATTACTCTTGCTATTATTACTCTTTTATTATTATTATTATTATTATTATTATTATTATTATTATTATTATATATTTTTATTATTCTTGCTATTACTCTTTTTATTATTATTATTATTATTATTATTATCTTTTTATTATTGTTGTTGTTTACTGTTTCTATAATTATTATCATTCTTCTTCTTCTTCTTCTTCTTCTTCTTATTATTATTATTATAATACCCCTGTGAGCTAAAACACCTGGAACCAGATAATCAGCGTTATTCGTTATTCAGTCCGTGATTGGTCAGAATGTTTTGGCTCATCAGTGTATTTAAGTATTGATTCATTTAAGAAGATGATCACATAATACTTACGGTATTGACCCTTTCTTATAAATCAGATTATTCTAATATCCTAATATTTATTAGAAGATCCCGAAGAAACAGTACGTTACCAGTTTTTCACACTTCAGGTGAAATCTTTATCTACAGGTAAGTAATATCATGCCCTTAGACATCTGTTTAGAGTCATTTCTTCATTTTTTCAGTACAGAACAGACTAGTGAAGGTGTTTTTAGTAAAGCATACTCACAGGGACGATCTGGAAGTGTCTGATTCTCTGCGTGTGACACAGAGATAGGACGAAGGTCTTAGGGTTGCTTTGGCTGTCCCTTAGGAGAAAAACTCTGAATACAGAAAATAATCATGGTCAGACAATGCAGGCGATGATGTTAGAACTTCTAAAAGTTGTGAAGATCGGGACATACCCGTCGATGAGGCCGTGCTGGGTGATCAGCTTATGAGCTTCGTCTCGAGACAGTTTGCTGTGGAACCATGACTGGGCCAGGTGGATCGCTGAGGGAATGAGAACGGGTTCAGTTAACCCTTAATAATAAGGATAATAATAATAATAATAATAATAATAATAATAATAATAATAATAATAATAATAATAATCATCATCATAATAATAAATTAACCTTTAAGGTCGCAGGTAGAAACAGAGATTTAATATGTTATAACACATTTTTATGGGATTTTTTTGGGGTATTTCGGGGTGCAGTGTGTATCTGATTAGTAATCCGCTAACTGCTGAAAAACAGATTTTGTCAGTAATCGGTGATCAATGAGTTTACATGCACTTGGATAATCAGACAACGTTACAACTCCGGCTTGACACGATTCTACTTCACAACCAGCCAATAATCTCACAGAAGCATGCCATGTAAACTTCAAGCTTTTATAATTAAACTGCGTTAAATAAAAAAATTGCATTTCAGACACTCCCCAAATTTAATTCCTGGGTTGCCAGATCCAACATGGGAAACAAGTCCAAAACAAGCGAAGTTTATTAGAAAAAACAGACCTCGCAACCATGATATAATTTGATAGTCGCTTCCGGACAGCTCCGATTTGTGCGCATGCGCAGACTGAGAAAACCGATAGAAATCAGAGTAGGGGGATACACATGCTGAGAAATGCGATGACCGAGCTAAAATCCAGGGTCCGTATTCATAAAGATTCTTAATGCCAAGAGTAGCTCCTAGTGACGAAATTCTAAGAGAAGTCTTAGAATTGTGGGCATTTCCCCCTCAACGTTAGGAGTAGATCCTAGTAAACATAAAAATTATTCGTAAAGCATCTTAACTCCTAAAAGAGCCCCTAAGGAGCAAAACTGTTGGAAGTAGGGAGGAAGATGACGATGCAGAACAAACATTCTCCAAACACTGAATAACTGCGAGATAATCAAACGCTACCGATTAGATCGTACAGGAATAATGTTTGTGGTGGATCTTACTAGAGATTCGCTCACATTCGCTAGAATCGCTAGAGATTCTACAAACACCATAACACCCGAAATGAATGCTACATATGAACCAACGCCAATGGTTAAACAGATTAGCAATCAAAGTAACTCAAAAGAGCAAAAGAGTAACCAGTTCATAGGCTATCCAATAGATGAATTAGGCTAAAAACATAATTAACATTAACAAAATAGAATGAATACAGTGTGTGATGAGTGTAACATACGCAGACATAGCCCATGCCTGTCATTTTAATGGTGTATGATAGACTTTGCAATACTTCCCTAACTGAGAGTGAGTTTGTTTTATGGGTTTATGTGTGTGAGAGATAGAGACAGTGTATCGGAATAAATACGTTATAAATACGCTATTTATATTTATTTATATTTTATATTTTAACTATTTCAGACTTTTTTGGCGGAGTCCTTTTTTGGGTTTTGGTTCTTGACCCTTACAGTATTCTTAGAATCTTTACGAATACGGCCCCTGATATTTATCGTAGAACATATGATGATCGGATTATTAGGTACACGCAAACACACTGTGTCTAAGCGATCTGGTCAAATTGTTTTGGTTGTGCTAAATAACAAACAAAAATCATAAAAATCATACAGATTTTTAATGCTTTTACAAAAACCCCAAAACATTAGGTTAAAGAAGAAACTTGAACTCCAAGCTGACCTATGTTCGAGCTTTGGGACGGCGAGCAGCTTCCGTGACTCAGTCGATGGCAGCTTTTCCTCTGTAACAGAGAGTTCGTAATCAGCCGGTCGCACAAAACAAGAAGCTCTCCGGCTTCAAACTCTCAACACACTACGATCAATAAAATATCGTATCACGGTTTGTGAAATAGTCTGAGAAGTCGATCAGCTGTAGATCACCTAAAGCCTCACCCTCCATGACAGGCCCTCCTCCACGGCGACCGACAGAGCCTCGGACGGATTATCGATCACCCGGCTCTTCTGTCCTGAGAAATCCATGGCCACCAGAGAGTTCTCCGAGATGCTCCTCTGCAAAACAGGTTCTGTTTAAAACTTCATGCAGCAGTTACAAGTAAGCCTGCTTAAACAATTCAGGATCAACAGAGGCCAGGGCCTAGGGTCTTAAATATTAGATGGCCGATCTACACTGGCACCTTAGAGATGCCAGCCTGACACGTCTTTGAAATGTGGGAGCAAACTGAACTACTAGAAGGAGTCCCACACAGATGGGGAGAACAGAAGCACACAGGGACCCTGCCCGGGCTCCTAAGATGGACTCAACCCTCTAGACCTGAGGAAAAGTGGCTGACAGGACCAGAACAAAATCTGCAGACTACAATCTGAGATTTAGGAATCTCTCTCTCTCTCTCTCTCTCTCTCTCTCTCTCTCTCTCACACTCACACTCACACTCACACTCACACTCACACTCACACACACACACACACACACACACACAAGTTTGTCTGCTACCCTAATGAGGACTTTCCTTTTACATGAATGTGCATTTACATGCACTTAATAATCCGATCATTGTCTGATTTCTGCAGTTATGTGATCACTCAAGTGGTCCAGTGGATCTAGAAATCAGATTAAGAAATCTGATAACGAGAGCTGGATTTTATCTCACTAATCCGGTTACTCATAGCATAGCAGTGCACCAGTTACCCAATTTCATTCAGATTTGGCAGTCTGTGCATGTGCACAGAGCAGCTAGCATCAAAACACATGGTTGCCAAGTCCGCTTACTCTTAGAGATTTCGCTTCTTTTGGGCTGATTTACTTACAGCAGATGTGAAATGCAACATATACTCCACAAAATGAAGAGTTTGATTATTTAATATATTTAAGTTTATGTCACATTTCTGTGTGATTATCGGCTGGTTGCAAAGTAGAAATCTGATGATTGGCTGGGTGATGTAAACGCTTGAGGTTTAACATTATCTGATTACTGACAAAATCTGATTTTATGCAGTTATCAGATTATTAGGTGCATGTCAGAAAAAGACTACTGCAGCTAATTAATGCTAACCCTAACTTTAACCTCAATGACCTAAAGTAAATATTTTGGGATTTTTTGGTGGCCATTTTTGTAAAAAGTAAAAAAAAAAAAGAAAGCAGTCAAATGAAAAAAAAAGTCTTCACTAGTCAAAATTTCTGGGTTTTCTATCATTGTAAGGGACATTTGGTCCTCAAAAGTATAGCAAGATAAGACGTGCGCGCGCACACACACACACACACACACACACACACACACACACACGATGGCAATATGTGTGTATATCCTAAATTGTAGACTGCAGGTATAGGATCGGACATAAATGAAGAACAAACGTCATTATAGGATATGTGTGTGTGTGTGTGTGTGTGTGTGTGTGTGTGTGTGTGTGTGTGTGTGTGTGTGACAGAGAGAGAGTGTGTGTTTGTGATTGTGTGTTTCTAAAACTTAGACTCTAATCTGCAAATGCAGGATCATGCTTACATGAAGAGCCCATCATTACTAAATATGATATACTGATTGTGTGTGTCTGTGTGTGTGTGTGTGTGTGTGTGTGTGTGTAAGCAAACACTCGAGGCCGAGGTGCAGAGTTGTAAAGTCAGTGAACAGCTGAGGCTCAGTTATATTTAGAGTCGTTCAGCAGTTTTAACACTCCGAAATAACTCGGGGGCTTTTACTTACTTACTTACACACAATAGCCTACGGTTATTTAGAGCAAACGAAATTGTTCTTAGAATCGGAGCCTCATGGTCGCCCCTATTTATATCATTTACGGGGACATGAATTTAGGGACATGATTCGGACGCTTTGAGTGACTCTGCGTTTTAGTTCCATGTTAAGAACATACAAACATGAGGCGTAAGCGTTTTAGGTGAACATTTTACTTTACAAACTTCTAATCAAAACTGAGTGACAAAAAATCAGAAGTCTAGTTTTGTGTTGTTTAAACGTTATATTTTTCATCATACTGAATAAAAACCTAACAATAAAAATCCAAAACGAATCAAAATGAACAGGAAAACTTCGAGAAAGTGGAAAACGATTCCTAAAGGCTCTAACCCCTAGAGGTCGCTCTTTGCACAGACATAATAAACTTATATAAACATTGTAGCATGGGGGCACCCAGAGAGACTCGGGAGTACAGGAACAAGATAGATTTTCTCCTAAAAATAATGGAAACAGCGCTCAGGTGGCACAGTGGTTTTAAATGCCAGTCTACCACCCATGTTAGGGGCACAATCGAGCGTGTCTGAGAAAGCACAGGGGGTCATTAAAAATGTGGACATGCGAAATTGGGAGAAAAGGGGAAAAAACAAATCATATTCATATTACAATATGAAATGCATTTTGTTTTTTCCCATTTTCGCTTTTTTATGGACGTCTTTTTCACCATTCTGTTCCGTTTTCAGGTTTGTTTTTCTTAAAGAAATTACAAACAAAACCACAGAAAAATGGCACCTTTGTATAATAAAACCATAAAATTGTTGTGGTAACATTTAGCATTATCAAAAATGATATAAATGGAAGATGTAAAAAGTAAATAACGAAAGGTTCAGGGTGCGTATTTTATAACTATAAATAAAGGTGTTATTTCAGCAAACTTCAGCAAACCTAAGATCCATTTAGTAATGCCCTTTTAATTGTGCAGGTATAATATTGTCATTGTCATGTATACGTTATTTACCAACAATTCTCCTGTAACTATGCACCAGAAAATAAAATCAAATGTAATTCTTCAATCAGAGAACTCTGTTCTGTCCTCTTTCTTTAGACGTGAACTCTAGACTGTTTCTCTGCATCACTGGTCACTGAAAATGTAAAATCCCGTCCCGGTGCAACTCACCATTGGAGAGCTTTTCTGCTTCTGCTGAGGCTGCATGAAGTTTTGGTACAGCTGCATCCCAAACTGCCCCGAGAACAACAACAACACAAAACAATTACATTCATTCATTTCCATACCCACTGAATCTAACTCAGGGTCGTGTGGGCAGGGTGCCAGTTCCTCACAGGGCATGTGCAGCCCCAGAACCGTGAGGTACGAGGTATTAATAACAGTACAATACATTTATAAATAAATATAAACAACAGGGGCGCTCAGGTGGCACAACTGGCTAAGTCTAAAGGAAAGGAAGCTGGCTGGGTAATCATCTCACCCCCTACCCAAGCCTGGCACCCTAGGGCACGCTCTGTTCATCGGGGATACGCACAAGAGCCCCAGCGAACATGACCAAAAAAAAAGTGGGGTTTAAATCCTTAAAAAACTAAAATAAAATAAATAAACAAACAAATAACTTAATAATTAAATAAATAATTAAATGAATGAATGAATGAATAAATAAATAAATTAATTAATAAATAAGAAAAAAATAATAATAATAAATAAATGAATAAATAAATAAATGAATAAGTACATTAATGTATTAATAAGAAAATAAATAAAATAAATAGGAAAATAAATAAATAAATAAATAAATAAGAAAATAACTAAGAAAAATGAATAAATAAGTAAATAAATAAGAAAATAAATAAATGAATAAATAAATAAATAAATACATTAATGTATTAATAACAAAATAAATACATTTGAAAATAAATAAATAAATAAATAAATAAATAAGAACATAAATAAATACATCAGTTTGCATTAATAAAAGTAACAGAGTTTTGAGGAATATTCCCATACTGAATAACAATAGCAAGCTCTAACTTTAATTAATGCTGCAATTGAATTGACGTTACACTGTGTACACCTATGCACTATATGGACAAAAGTATTAGGACACAATCATTTTTTTAATTCAAGTGTTTCATTCGGTCCCATTGCCACAGGTATATAAAATCCAGCTCCTGCAGGTCTAATCTGGAGGTGTCCCAATACTTCTGTCCGTATAGTTTACTCTGTTCACCCTGCTAATGTGTCTTGTTCCCTTAAATAAAGTGTACATAAAGAGAGGGTTTTCACCTTGAAGAGCCGCATGGCTGTGATCCAGCAGGTCCTGGTCTGCTCCACGTCTGCACACAGCAGCTTGAGGTCACGAGCTGAGCTCGACTTACTTGGCTGCACACGCAAACACACGAACAAAATCATCCATCACCTTTCAGGGTGTGTTAATTAATCATTATTGACGATGCATCGATACCAGATCAGTACGACTGCATATGTGTTGCCAGTCACGGATTTAAAGCATCCCAAAAACCCCACTCCCTCCTCCCCGACCCGACCCGACCCGGCGTGGGAGAATATGACACTTCATTAGGGCTGTTATGTCACAAAGCTAACATCTCACAGGTGGTGTGTGTAACAGAATCCAGTGTTACACAAGCTACCATGTGAGCTCTGTGTGTGGATTAAGCAGGGTGTGTTCGGGACGGACCCACACACACACACACACACACACACACACACACACACCTTTACACAGAAAGCAAAGTCGGTTGGAGCTCCGTGGCTTTTTCTGGCCGAGAGCAAAGTGTAGACATCACCGTCACAAAACTCCGCCACGAACTGCAGATGCCTGGGTTCCTAACAGAGAGAGAGAGAGAGAGAAAGAGAGCGAGAGAGAGGGTATCAATTACACTTAATGCAATAACAGCTCACCAAAAATATGTATGTGTGGGAGACTGCTTTGTGGAGATGGATAATGGATGGTACAGGGTGGATAAAGGGTAGTAGGGGCTGGTAAGGGCTAGTAAGGAGAGGATAACGGGTGTAAAATGGCTGGTAAGACATGGTGAGGGTAAATAAGGGACAATATGTAGTGAGTAAGGAGTGATAAGGGGTGGATAAGGGATTGTAAGGGGTAGTAAGGGGTAGATAAGGTGCGATAAGGTGTGGGAAGACGTTAGGGGTGGATACAGGGTAGTAAGGTGTGGAAAGGGGTAGATAAGGGATGTACCGAATGATAAAGGGTGGATAAAAGGTGGGAAGGTGTGAATAAGCTGTAGATAAGGTATTGTAACGGGTGTATGGGGTGGATAAGGGGTAGTAAGAGGCGGATAAAAAGTGGATAAGGGATTGTAAGGGGTGTAAGAGGTGTGGCAGGGTTTGAAACGGAAATTACGTAGACAATAAAAAGTGGTGATTGGTGGCAAGGGGTGAATAAAGGGGAGTAAGTGGTTGTAAGGGGTGGTAGGGGATGAACGTTCTCTGCATTCCTCTGACTCCGCCCCGAGTGCCAGCACTAAGCCCTCATAGCAGGGGAAAAATGTCTATACATGTGAGCTATGCCCAAAGCATGTGAGTGTGTGTGTGTGTGTGTGTGTGTGTGTGTGTGTGTGTGTGTGTACTCATATACAAGGACGGTCAACACACAATCTAGCACACAGTACCACACGAGTACCACACGCTTTGACATAACCTTTCTGGTGGTAATGCAAAAATCTTGGCTCCCTGGTTACTGCTTTCGTTCATTTTCAGTCCAACTTGCACAAGACGCAAGATGGCAACCAATCCTAGGCACCTGGTCAGATCACTTGTGCTTTTTTGGAAACAAAAAAGCTGCAGAAACAAATTCGGACCTGAATCAGTAACGATACGTTTGGTGAGCAAAAGAAGAGGCGTTTTAGAAAGAGTAAAAAGGTGCAGTAAGTAAAAACGACTGACGAGGTGAATTTAAACTAATGTGCTCTGAATAGGATTCAGAACAAAACATGTCAACAGAAATCCAGAGTTAGTTTAAACTAATCCTGTTCCATTTACACTAAATCCAGAATAGAACAGGTGACGATTAAGGGCTTTGCTGCAGGACTAATCTGTAATAATTTATTTAGTCGTCACTAAATGTGTTGGTTTATAAACTGTGGGCATAAAGTGGGCATAAAGGGGTGCGCGTGGTCAGCAACAACACTCTGTGGGGGTAAACCATGCTCAGCTGGTATTAAGGGGCACAAAGTGTTCCAAGAAAAGCAGCCTGAATGGTTCATACAAGGCCGGATGGATCCACGTTTTAGTTTTTTTTGGTCACGGCAAATTCTGTCCGAATGTCGCAGCTGTATTCGAGACTCCTCAGAGCCAAGCTGACAAGGCTGCAGGAGGATTTTAACTCTTAGGCTGCAGGACGGGGATAAAACGTCTGGACCCGTCCGAATCAGGCGGATTTATTTTGCCGGGTCGTCTAAGCTCCACTTAACAGGTCTGGATTTGGCGTCCCGCGTTTGGACGGAGCTCAAGGACTTTGCGAGGTATGATTACAAAGCGAGGGCGATCCTCACACGGACAGAGCGGGGTGTAACGTGTACACACGATGCAAGGCCGGCTTCATGTTAACGATGGTGAAAGGGAGCCAAGAGAAAGAGAGAAAGGGGAGGAAAGCCTTTCCCAAGCACGCCAACACAAAGCGGGTCTTTGTCTCGTTCCGTCCGTGTGCTACACTATTCTAATTTCCTGACAGCCAATAACAGGCACGCCGCGAGAAAGGAAACAGAGACGCCAAACAATAGGCGATGGCCGGCTAGCTGTAATATTTGTGGCGAGACTGCGCGCCAAAAAACGAACAAGCTCCAGGGCGTTATTACTTAGCGAGAGGGATCTCTCCTTACGAGGCCGAACAACACTTCTTTGTTGTCGAAAATGAAAAAAGAGAACGTCCTGGCACGGCACGGAGCAGGTACAAGCTTCAGCCGGTGAGCAGATTCAGAGCCGTGCAAAATCCGGCCTGACCTGTTCATCAAACCACGCCACTACGTTCAGCGCAACGCATATATAAAAAACATAGAGAATCGAAATAAAATAGAGAATTGAAATAAAGATACCTTCGACGTGCCCTTGGTGGAAAAGTACAAGCCAGACCTTCTGAGCATAAAGTAGAATTTCTTCCACGATTTCCTGCCCTGCTCCTTCGAGTACAAGAAGCCGTGGATCTCAGGACACGTGCTGGAGCTCAGGAACGTCTGAGAGGACAAAAGCACAACAAAGACGTCGCTTATTAGACATCCTTAAAATATTCAAACATACAGCTTAGGTTAGAAGTCCATAGCTCCATAACAAACCAGAATATGCAATGAAAGAACATCCAGAGTTCCCAGACGTTCCTCACTCTCTAAACCATTACTGTGCATCACATTTTTTCACATGTACGCAACTTTTTCTTGTCCGTATCCCAAACCTTTTTCCCTTGGAGCCCCCCCTACGAGTATCTAAGGAAAGCTGCATCACACACAGACCAAAAGAATAAAGTCATTCATTGCAAATCTTTTTTGGCAAAAATGTACTTAAATTAGAGCTTTTTCTCCTTTTCTCTTGATTACTTCAGCTTTTTCATTTTGGCTCCTCTTCTCATTTCAAGACAGCTAAACATTAAACTAAAATCAAACGCAAGCTGTGCGTTTTTCCTTTAACATCTCAACAGAGTAGACAAAAGAATAATAATCAATAATTATGAAAGTAACACGTGCCTGCTCTTTTTTAGGTCATTTTATGTGCAAAATGACTTGAGAAACTTGAGTTTGGTCGCTTATTGAGTCTTGGTCCTCCCAGTGTTTCTTATTTGTCACATCTGACCTGTGTTTTTCTTTGCAGTGTGCTTGCTTATTGGGGCTGTGGGCCCAGATGTTTAAAGCTGCTTTGATACTATCCTCTTTCTGATGTGAAAATGTCCAAAATGCTTTAAAGAACTAACAAGAGCCACAACGATTTTATTTTGTTTCTTAGGTAATACAACATTTCGAGAGATATGAGGGTTCAGGAAGTGATACCTGGATGAGCTCGGAGTGGTTCATGAGGCCGTTGGCTTCACTCGATACAGACACCATGCTCTCTGGGAAAAAATCCTGTGAGCGTGAAAAACAAACAAATCCACAGTAAGAAACACTTAACAGTATGGAAAATGCAGTGTTCCTTACATTTCCTTTGACTTTTATTTCATTGCAGGCAGTATGAACCTGAGATATTTCATGTTTTTCTGGTCAACTTAATTTCATGTGTTAATAAACAGACCTGTAATACATTCCAACAAAAGTTTGGACAAGGGGCAATTTAGGGTTAGTAATGAGCTAATGGTTTAAGAAAGGCTTTGAGGAGTAAAGATAATCAGAGTGTCTCCAGTTTATAAAGAAATGTGTCAGAAAATGATCAAATTGTTTAAGAGCAATGTTCCTCAAAGAAAGACTGGAAGGGATTTCCATATTTCTCCCTCTACAGAGCATAATATCATTAAACGATTCAAGGAATCTGGAGGAATTTCCTAAGAAGCCAAAACTGAAGAGGGGTGATCTCCACTCCCTCATAAATAAAGGAAGAAAAGAAGGAAGGAAGGAAGAAATTATGCTGAATCGTGAAGACAAAAGACAGGAACAAAGATGGAAGAAGGCAAGAATAAGAAAGGAAGAAAGAAAAAGAAAAAGAACTGAATCTGGAGGAATTTTCCTAAAAAGCCTAAACTGAAGAGGGGTGATCTCCACTCCCTCAGACGGCACTGCATCAAGAACCAGCATTCATCAATAGCTGATAGAACCACATGGACCAGGGTTTCCTTTATCAAACCTTTATCAAGCTCTACAATACAGAGTTACTTTCACAGATACCACTTAAAACGTCACTGTGCTAAAAAAAAAGCCTTATGTTATAACCATGTTCAGAAGCGACTCAACTCCTCTGGGCTCAGAGGCATCTGGGATGGACCATCTGACAGTGGGAACGGGGATTAAAATCACATTAATTCATTATTAGCCCTAAATTTCTCTGTCCCAAATTTTTTTGGAGTGTGTTACAGGCCTGAAATGCAAGAATGGATGTTTATTAACAAGAAAAACATGACATTTCTCAGGTTCATACTGCCTGCAATGAAATAAAAGTCAAAGGATCTTCACCCAAACGCAAAGACACACACGCACCAGAGGTTTCTTGAAGAATTCATATTTGGCGTAATTCTTCCTGAAATACAGTCGGCTGTCTGAGTCCATGCCCCAGTTCGACTGCACCTCCAGGACCGACTCATGGTCTTCTATGATTCTTTCTGGAAAAGAGATTTGAAAGATAAAGACGCACCACTGCAGAACACACCGAAGACATGGCCTGAACGTCCTCGTGGCTAATTTGTACTTAAGAAATGCATTATTAACTTTCCTACAAAAAAAAAAAAAACTTCCTTAATGAGTAATCTCCGATAATAATAACAAGGCGAGCGAGGTGAAAGGGTGAAACCGGGACACGCCGGACGGGCTGCTTCACTTTATCATTAAACATTATTCAGTTCCTTAAAAGCTGAATGTTTAATGAATGAACTGAACGCAGATATTTAGAGGAAACCATCCGAGATTCAGGACTAATTAATTCCCATAGCATAACCACAATCAGGCCTGGCACTCAGGCAGAGTCTAAGGGTATCTGTGCTCTCCTGCTGCTCGTTACAGCCGATCTTCGGACATTTAATACGGAACTTAAATAAACAGCGTATGCACAGGGTAGATAACATTTGCAGCTTTGACTCTAAGGGTTAAGAACGAGAAAAATGTTAGGATGGGAAAAAAAACAAAAAGCAATACAGCAGGATTAAGTAACACATCTAATCCTGTACGGTCTGCGAGTTTAACCTTGGTTAATCAGTAACCTATTAACCAATCAGCAAATCTGGCAGCACAAAGACCCTTATTATGTACCGAACTGCACATTGTGTTTTTTCAAGCGTACTCGAAATAAAGAAAGCGCTAAACTACATCAGACAATGATTCATCGCTCCGAGCTTACCACTTTGTCTTGTTATTATCATGAATAACTCCATAATGTGAAAGGGGTGCACACGGTCAGCAACAACACTCAGGTAGGTCTCTGGGGTTTCAACAATGCTGAGTCGGTACTAAGGGGCACAAAGTGTGCCAAGAAAACACCCCCCACATCATTAAACCAACCAAGCACGGATTCACGCTTTCATTCTGTTTAATCAATCTTCTATCGTCCGGTTTTATGAGCCGTGCCAGTGGTAGGCTCAGTTTCCCGTTCTTAGCTGGCAGGACTGGCACCCAGTGTGCTTCTGCTCCTGTAGCCCATCTGCTTCAAGGTTATTTGAGTTACTGTAACCTTTCTATCAGCGTCAACGTGGCATTTTCACTTAGAAAATGCATATTTTCTCTTTTTCTGACCATTCTCTGTAAACCCTATAGAGGGTGCTGTGGGTGAAAATCCCAGCATATCAGCACTTTTTGAAATCCAGCACAAACATCCATGCCACAGCGCATTCAAAGTCTGGTCAGTGGAACAGGTGTACCTAATAAAGTGGTCGGCCAGTGTACTTTAAGACACTGGCCAATTATCGTCCCTGGCTGATAATCTCTCCTCTCATTACACAGTCAAATAACAAACAGATTGTTTTTATGATATGATGTGTCGGGCCTAGGTTTAGCGCTGGTAATCCCATTCTGTGCCCCGGCACAGGAAGAAGCGGGTAATTAAACGAGAATGTACATAAAAAGGATGATTAGTGCAAAGAAATACAGAGAGAGAGGAAGAGAGAATATGAGGATGGAAGGAACAGATGGTGGAATTACACAATTATGTGAAGATTTCTGTTGAGGAATATTCCTGAGAGGAGGTGAAAGCACTCCGGAGGGGTGCAGGAGTCACTGCAGGAGCTTAACTCATTCAAACCTGGACTAAAATAAACGATGGACGAAACGAACCTCATCACAGACCACAGTGACGAGACGTCCACTAGCCCTGCTGTTTTAAAGAATGATTGATCTGCGAGTCAAATCAAAGTCAGATTTGTACCAGGCGTGCCCCCCTGCTTAAGCCAGTACATGTCCAGGGCCATCTGAAGTTTGCCAGAGAGCATATGGATAATCCAGAAGAGGATTAGGAGAATATCATGTGGTCAGATGAAACCAAAACAGAACTTTTTGGGAAAAACCCAACTGGAGGAAAAAGGATACTGAGTCGCATCCCAAGAACACCATACCTACTGTGAGGCATGGGGGTGGAAATATCATGCTTTGGGGCTGTTTTTCTGCAGAGGGGACAGGACGACTGATCTGTGTTAAGGGAAGAATGAACGGGGTCATGTATCGTGAGATTTTAAGCCAAATCCTCCTTCCATCAGTGAGAGCATTGAAGATGGAACGTGGCTGGGGCTTCCAGCATGACAATGATCCCAAACACACCGCTCGGGCAACGAAGGAGTGGCTCCGTAAAAAGCATTTCAAGGTTCTGGAGTGGCCTAGCCAGTCTCCAGACCTCAGCCCCATAGAAAATGTGTGGAGGGAGTTGAAGGTCTGTGTTGCCCCAAAACATCACTGCTCTAGAGGAGATCTGCATGGAGGAATGGGCCAAAATACCAGCTACAGTGTGTGCCAACCTGGTGAAGACTTACAGGAAATGTTTGACCTCTGTCATTGCCAGCAAAGGTTATGTTACAAAGTATCGAGTTGAACCAAATTTATTGACCAAATACTTATTTTCCACCATAATTTACAATTAAATTATTTAAAAATCCTACAATGTGATTTCCTGAATTTTTTTTCTCACTTTGTCTCTCATAGTTGAAGTGTACCTATGATGAAAATTACAGACCTCTCTCATCTTTCTAAGTAGGAGACAATCAGTGACTGACTAAATATGTTTTTGCCCCACTGTAGATAAATAAAGAAATGAAGAAACACAAAAACAAAAGAGATAAAGGCAATAAGGTCGAAACAAAGAGTAAAATAAGAAAACCAAAAGGTGACAGAAAGGGAAAAGTCATGAAAAAAGAAAGCAGAAATAAAAACATAAATAAAATAAAAATAAAGAAAATGAATGAAAGATAAAAAAGGAAAAAATAACAACAAAAATTTGGAGGTGTCCCAGTACTTTTGTCCATATAGTTTATCTCATCCTGTCACACTTATTTCATTGCTGATGCAGTTAAAGTTAAAGAATCAGCTCGTGTGGAGGAACATTAATGCTCTAAAAATCAATTCTCACATCAACCACTACCAACAGGGGGCGCTACTGCAGCCACAAGGCTTCGAAGCCAGCTTTATTTTGTTAATGCTCACATAATGTAAGTTTGAACGTTCAAGCAGGACAAACAAACTTCGCTTAGAATTATACGCCACTTTACGCAATGTTGGTGTAAAACGATCGTGCCTCCAAGGGCTTATCTAAAGAGTTACACGTCACGAAACCACAGAGCGTCAGCGTTCAGGTCCTACCAAATTTCCGAAGAAAAATCTAACAATTTTATAGATTACTGATCAAAATAGCTGTTTAAGCTTCATCAGGTGCATTTCTGAGGCGACATACGGCAGGTTGCCAGGTTTAAAATCCTCCGGTTGAAGCCTCTTCCTCTCTTCTCCGTTGTTGCACGACTCGAACCACAATCGATGAATTGAGGGGGAAGGTCTGCACTCTGAGACACTACATTACACCTTCTGTGCCGGCTGCAGACCCAGAGTACATTAACCCCATAAAGCCTTGCACCGCCTCAAAGTGCTTTTTTCACTTTACTGCCAGGCACAGAGGCTCAAGAGAGCGATTTTTGCAGTCCTCAGACTTTCACTAACATTTTGAGCTTCTACATGCTGTCTCTATCAACCAGTGATGTATATTGGGATTCTGATTGGCCCTCACAGTCACTCATTTGCATATCGGGCGGGACTACATCGCTCGACTTTGTCTACCATCAAAGGTAGAGTCTTGTTCCTCACCTTTACTACCCAGTGTGTTGTAATTAGTGTCCTAAATCAGTGCTCGGCTGCAAATTAAAGAGCTGTGTCACCGTGAGTACTTCTAGAGCTTTAACTTATGATTTATCCCTGAATGAAATACATAAAAAGTAAAAGAGAAGACGGAGAGTGCAGGTAGCAGTTAGAGGTTTGGAAAAGAAGTTAGGAAGCATAAATATCTCGTATATTATAGCAAGAAATCAGACCGTCAAACTGTCAAGTGCCAAGATTGTTATCCCGGATTAGAATTCAGGTATTGTCTACGAAAATATCTTAATTGACGTTTTAACAATGTGTGGGCTGACACTGTTAAACATCAATTAAGATATAAAATTAAAAATGAGTGCACAAACTGCTACAGAAAAGACAGGCACGTCCAGCCTCACAGTCTACATCGTCCGAGATGGTTTGGCTTTGTTGCTCAAAAGACGAGGATCTGCAAACTGTGTCATAAACAGGTTGCCATTAAAGACAACTCAACTAACTCACCATCTGCAAACGAATCCATCAGGTTAACGTTACCGAATACGAACAGTGCATGGCTCCAGAAAACAGAGAGACTGCGGAGGGCCCAGCAACAAGAGCCTCCACAAAGCAGCTCTCAATATCACAAGCATTGTCCTTTTTATGGAACTTGCTTTTTTACTTTCAAACTAAAATGGGACCTTTTTCCATAAGACATTTCCATTCAGAAGAATGGTGTGCGTTTCCTTCTACTGTCATTTCAAAGTCACAATAATATACAGTCTTTCTTTAGAAAAAAAAAAAGTCCCAGCTTTAAAATTTACAGTACAAACCTCGTCAGTCAAATCTGAGGGCGAATAATAATAATAATAATAATAATAATAATAATAATAATGATGGTTCATTAATATCTGATGATCTGATCTCTCCAGTAATTGTTACTTGACGATCTGAAACTGTTCAAACGCCCTGAGCTCGTAGGTAGTCATTCTGTTTTTCCTCAAAATAACAACTTTCTCTTTTAGACCTAATGATCATAATTAAGATCCAAAAGGAGTTAAAAGCACAAATGACGTGCAGAGAAACCACTGTAGACCACTGTTACATAATCAAGTCCCATTACAGGTTTCTTACCTATTCCCAGGTGAGGCAGGTGCTCGATCAGCGTCCAGCTGTTGTCGTCGATGCAGTGGTTCTTCAGGATGAACAGCTGGCAGATATCCCGGGCGCTGATGTCACTCGGGACCTCCACAGCTCGGCTGCTGTTGTCCTCACTGTACACTTTGATCACCTGCCACACAGGAAAGATGGCACGCTTTCGTCAGGCAAAGCAGGGTACAAACCGGGTTCAGATTTGACCTAGTCTCTACCCAAACGTCCACCCAAAACCACCATCCAAACCTCCATCCAAAATCACCATCTAAACCTCCACCCAAAACCACCACCTGAACCTCCACCCAAAACTATCATCCAAACCTCCACCCAAAACCACCATCTGAACCACCACCCAAAACCACCATCTGAACCTCTACCCGAAACGCCCACCGAACCTTGACCAAAAATCCACCACCTGAACCTCCACCCAAACCTCCACCCAAAACCACCACCCGAACCTCCACCCGAAACACAGTTTACGTGGGTCGACTGGCAACCATGAACATTCCCGTCGCATTCCCGTCGCTTCGGACTCTGAAAGCGTGTCATATCAGGGCTAAGTTTAGAACAGATTCCATCCCTGGAGAGGAGTTTTAACCTCTACGCAAAACACACACACACACACACACACACACACACACACACACACACACACACACACACACACACACACACAGCCCGATCAAAGCAGGACTCACCCCTGTGCTGGACGTGGGGCGGAGCTGAGATTTGGGGCTAGCTCTGCAGTTTAGGTAAGGCTGAGTGCACAGCATTGCAGGAGACTGATCTTAGATGGAACATAGAAACATCAGCTGTGGGAGCCTTCGCTCTGAGCTTAGCTCGCTCTCGCACCCTCTCTCTCTCGCTCACTCTTGCTTTCACACCCTCTCTCTCTCTTTCTCTCTCGCTGTCTCGCTCTGCAGCCGAACTGAAATGAGGTAATTAAGACAGCAGGCTCAGCACTCCGGTGCTTCCTGCCTCCCCTTCTGCGTGTCACCCCAATTCCGTCCAATCACCCACCACCCTCTTGAACTGCGGGCACCAAGGACCGAGCCCTGCCCACATCACATCTGGACAAGCCCCGCCCACACCACCAGCGGCACAGAAGAAGGGAAGGGTGCAGAAAAAAGGAGGAGGAAGAGGAGGCGTAAAGAGCGGTTCTTTTTTTTGTTTTTGCTTTTTTGCTTAAACACTTTTTCAGTTGGGGTGAGTGGAAACAAAACACGAGATTTGTGAGACGAAGCTTTGTAGCATTTGGGGAAAGGATCGAGCCTTGGAGTATTCCTAAATGTTCTGGCCATGTGATGATCCCTAAAAGTGAAACTAAAGCTCAGCTATATCAGTAAAAATGTATAAAGACACTATAAAGAAGTAACTGAAGTCATTTCATTTAAAATCACACTTAACATTATAAATAACGTCAATTAAGGAATAAAACATGTTTTTTAAACATTTTAACCCAAATTCTTCTTGGTCAGAGACAGGAGGGCAACAGAGAGCCACAATAAAGCACAATAACCTACATTTCTCAACTGATTTTAAGAAATCATATTATATTCAAGAATTTTACGTTTTTCACTGTCATAACAAAGTGTAATAACTCATGTTTGTCATGTATGGATTTGCATTTATAATTTAATATACATGAAATGCAAAGGCTTTTTTATGTCATGGAAATGTTTTTCTCTCTACGTCCCCATTATTTCAGCTTTAATTGAAAAAATGATTAATAAAAAATACTGAAAGAATATCTAAACAGTGCATATTTAAGTTGAGAAAAAATGTAACAAAATCAGCAAATAAAAATTAAATAGTGAGTCTGTCTGCTTTCTATCATTTTTTATTACAGTGAATGATAAAGATAAACTCAAAGGCAATATAGAACAGAGCACAACAGTAATTAAAGAAATAATGACTATTAAATCAAGAAATAATAGATTAACAGTAGTATATAGTAGGGGTGGGTGATATAGAAAAAATATTATATCACAATACTTTTCACGATACATGTGATCTCAGAAAAAAATGTAGCAGTAGCAACAGATTCTTAAAAACTAATATTTAAATAATAAATTATTTTTATTCAAAATGTGCTGCATTTCATTTAATTAAACAGAACTAATTAAACTCTTTATAAAGAAACACACTGTGTTTCAGTGTTCTTTAAGCACTGACGATGTCCTCAATATGCTCAGAAAAGCATATCATCTATCACGATAACTCAATTTATCACGATACGATAAAATATTGCCATGTTGCCCGCCCCTGTATATAGTATGTTCAGTATAAATAGCAGTAATAGTATAATACTTTAAATACAGTACTGAGTACTACATTATACTGCTTATTATACTACTATTTATACCACATATAAGGTTTATCATATTAGGTTTCCACAATAATCTACTATTATTATTATTTTATTTTATTATTATTTATTAGTAGAATCAGGTATTTTTTTCACTACAATCTTTGGAGAAATGTCAGAAGTTGCCTGGACCAATATGGCGACAGCCAGGATCACATTAAACACTCACTCTCGCATTTAACAAAGAAATTCGCAATTTCCACCCAATTGACTATGTGACTATGATTGGTCAGTGAGGTTTTGTCGCCAGCAAACGAGAGAGCGAATAAAAGAACCTTGCATTTTCACTGTCTGAAAAACAGCCTTAATTCCAATTAAAACAGCACCAAGTTACCTCTTGAGGTTGTAATGAAACTTTTAAAAAAAATTTAATATTAAAAAAATATATTAACAGGTTAAGGTTTATCACCAAACAGATTTTAATCAGGTGACTGTAACTTATTATTACTAATTAACGGCTCAATATTTAACGCAACGCCTTGCAAAAAAAGAGTGTTTGTGTTTTTAGTGAGTCACTCCCTACTCTGGCTTTTAGACTGATTTTGAAAAACGTTCTTGCAAAACAAGGTTGTAAATCAAACCCAAAAAATGGGGAAAGGAAGGAGAGCGCAATCAGCGATCTCCTCAGCTGGAGGAGGAAAGCAGGAGAGAGTGAGGATTACTTATCGCTTATCAATCAGTTATCTTATGATGTGCAAGTCCTGTTACTGTACTTAAATGTTTTAGGTATCTGTACCTTAATTGCATATTTCTGCCTTTATTTACTGTACTTACTTTATTTACTAATCTGTACTTTTTACTCGCTACATTTGCAAAACAGGCTCATTACTTTAGCTTTCAGGAATCTATTTATTTGTTTAGTTTTTTATTTTTTATTCAGACATCTTTCTAACCCTTTTTTAATGTTCAGCATATCACATTCTACTCTAAAAAAAAACTGTTTCCACTTTATTTTTTAATCAGACACCAGAGGTTTGTCCATGTTCTTGGGTCTACATATTATTCCTAAAATTTTTGCATGAGCTTTTTTAAATGAAGTAGGGTAGTGGAGTTTAAAAGAAGAACTGGTGTAATAAATGGCTGAAGCTGCAGTTTGCTGGTGAAATGCAGTGAGAGTGTTTCAGAGAGTCGATGATAACTATAGTTTGGCTTAAAGATCAGGATTTACTGCATTACTGAATATTACCATGTCTGGTTATGAAAGATTTAGCAGCTGTAATTTAAAAAAATCTAAAGTATTTTGTATATTTTAGTTTCTCATGTCAGAAAATGTTTTGATTCTGACGATAGTCCAAACCATGATGTATCCTCAGTGTCATAGATCTGTACCGCTTACCCTCAATACAAGTTTAAAAAATGGAATCAGAAAGGCTTTTCAAGGAAATACTTAAACGTTTTTACTTTAAGTACATTTAGTAGCGCATTTAGTACTGCTTGATTTTGAACCTGCTTCCTTATTTTGAGATTAGGCCTTTTCACACTGAGTCCGCTTTTCACAGACAAAAACAACGTACATCAAGTTTTGAGAAAGAACACGTTTGTATTAACGCCTGAGACACTGTAAAATGTTTAATCGGAGGCTGTTCTAATTCCTGCGTGGTTAAAATCAGGCTGACCAATCAGAGCTCGGTTGCCGGGCAGAACAGCTCATCAGGAGCTTATAGGACGAGCAACAGGCTGCCTCTAAAAACATGGATATTAAAGAAAAGATCTGGCGGAATAGAACTGAAAGGCTGGAGAATGATGGAGATAAAGCTCACAGGGACTGGATGGAAGCGACTGATTATTTATCTAAGTGCATTCTGATCTGCTCATGATCACAAAAACACAAACTATAAAAAGCTTCCTGCGCTCATCTGCACTCGGGTTTTTGTTTTTTTAAGTTGACAATGTGAAAAAGACATGGAGAAATCTCCAGCACATTAAGAGAAGGGAAATTAAAGAAAGAAAAAGCAGGTTAATAAAGCACCCCTGTGTGTGTGTGTGTGTGTGTGTGTGTGTGTGTGTGTGTGTGTGTGTGTGTGTGTGTGATAAAAGCAGAGTGCAGATAAAATGTGTAAGGCCGTGCAAGCTGTTCTGAGTGCTATCACTGGGCACAAAGACAGGCATTCAGCAGCCGTTATAAGCACACACACACACACACACACACACACACACACACACACACACACACACAGGGACACTTTACCGAGTGACCTAACACCTCAAACAACATCTAAATGTCTTTTGGTTGTGAAAACGAACCAGAGTACCCAAACACAGACACAGGGAGAACATGCAAAATCCACACATTATGCCCCTGATTCAGATTCAGCTGCCCATTTTTACCCCCAAACTAAACCCCCCTCATTCTGTGAATGTAAGGCTTAACGAGTTTCCACCGAGACTTCCCATTCTTTACACCCAAGTTCACAAAAGTCTGAGGGAAGACGGGAAAATCATGTCCAGGGACCGGATTCACAAAAGAGACTTAGGAAAGAAAATCTTCTTAAATGTGTGCTTTCTCTTAACTTCATTCTTAAGAACCAGTCGTGAAAAACCTATATTCTCCAAATAACCTCTCAATAATGATCTTATTTTTCCTTAAGAACAAGTGGTATTCTTGAAAACATTATGTTCTCAAATGGTTTCTTAACATTACGATAAATTTACTCCTTCCCATCCTCATTTTTTGCTTTCTGCCATCACCCCACTTTCGTACTTTCCGAGGTTTTTTTTCTCCTAAATAACGGAACTAAATAACAGAAAAAAACAGTAAATACTAATATCGTAAGCTGTATAAATGCATCGTAGCCTATGTAAGAAAACAAAGACTTCCTTAAGATCATCTTAAAGAAATAACTAAGATTTTTTTAAGATAATATTTGGGAACTATGTTTTCTAAAGAATTGCATTTAAGAACATTTTTTTGAACTTCTTGGTGTTTGTCTTAAGAACCATGGCAAGTTTTTTCCCTAGGACCAGATTCACAAAGGTGTCTTAAGAAAAAAATCTTAAATGTGTTAAAAATCTTAAATCTTAAATGTTCTTAAGAAAAAGTCTTGAAAACTGATATTCTTCAAACAGCCTCTTAAGAATGATCTTTTTTTCTTAACTCTTTTCTTAAGAAGAATTCTAAAAACAAGTGGTGTTCTTGAAACATTATATTCTTAAATGTATTCTTAACTGTATGATAAATTTACTCTTGCCCTGCCTCATTTTTTTTTACTTTCCTCCGTTGCTAATCCGTTGCTAATCCGTAATATTCGAAATTTTACAAGAAGGATTGTTTTCCTCCTAACTAACAGAACTAAATAACAGAAACAATGGTCAATACGAACTCAAAATCGCTGTACATTGTAAGCTCTAAAATGCAACGTAGCCTAAGTAAGAAAACAATGAAGATTTTCTTAAGATCATCTTAAGGAAATAATTAAGATTTTTTTATGATAATTTTTGGGAACTATGTGGGAAGGAAGTTTTTTTTTTTAAGAATTGCATTTTTATGCTTTGTGCCACGTTTTTGTCTTGAGAATATTCAAAATTGTTTCTTAATAAAGCTTTCGTGACCTGGGGCACCGGAGGTTATCCCGAAACAAATGAGGAGCCCTGGACGGGTTACCAGTGCATCGCTCAGGGTTTGGAAGGGGTTGTTTTGCAGCATCTGGCCTCCCCTCACTCAGACACGTCCAGATATTTGTCTGTGTGAACTGCCGCTGCTCAAACCAGTGTCACCATGGCAGTGGGGTGTGTTCGTGCAGTGCCAATCACAGTGCCAGTTGAGTTATACAAATCCACTCTCACTGTTCTCTTTTTATACCTGGTTACTAAAATTCAGGTTCACAGAGGAGTCCGGGATGTACCCCAGCACAGGGCACAGGTGGGAACCAACCCTATAACAGGACACACACACACACACACACACACACACACACACACAGATCCCAATTAACCTAACACAATAAGTCTAATCCCAGCAGTCCGCGATGAATGATCTACTACAGTCCATAAACAGTTACGATATAAACCATCAAAGTCCCGATTTTAAAAACATGACTCTTTCCTGTTTCTATATTACAGGAGAGGGATGAGAAGGGGTGATTGTGGGGTGATATGGGGTGTTAAGGGGTGATTTTGGGGTGGTAGGGGGTAAGACACGAATTAAAACGGTTCAAACATTAACACAAGTATTTAGCACCTCCTTAAAAGTGAGAGCTTACACGAATGAACAGGTCAGGAATTACATGTGCGTGTGTGTGTGTGTGTGTGTGTGTGTACGCGTGTTCGTGTGTGTGTGCCGATAAGCTTGGAATCAGAGCACACTCGGTTCTGAAAGAAAAGAACATCGTGTGAATAATAATATCTCGCTTGAGCTATAAAACAAGTCATGCACCAGAAACTTTTTTTTTAAATTTAGTTTCCAGTTCCTAACTACGTAGTTTCTTTGGAAGTTTTAACAAACATGTGCTTACGTAAGAAAAAGGAACAGTACTTCAGATGTGAGCTGTCGTGTTCTGAGCCAGAAATAAAAAAAAAAACGAAACCTTGACCCATATTGTGTTATCAAATGATAGAGGCGTGTCTAACCTTCGTCTTATCGCAAAATAGGTTTCAGAAAAGGCTGAGGCTCAGCAGTGGAGGGAAATATCTAATCAGCCAATCACGCGGCAGCGACTCGATGCATTTAGGCACGTAGTCATGATCGAGACGAATCAAAACGAGCATCAGAATGGGGAAGAATGCTGAACTCTTAAGTGACTTTGAACACTTTTATTTCAGAAACTCTCTCTAAGGTTTACATAGAAGGGTCTGAAAAAGGGACTGTGGTGGCCTAGGGGTTAAGGTACTGGACTCTGGACCAGAAGGTCCAGGGTTCAAATCCCACCTCTGCCAAGCTGCCACTGTTGGATCCTTGAGCAAGACCCTTAACCCACAAATGCTTGGATTGCAAGACTGTACCAATTGTAAGTCGCTCTGGATAAGGGCGTCTGCTAAATGCTGTAAATGTAAATGTAAAACGAGAAAATATCCAACGAGGGCAGTTCTCCCTCAAAATGCCTCGTCGATAGGGCTGGGTAACGCCACTGATACCCTGAATCAATTTGTGAATCAAGGTTCCGATTCTGCTGCAAAACTCTGCAGAGGGCTTTTAATTTGAAATGGCGGCTGGAGAGCGAAACAAAAGTGGAGAGGTAGAAGGAGAGGAGATGACAGAAAGATACATCAGCTAGGATTAACTTTAGATTGATTTTACAATTGGAAAGGACATTCGCTATATAACCAAACGCTCACGCTGGAGCTTCACGACTCCGAGCAACATTCAGGTCACCATGGCCCCACATTTTGGCAGAACTAGATTAAATTAACGCCAGGACTGAGACCACAGAAAGCATCAGTGCTGTACCAAATCCTAGAGCAAACACTGTTGGCATGTTTTGCTAAACGGTTTCTCAGATTTGTCATATTCACACAATATTTCACCTCCATGTCGCACGGCTTTGCTTTTCTCCAGCTTTTCCCTAAAGTCATGGTTTTTGGATCCAAAATGTAACCAGGCATCCGGTTTCCGGTGCTGGGGCGCCGTCACTTGAGCTCCAGCCAAGCTTAACCAATGCAGAATAAATTTACACCTACATGGGGAAAACTGGCTCATTTTAAAGAAAGATCTCGGGTATATATGAATCGATATCGGCTCATTCGAATGGAGATTGATTAAAATCTAAACCCACACCTCACTGATGCCAGACTGGTTCTAAGAACGGGCAACCGAGGCGACAATTGGCACCAGATTATAAAAAATTGTAAAACATCGCCTGGTTTGAGTCTTGATTTCTCCTGCGACGTTCGGATCAGGATTTGGCGTAAACAAAAAAAAAAAAAGCATGGGTCCTTGGTGTGACTTTCTTGGCACACTGTCTTGGCACACTTTGTGCCCCTTAATACCACCTGAGCATTGTCTGAAGGCTACTTCCAGCAGGACAAGGAGCCCCTGTTAAAAATATCTTGCGGTATTGCCAGGTTAGGCAATTTAAATTTTTATTTATTAATTTATGAGGAGGTCTAAAGCCGGGCCTTCACCCCAGAGCAGGACTGTGTGTACCGACCCGACGGCCCTCCAGAGATGGTTAACAGTCTGCGGCTCAAGGACAGGACGCCACAGGACGGTTCTCCAGAGTCTGGCCTTCTGTTATCCTGACCCTTCGCCCCGCAGCTGCAAAATTATCTGGGAATCAGATGCAGCCAGCCTTGGCGTGACCAGAACTGTCTTTAAGTTCGAGCTCGCATTCTGCAGTCCAAAGACGAGACGTCTCAATATATAAGGAGCCCCATGTGTTCTGTTCAAGCTACTAACACGTACGTTAAAAGTCTTTAATTCCACGCACAATAGGCTGAGAGAAATTCAGTCCTAATTCCCACCCGCACCATCGAGGCTCTCCGGCCTGGGAAAAGTCAGAAAAGCCAGCCTGGGGATCAGAATAAAGGATCTCCAGTTTCAGCGGTTCCATCACAAGAGGCGGCCACAACAGAGGAAAACCCAAAGACTAAACAACGTCTAACACACGAGCAGAGGCCGACCGAACGAGCACATGCAAGCAATCACACCAGAGCGCAGACTTTCGGCTTGCGACGCAGAGAAAACATAACGGCTGATGCTTTTTCTTTTAGGAAAAAAAGACAGCGTTTAAATGTTCCTACCCGCTTTGGTAGGCAGAGTGGAGTGATGGCAGGCAGCGTGACTCTTCTGGCCTGGAAATTCATTCTGCTCTCCTCAACGTACGGATCAGCAGGAAAACGTCCATCCAATTTCCTAAAAGGCTAAAGAGATCAAGATATCCAGAATGCTTGCACTGAATACAGGGACAGTAGCTATATGAGACTGCAACTCCTCCCACGGCCTTGGAAACATGCCCTGTTATTTTTTTCACACACACCCCCCCCCCCCATATGAAAAAGTGCTCACTTCTAATAAAAACTCCTGATAAAGCACCAAGGAGCTCAAGCTCAAGCTCCAGCTCTGAAGGTCAGGGAAAAGACCGAGTTTGTCAGAACTTTCCTGAAAAACGCAACAACATCTCGATGTTGGTCAAACTATGATGCTGATAAGATACCAGGACATCCCGAGTCCAAAAACAAGCCATGTCAAAGCTTCCACCGAACTCACAGAGCGAACTTTTCTTCTCAGGGATTTGGGTCCATATTCACTCTTTACGAACCAGGGCTTTGGAGCCGAGATACAGCGCCCTGTCTCAAAGTAATTCCATTAACAAAAATTAAAGTCTGACTCTCATATCTGAAGCCAAGTGCCAGAGTTTTTAGTTTCAGATTTTATAAAGACTGGAGATCTTACATGGTCACAATGTACAAACCTGAAACTCCATTCCTTTAGAGATTATTATTATCAAATCTTTCTACAAACACACCTAAAAATAATCAATCTGTAAATAAAAAATTACACACAGACTGTAAGATAAACAAAGTGGCGTCTTAAGTTATGTAATGGGATCTTAAGGTCAAATGGAAACACATTTCACATTTCATTATTTTATCTAAAGGATTACATTTCTGTCTTATTTAATAAAGAAATAGTACAAAGAGAACAGAGAAAGAAGAACAACAACAAAGAATACAAGATATAGAAACAAACAGTAAAAGATTAAAACTAAAAAAGGAGAGACAACAGAAAAGCAAAACAGTGAAAGGGGGAAACGAAAGAGAAAGAAGGCAAATAACAGAAACCATCAACAAAAAAGACAATGGTCAAAACGTTAAGAAAAAATAAAAAGGGAAAACTAAAGGAAATGAATGAGAGCAAATCAAATCAAAAGAGAGAAACAATAAACTGGGACATACACTAGAATGAAAGTAAAAAGAAACATTTTAACAAAGCAAAAACAAAAAATTTTGAAAAAAATATGCTGAAAAAACAGATAAAAAACAAAACCAAACTAAATGAAACAACGGGAGAAAAATTAATCACACCATAAAAATTGAAAGGAAAAGAGTAGAAAAATAAAGAACTTTTTACAAAGAAAATATAACAGAGAAAATAATAATAAGAAGAAATATATACAATTAATAGAAGTAATACAGATAGGAGTAACAAAGAAAGGAAGAAAAATAACAAAATAAAAATGTAATAAAGACAAATTCATAAAGAAAGGAAATAAAAGAAAAATATAGAAATAAGGTAGAAACAAAGAGTAAAAGAAGAGAACAAAAAAGAAAGAAAAGCACAAAAACAGATAAATAAAAGGAAAATAAGGAGAAGGACAGAAAGAAAAAGACAAAATATGAAAAATAAGAAAAAACAACAACATAAAGAAGGAAAAAACTTTCATTTTGTTTTATTTCAGTGATTGAATTTACTATTTTTAATCACTTCCCTTACTTTGGAGTGCAGCAATTTATATAGAACTCTGATAAATATACAACACAGTAGATTTATGCTCTACTAAAGTTACGCTTACATTAAAAAAATGCTCTTGTGGATGAATCCCCACAGCAACAGTCCAAAATCTTGTAGAAAGCCTTCAAAAGGGGAACGACTCCATGTTAACGCCTATGGATTTAAGATGGGATGCCATAAAACTCCTGCAGATCTAATGCTGAGGTGTCTCAATACTTTTGTCCATACAGTGTAATCTGGAGCAGATAAACGTGTGATTTCTGTTCTCTGAAGCTGAGTGAGTTAATTACAGTCCGACTGGGAGATTTGTACAAATCGTCAGATTAGATCACCTACAGTTTGGCTTCACGTCTGGAAAACGTGACGAGCTTTAGCTCTAGGTTACCGCCGCATTCCATGAATTATAGCAAGTGGAGCGTAAGAAAAGTGTGAGAGTGCTGAGTCAGAGCCGTGTGTAACGTCTGAGCCGTGTGAGAAGTATAAATAGTTCTTCAGGTGTAATAAAAACAGACGTATTAACGCTCTTCGGGGACAGAGGCGAGCTGAGACGGTCCAGCCTACGTAAAATCAAGACAAACAAAAGTTTGGGAAACTGTGCCCTAATGCCAGGGGGAGAGAGACGGAGGGAGAGGGGTCGGTTAAAAATAGGACGAGAGAGAAAGCGAAGGAAGAGTCTCCTGTGAACTGAAGCAGTGTGAGGAGTCCACAGCATTATATCGTTATCAGGAATGGAAGCACAGACAGCCAGGCGCTAATATTTATCACCAAGCTCCAAGAAATTGAGCGAAAAGAATAGAGCCTGGCGATAAGCCGGTCTCTGCCGTTCCCAAAACATCCCAGGCACTGGCCTTGACCAGCTCAGCACCCAGTCTGAGAGACGCAGCAGCACAGCGAGCCTGGTCCGAGAATTCGGATTCACTCCCACTCTCCCTAACGACTTTACACTCTCTAGACACCGTTCTGCTCAGAGGTCTCGGTGCTGGCATTCAGCTGGACGTTACTTCGACACGTCGCCTGCCTAAACGCTGCTGCAGTGTTCTCCTTAACCACAGAGTTTAAGGTGTTGCCCTGGCCTCCAAATTCCCCAGATCTCAATCCAATCCTGCATCTGCATCTGCATCTGGACAAGCAAATAAGGTCCATTGAATCTCCACCTCGCAACTCAGAGAACATAAATCTTAAATCTGCTGTCTCAGGGCCACAGATACCAGATACCACATAGGAAACCTTCAGGGGTCCTGTGCCACGACGATGTACACAATGTGCGATAAGTCAAGAGGCCATGTAACCACCCTACACCGATTTCCCAGATCGGATTAAGGTCCGGAAATCAGATCCGAAAAAGAGCAAGATTTAACTCAGTACTCAGATTTCTTAGCGCATGTATCCCTTTATCTGCTTTCAATTGGTCTTAGTCTGCACATGCACGCGAATGTAACCGACCTAGAAACGCCTAGTTGCCAGGTCTGCTTATTCTAAGCAATTTAAGTTGTATTTTTCCATAAAGTCACTTACAAATATTGGTAACCCAGTCACAAGTTTCAGGTTTCTGGAGCTCATTTCTAAAGTGTACAGGCGCTCCCAAAAATATGATGGGGTAGCGTTCCAAAAAGCCCATCGTAAGTTGAATGTAACATAAACTGAGGAGTTTGTAACACTTAACCATTAACGCAACGCTTATTTTATAATAAAGTCCTGAATATCTCGCCATTTATCGAATAATGTATTGAAAGTAAGTGAAAAACAAAAAACAAAACAGTCAGTCCATTACAGTGCAGCCCAGATTCCCAGCATCTGCAGGATCTGGCAACCCTGAAATTAAACGCAGCATCCGTGAAATGGGGAGACTGAATCGTGGTATACATTTGAAAAAATTAAGAATTTAGAGCTGTCCTAGAAGCGCCTAGTTGCCAGGTCTGCTTATACTAAGCAATTTTAGGTTTATTTTTCTATAAAGTCACTTACAAATATTAATAACCCGGTTTTGGGGGCTCAAGTGTACAGGTGCTTGCCGAAATATGCTGGGGTCGCGTTCTGAAATGCCCATCGTAAGTTGAATGTATCATAAGCCGAGGTGTTTGTAACACTTAGTCATTAAAACAAAGCTTATTTTATAATAATGTCCTGAATATCTCATGTCATTTATCGAATAATGTATTGAAAGTGAAAAACAGAAAGCAAAACAGTCAGTCCATTACAGTGCATCCCAGATGCCCAGCATCTGCGACATCTGGCAACCCTGAAATTAAACTCAGCACTCAGCATGTGCGGGGCATCCTGCGGCCACATGTGTTGCCTCTCATGGAAGGGCTTCCAACTGGCATTTTTGGATCAAGACCAAGACTTTTATTAGTCAAGTCTAAGTCAAGCCTGAGCCGAGACCAGTGGTACCAGTCACAGAAATGGTCAGTGTAGGCTTTGGGAGGGAGCTGGGCCTGGGAGCAATGAAAGACTGGTCCAGTGAGTCTAGCTCTACTTTAAAGGGTTTGTGCCCATCTATTAAAAGATCAGAAATAACAGCGTTCTCAGACTGCAATCTCAGTCGAGTTTCCAGTTCCAGACTCGGATGATGGTCCGTTGCTCGAGCGCTGACACAGTCCATCCCTCCACACCACACACTCGCACCGTCAGCCATGCGCTTAAACACAACACCGGAGCGACCATGACTGCAGTGTCTGGGACCGCAAAGAATCCGGCTCAGATTCTCGACGTGGCTCGCCCTCGGTTCGTCTCTCGTTCCCCCTGATGGGAGGTTTAGGGAGCAGATTCAGACTCGTACCGCTTATTGATTAAGCAGATCTGATCTGAGAAATAATCTGACTCAACCAGCCTCCGGTAAAAACTTTTTTGTTTCCCAGACGTTTTAGCCACGCCAGAGACTCCCTAATCCGAGCGCTCGATTATCTGCTCATATCCTTATCATAACCTGAATAAACGGAACCAAATTGAAACAGGTCTCCGTGTTTGCTGGCTGGATTTTATCTCACCTCTTTGGAGCTGCACAGGATTAATTATTAATTCGAACAGTAATTAATCAAAATGACAGAGATAAGCTCTTAAACAGTAACGTAAATAATAGGTCAAATAAGAAGCTTAATCAGCTCCTTGTGCTTTTAAATTTTCATCCGTTTCTGCTTATGACGCACTGCACGGTTTGACTCATTTCAGGTTTCACTTCTTAAAAACTGTTTTTTCTGTTACTGTGTCCTGCCCTGTCAAATTGTAATAAACAAAAAGTCTTAATAAAGGTGTTAAAGTCTTAAACAACAAAAAAAGGGTCTCATTTGGGTCAAGCAGTGGAAATGTGGCCAAAAGTATTGGGACACAAACCCACACATTGCCAAAAATATTGGGACACAAACCCACGTGGCCAAAAGTATTAGGACACAAACCAACACGTGGCCAAAAGTATTGGGACACAAACCAACATGTGTGCAAAAGTATTGGGACACAACTTGCATATGGCCAAAAGTATTTAGACACAAACCCGCACATTGCCAAAAGTATTGGGACACAAACCAACACGTGGCCAAAAGTATTGCGACACAAACCTGCATGTGGCCAAAAATATTGGGACACATACACATATGTGGCTAAAATTACTGAACCACAAGCAAAATGGAGGAAATGTTCATTTAAAATAGCACATCCCAATTTCTCAAGCTTACAATGTGAATATCCTTTTCTCTTTCAAATCCCTTCTCCGAAGAAAAAACAATTCTATCCTAACCGCATCAAAATGGGCAACTGTTTGCGTCGTCAATCTTTCAGCCTCGCCTGTTTTTCAGAGCCACCCAAACTGCAAACCATACAAAAGAGTTTTAAGTTGTATGTACGATGGATTAGCTGCACCAACTGGTATTTTCATTTCTATATCGTTTTGATGCGCATTTTGAGAATAATCCTGAGCAATCACTACAAATAAAAGCTCCTTTCTTTAAGCCTTTTTAATATAATAACTCTGGACTTTTGGGACACCCTGTATATGTGACCAAACTGAAACTTATATGATTCTGACAAAAGAAATAAACAGAAAAAAAAAAAAAAAAAAAGAGCGATCTGTTGAGCTTCGATGATGTAGACCGTGTTTGTGTTGGTGTGGAACAGAGCTTTATGGGTCTCTGAGGGGTCGGTCAGAGCTGAGGTCATAATCCAAAGAGCAGCCGGATTTGATTTCACAAGCTCGTCGACTAAACGCACACACACACACACACACACACACACACACACACACACACACACACATCTATAGACACACACACAAGCTGGCAATACACGTTTAATGACATAAACCTTATTCAAGGTGTCCTGATCATTACTGTCACCGTGAGCTGTAATTTAATTCATAGCAACTGATTAAAAAAGAAAATGTAATTAAAAAAAGAACTGATCATACTACAGGGGCAGATTTTGGATGGTCAGAGGTTAACAGGCTACCCCATAATAATCCTCCCACCATTAATCCCTAAGTCATGCCCTCATCATTCTTTCATCATGCCCTTATCATACCCTCGTAATGCCCTCATCATCAAATCATCATTAAGGTTGGGCATCAGCATGTTATCGATTCCAATTCTGATTCCGATTCTGCTCATCGAGTCAAAGATTTAATTCCAAAATGGTGAAAAAATGCACCAAATGTTTAGGCATAAATACTATCTTTATATATACTTTATATTTCAACTTAAACGTACAGTGGTACTTCGGTTCTGGTCATTAATTCGTTCCAGAAGGCTCGCTGAGAACCGAAAACGACAAGTACCAAACAAATGTTTCATATAAGGAAGTGTAAATGAGTAAATTGAATGAATCAGTTCCCAGAATCCCCCTATAAAAGGCATTAACAGCATTAATGGAGCTGTACTGTACAGGAGCTCCTGATTAATGATGGGGATATGTTCCACAAATCCATCATAAATTAAATATATCATGAACTGATGACTTTACTACAGTGTGTACTGTATCACAGAGGAGCCGATTCCACATTAACACTTACATTAACCTAGACTTACCCAACATGATCACCACAAAGCTTATTTATAATAAAGGGTTGAGAAATCTCATGTCATTTATTAAGTCATGGACTGAAAGTGAAAAGTAAAAGCAAATCATTAATTTGCTTTCGGTTGGCTCTTATAACCTTTTTAGGACCCGTGGAGATTTATTTGCACTAAGAACACAGTACTGTAGATGTAAAAATTAAGAAAAACACGATAAACACAGCACAGATCTGCCCTGAGAAAGAGATGTTGTGAATCTGAATCACTGAATCACTCTGTACTGAATCGTGAATCGAGTTTCGCTGAAACAGGTCACACGACTCATACAAATTGAAGCAAATTCGACAAATTCCAAGGTGGTCGAGAACCGAGGTATCACTGTACCCTTCTTAATATTGTATTCCCTTCAACTGATTATAGTCAGTATTAGAGATGGGTCCGATCATTCACTCATGAGCCATCAGGGCCGATCCACTTCACGATCCATATTCCATTCCACATCTTACCCTGAGCACAAGCCAACTTCGGTCAGCAACTGAGTGAGAAAATAATACTGGCAGTTGGATTAACAGAAATGTCATTTGCATGAAGATTTTTTAGTCTGAAAACACAGAAAAGCAAACGTAAACACAGCACCAACAATAATAATCATAACTTTAAAGTAAAATCCCTCCTGTATTGGAATCTGTATCGGTATCAGCAGCTCTGCACCGGAATCGGATCGGATCGGAAAAAATGTGAATCAGCCCATCATTAGTCGATATACTATTACACTTTATTTCTAAGTATTTTCTTCAAAATATATAATTTCTATTTAAATTTTTATATTTAGCTTCCGTTTATTTAAACTATTCCTATGAATAAAGGTTTCTTCCTTATGGCTTATTTTAAATGTTTAGGGAGTTTTTTTTTTTTTGCCACTGTCGTCCTAGGGTTGCTCAGGTTTGCTCAAGCTGAACCACTCAAACCATCATTCAGACCAAGTTTAACTGGGTTTGACTGGTAACAGCCAAGACACCAAAAAACAACAGGTGACTGTGAAGAAATCATTAAGATACATAAAGAAGAAAGATTGAAACAAACCACGGCACTTTTTAAACAGATCTCATAATGGTGCTGGATGTTGTTTGTACTGAGGAAAGTGATCCAGGCTTAATGGAGGAGATTCCTAAACCCAAACTGGTCCAAACAGGTGCAAATTCAGCTCGGTCAGCAAATCAAGGAAGGACAAACAGAGATGTAGGAGAGAGAGAGAGAGAGAGAGAGAGAGAGAGAGAAAGAGAGAGAGAAAGAGAGAGAGAGAGAGTTGATGCTAATAATATCCTCTCTCTCGCCTTGAAATCTAGCAGCATGTTCTTAGGCTGTGTCTGGGGAGAAGGCTAACCTGCAGCAGTCCTTGAACTATAAAGGATGATGCTGAGACGTGTTTCGAGCTGTAATTTGCTCCATAAATAAACCCTCGGTCACGGTCAGAACTTACATAATTGCTATGAGCACGAGAGTATCGTCTTCTTCTTCATACGCCGAGAAAACAGCAGCGAGGGCTGAGACAGGACGATTTAGCTCGAGCGTAAACATAAAACAAACAAAAACCACACAACAAAGCTGAGAACCAAACAATTTCAGTCCTTTTTAAAACTGCACACGTCATTTTAGTCTCTAACGAAGCATAAACATTTGTATCGGTTCAGTTTTTATTCAGTTTTATATTGGTTTTGGGATTCATGGTGAACGCCAGGATGCGCTCCAATAACCCAGCCCTGATTCTTATCCACATGGCAGGACAAAAAAAATGCATGTCAAGTTTTGACACTGTCCTTCACACCGAGTCCCAAACTGCCGGACTGAGATGCTGCGTCAAATGTTTACTTGGAGCCTGTTCTAATTTCTGAGTTAAAATCAGGCTGACCAATCAGAGCTCGGTCGCCGAGCAGAACAGCTCATCGAGAGCTTATAGGACGAGCAACAGGCGCCTCTAAAAACATGGATATTAAACTAAAGATCTGGTGGAATAGAACTGAAAGGCTGGAGAATGATGGAGATAAAGCTCACAGGGACTGGATGGAAGCGTCTGATTATTTATCCAAGTGCATTCTGATCTGTTCATGATCACAAAAACACAAACTATAAAAAGCTTCCTGCTCTCATCTGCACTCGTGTCTTTCTTTTTATTTAGTTGACGATGTGAAAAAGACACGGAGAAATCTCCAGCACATTAAGAGAAGGGAAATTAAACAAAGAAAAAGCGAGGGGAGTGTGAAAAGGCTTTAATAATCACATTTGCAACTGTTTTGGTCACAGGCTAGAGCCCTGTATGGGAAAAATTAGCTCAGTACTCGTCATTTTTGGCACTCAACTTCTGGAACAAATGATAAAAAAGCCGAAATAAATTATCGATAATATGATATTACGAAGAATATACTAAAATAGAGAACATGAAACAAACGAATGAAACAGGATAAGCTTAAAAAATGTACTGACATAAAAAGCTAGAGAGCTTTGTTTTTTTTAGGTAACGTAATCCAGAGTTTAGTTTATTAAAAGCAAAAACAATCTGAGCCGTCGGCTGAGCTGCGACGACTACTAGAGATTAAGACAAGATCTGCTGCAGCTGAAAGAATCGAAACTAAATCAATATTACTTTTTTCCTAAACATTGTCCTGCTCTTTACCCCGCCCCTGGTAAACCCCCCCTGGCAAGACAGAACCCCCTTCAGCCAGAAAACAAACAACAAGTTCAGTTTCTGTCTCTTCTCTACTTTCGAGGGCTTGGAAAACAACGCAGCAAACAAACAGCTCAAATGCAGGTGTTATTTACAATCGTTACAGCCAAGTAAATTATAAATTGTAATGGTTTTTGGCACGTTAGGATCTAACCCGCTCTTACCTGAGTTGTGCTGGTTTTGGTCCAGGTGGGTAACAAACATTCAGACGGGAACAGGTCCGGGAAGGGGTTTTGGACCACATTCATCTGCATCTCGTCTCCCTCCTTGCATTTCCTAGAAACAGACAGAGGATGAGACGCGTCTACCTCTTATTTTTATTTTATAAAAGGGTCAAACAAAATGACCTTGACTCAGCCTGATCTTAACACAGGGGAAGGTCTGCTGAGAAGCGTTAGAGTCTCCCGGGAGGCTCTAAGGTCTGGGATGACCTCACGACGTCTACCTGAGACACGTCTAATTACTTTTGCAGCCTGGACCTGTGAGGTCATCCCTCTAACGACCGTGTGTTACGATAATCCTCCAGCAAATCAGAGTGAGGAATGGAAGCAGAACCCGTGTGTAAACTGATGCCTTCCACATGCAGTCCCGGTTCTTCTCGAGGCTGACTGATGCGTCACCGCTGCCGCCTCTGCCCGCTCATTTGGGGTTTAGACTCGGATTTTTGTAAAGCCGCTTTGAGACAACGTCTGCTGCACAAGGTAGTACACAGGGCAAAAATAAAGCCACAGTTCTGGACCTGAGCAAATGTTAATGTTGAGGCCAGAGACGGAAAGATGAAGCAGATACGTTTTCACGCTTCCCATGCTCTCCACTGCCTGCATCTCACTCACGCACAGGCTTAATAATAAACCGATCTTATTATCAGAAGAGAACAGAACCTTACGCAACATAACCTTCTGTTCTATTTAGCAGAGCTGGGTCCAGGACGTGTGAGGGACTGGGAAAGTCTGAAGAACACTTTAGAAGTAACGTTAATGGTTTAAAAATTAAAAACTCTGTGTGTCTTCTCAACCGTCCTGTGCCAGTCAGTGCAGAATCTTGGGTGTAAGCAGCAGCTTAATAATAAATGATTAATAATAATATTATTATAAAAAATTATATTTAAAACAAAATAAAGAACAAATGATTATTATTACCATTATTATTATTATTATTATTATTATTATTATTATTATTATTAATAATAATAATAATAATAATACTAATAATAATAAAAACAATAATAATAATAATACTTATTATTGTTGTTATTATTATTATTACTTTTAATAATAATAATGCTTAATAATAAATTAATAAACAATAAATAAACGTAATAAGAAATTTTAAAAAATAATAACTTGAGAATAATAATAATAATAACAACAATAATAATAATAATAAGAAATAATAATAATACTGAATAAAACAATACTTATATTAATAATAATAATAATATATACTTAATACAAAAATAAAGAACAAAGAATAAATGAATAATAACAATAATAATAACGCACTCAGGTGACCCGATTTCGAGTCCCGGAGATCAAATAAATACATAAAGTTAATTATCTGGTGCCAACAGCACGTTAAGCTCTGGAATTTATCCAAACATGACTATCCGAAGTGTTTGGTATTTTCTTATAAAAAAATCTTCAGAAGTAAAGACCTGAGTGACTCTAATGGGGACGTATCTATGTGGTTGTATTTGACGCGCAACACCGACCTTTTATAATATTATTGCGGAACAGGTGGTTTTAAAGATTTGGCTGATCAATGTTAACATAATTAATGATGTTAGAAAAGATGATAACTTTCACTGGGGTATATATAAAGTGACAAAGGGTTCAAATTCACTTAGTCATTCTTCAGCATCGTGTAGCTAAGGCACAAAAGAGAGACCAGGTCATATTATGCTGGACACAAAGACACCCGGATCGTACGCAGAAACATCTTAACGGATTTAAATAAGACTCAAAAACAAAAATAGCTGGAGCTTCTTGGGGACTAAGGTACGATAAGCCCTGTGTTAGCCCGGCCTGGAGAGTAGCAGGTGCTGGATTGGGGTCCAGCTCCGTGACGGGTCTGAGGAGAGGCCTGAGTGCCAGACGCTGTTACAGGGACAAAGTCTAAGGCTAAACGTTCGGAGGACAAAGGCTGCTGTGTTCCGGCACGGACCTTCATACCGATTACGTACGTTAAAGATTAACAGCGATGGGTAATGGAGCATTCTCCACACTCACGGGTACACAAAAGCAATTTGAATATTAGAATCATGATAAAAAGCCCGGTTAGAGGTACGAGGGAGGAAAGCGGGCCTACCTATGGCCTCTGAAGAGCGTTGTGGCGGCGGTCCTGCTCGGGTGGAAGGCCGAGCGCAGGGCGATCAGTGCGGGCCCACCATTCCCTTCCCGAAACACGGCCGCTCTGTCGCCGGGGGTGTCGAGCTCATCCAGAGAGGCGCTCATGGCACTCGGGGAGGCCCTCTTACACCCGCCGCATCATCTGGAGCAGAGGACAGGACAGGACAGGCTATGTGTGTGGAGCTCGGAACGGCACCGCGCTGCACCGCCGCCATGCACACACCCCTGCTTGCAAACACACACACACTCTTACACACACACACACCCATACCCAAAGCACGCTGCACTTTTGCCCAACGGGCTGTCCTAGCATGGCAAGCAGGTCCCTCCTACCAAAACATGATCTACCATAATAAAGTTATTTTTAACTCGATGACTCGGCTCACACACTCTCTCACACTCACACACTCACACACATGCAGAGCTCATTCCTCCATTTAAATCCATTCCTTCATCCTGTGCTTATCACTCTGTGGACTTTCTGTACCTGAACAGCCCTCGTTTCGTTTGATACGCTCTGTAACTCGGAGCTGTAATGAGCCTACTGTTCCTTTGTCACAGACTTTGTGCCGTAGCCACCACCAACCCCCCTCCGCCCGCCCCATCGCTGCTATTAGAGCCAGACGGACTCGGACGAGCTGCACTCAACGTTTACTGTTAGATTTTAAGAACAAAAGGACAGACAACACAATTTCTTTATCAGCATTGTTTGAGGGAAAATGGTTCCAGTCTATGGTTCCCCCACTGCTAAATCATCAACATCAGACTATGGGCTTCAGTCCTAACAGAAGAACAGAATTTATCAGTAACTGATCATTATACAGAAAATAAACACAAATATATCGATTGATCAGATTTAATTTATTAAAAACTAAGATCCACTATTCTACCACCAGGAGAAAATCAGAGTGAGATCCCGGTGTTAGAACCAAAGTACAGGAGCAACGTTCCTCAATTAGTGATTCTAAATTAGTTAGATGAAGCTAGAGAAAGAGAGAAAGAAAAAAAAGAAACAAAGATCGGTCAGATTAATCAGAGCTGGGCTTAACAGATCCATGAATGAAGCTCCGATCAGCCAGGGATGGTGTTTAATGAGAGACGTCGAGATTAACACCAGCAAACGCCGTGAAGGAAATCAGAAAGAAGGAGCTGCTGGAACCGGTGGAGCTGCTGATGCTGTATAACTCTCCAGTAACATTTCTGACTGATCCGTCAAACCAAACCCAGCTAGAAGCTGATCCAACATTTTTGGTGATGGGACTCAAACTGATCTTCAGTCTTGTTGCTCTTCAGTCGAGCTGTGACTCCATTAAGAGTCCAGGACCTTTGATTTAATGTACTGACTGTTTTTCCTTTCTCTGAACTTTCCAGCTTAAATCCAGATCCTGGTTTGTAAGGGTGATGAACCTCAGCTCATTGGAACCATCAGGCTGCTCATCTAACAAAATTTAAATCGAAGCTAATGTTTATAAACTTGTCATAATTAATTTATTTTACTTGTATAATTCTAACATTGCTGATTTGTTATGGCTGGCATCGTTCCTATGGTTACGTGCGTAAGTAGTGGAGTAATAATCAGGCAATATTGGCACTCCTAGAATAGATTGCAATCAGATTGCAGGGAAAGAACTACAAACATGATTTTTAAACATACAACAAACCTGTTCAACTACCTTAAAAGGAAGTACCACAAAGAGTACGCTGAAAGCCAGAACCTCATTTTGCTGCAACAGAGGTGGAAAAGTACATCATATTAGAAAACAAGTAAGAATTTAAAAGATGAGATCCTGTGACAGTTTACCAGGCCATGGATCCCATAAAGATTGGCTGAAAATGAGACGAAGGTTTTAAACAATTTCTGTAAATATGTATGAACCCTCACACCTCAATAAGTCATAGACATGGCTTTATTTTATTAAGAAGGGACATCACCAGCAGGGCTCTGTAAATATCTGATCAACATCACAAATAGTTTTGTTGCACCGCATTAACTTTGATTTATTATATTATTATTAATACGTTATTGAGGAATGCCCAGAACACGGTGCTGATGAAAGTGTTTACATTTTGTTGAAGCGCTGTAGAGAAATTAGAGAATGAAATGAGCAGCTGTGTTTAATTTACACACGAAAGAATCAGGATAGATATCGAGGATCGTAATCCAGCCTAAAAAACTATGATTAATTAACATTTAATACTGAAAAATGAGAAAACAAGTGCCTTACCTGATTAAAATCCCACAGGAGAAAGATCTTTATAGTCTCTACACCAATCCGGTATTAAATCAAACAGACTACAGACAGGCTTACACAGACGGGGTTATAGATTAACACCTAGCAGCAAGTAAAGAGATAACAGCTGGAATGCAACTGATGCAAGTTCCTGGAAAAGCTTTAAAAAAAAAAAAAAAAAAAAAAAAAAGTCTGGATCCCTCATGTCATGTGGGTGTTCCAGCTCGGATCTGTGTCTGTGCGTACACACAATAACCAGAAGATAATCGTTACTGAATAAAAAACGGTTGAAAATATGCGCCGGCATAAAACGTTACCGCCCACGGATATCCATATATGGTCAATGCAAATGAGCTCATGCAGATTGTAGAGAAGGCAGCAAAGAAGGCCAAAATGAGGCATAAGCGACCCTATAAAAGATGGCACGACAGTCCATCCAGCGCACAGCGTGCAGGGGTTGGTGTGCCAGGGTCCAATCCAGGGCACAAGATGGGAACCAAGGTCAGACAGGCACCGAAAGATGCCAACTGACCCAATATGTGTTTGGAAAGTGGACCTAAACAGGACAGGAGTAAACAGGCACAGGCACATGCAGGATTCGAACCTAGGTTTCTGGAGCTGTGAGGAAACAGCGCCAACCTCTGATCTGCCCAGCCTAGTGTAATACTTCATATAGAAAGAGTAAATCCAATTCCAGCAGCTCTGGACGTAATAAAATGTGTCGAAGGGGAGCAGTCGGCAAACCCATCCAAAAAACAAACTCAAGTCTGAGATCGTTAGGAGGATCAGGCGCTCTGTCTAATAACGCTTCCATTATGTTCTTAACTTAAATTCGAAGCTTCAATCCGCCGCCCGACAGACCATTAGAAACAAACACCGAGTATGACGTCCTGGCTGAAAAAAGAAACAAAACAAACGTCTGGATTTATTTATTGCTCTGAAAACAGGTCTAAACACCATAATTATTTCTATTCCGAATGACCAACTAAATGGCGTTTAACGACCATGTTACATTCTGGAAAGAGGTCATTAATCAAAATGGACAATGACCGGACATTACCCGTAGTCACACAGTCTTTTTATGCTAGTGTAGTGTAAGTATAAAGGGTAATTATACAATAAATCTACGTTCAAACGATACGTAAATGCGTAAAAACATAAAAACACGAGCGGAACTCTACTATACTCTGCACAGCATCCAAAATGCAACACACTGAGGTTCTTCAGTTACAAACACACTATATAACCAAAGTATATACATAAATAAACACCTCGCTGGCTGCACACAACCAAGAGAGAATTAGTCCTATTATAGAAACTCTCATTTCCAGAACAGGTAATGCAGGATCACCTTTTATACACATTAAACCATTTTTGCGAGTGCAGGACGTACAGTTTGTTTTTGTACCTCTATTAAACATTAACACTTTCAATAGCCTAAAGTTTCCCAAAATCATTAAGACAAAGCTTATTTTATAATAAAACATAAAGCTTATTTTATACATATATATATATATATATATATACCCTTTTCTTTTTGAGATGAGAGAGAGAGATATGGATATATATAGAGCCCGCCAGGAGAGTAGATATTATTGGTTTAGTATTTTTATTTATATAGATATACTGACCCCATATATATTATATAGTATATATATATATATATATATATATTAAAATAAGCTTTTATGATTTTACATATATATGATATATGACTATATATATACTATATTTATTTATTCTTATTTATTTTATTTTACTTTGATTTATTTATGTGATATTACATTTTATAAGTGCTGAAAATTTTCATAACAAATGTTTAGTGAGTCATGGATTGAAAGTGAAAAGTAATAAAAGCAAAAGCATTTATTTGGTGAACTCAAGGCTGAATAGCACAAGAGGAATTCAGTTCCTGTTTTCCTTTAGGTTGGCTCTTATTACTAAACTTTTCAGGACCCATGGACATTTATTTGCACAAAGAATACAGTGCTGTAGATGTAAAACATATAACACACGACTCATGCAAGTTTAAGCAATGGCCGACTACCGAGCAAATGACAAGAGCCAAGTCAAATTTTTCTAGTCAATGTGTCGAGAATCTGCATTTTTCTGTGTTTTTGTTGGGTAAAAAAAGCACAACAATCTACATTTCTCATCCAAAGTTAATGGGTTGCTTTATTTTTATCTACGTGGAGTACAAAAACGTTTTAACTCCTGGTACTTTGAATCTCGTTCGGAGTGTGTATCAGGGTTAAGCAATAGCTAACATGGTGGAAAATGATTTATTGTCATGAGAAATTGTAGAAACTCACGTTGGCCAGGCATGTATTTGAATTCTTGTCCTCAGTTAATACGTGTGGAAGCGTCCCTTTATAATTCAATGTACAAGAAATATGTAGAAGATGTGAAAATGTGAAAATGTTTTTCTGTCCATGTCCTCATTACTTTAGCTTTTCTTTTGCTACAGGTCAGAACTGGGCTCATTTACTTTGAAATAACAAAAGTAATATATAAATAGTCCATATTTAAGTTCCTAAAACTGACCATCATTGAGAAAAATGTAAGAAAATCAGCAAATGATAATCAAATAGTGAGACTGGCAGTCAGTCTGCTTTCTGTTTTTTATAAGAGTGAAATGATACAGATAAACTCAAAGGTACTATAGAGTATAGTACAGAAATAAAGCTTATTATTATTGGAATATAAATACAGTAAGATGCAGTCTAAAATAATATAATTAATAAAATAATAGATTAACAATATTTGGACGTGTTTATCTAAAAAAGAGCGTAAAAATGAAATAAGCACAGTGTCTGTAATTTCAGTATCTGAAATTTCAATACATATCAAAACATCGTATCGAAGTTGAAATTCTCAGTACCGTGACGACGCGATATCAAACAGCGAGTCCTTACCTACATCTCAGCAGCACAGGACCGAGTTTAAAGGTCTAAATCTTCCCGAGGAAAGTGTGTGAGGATCGAGCAGCTGGCGAATGTCGTGCAGAACGAACACATGCCTTTACATCTCAGTGCATGATGCAGGTGATGCAAACGAGCAGGTAATTACAGCCTGTAGCTTCCAGCCATGTACAAGCGCTGACTACGACGTCTACATTCAGCCTGCTCACTGTAATGTGGCATGAACACACACACACACACACACACACACATGCACACGCACACTTTGCAGTTCTAGCAAAAGACCCAGACGTACAAAAAAGAGCAGTCAGCACAGGGAGGGCTCAAAAGATTTCCACCTTCACAAGCACAGCAGGGTGCCAAAACTTCTTCATCCAAATTTAAAGTATTTTATTTCTGTTTGAGATGCAATGACACGGAGAAAAAAAATGTCCTCAAAAGCAAAAAGTCCTCAAAATTAGACCTGTAATTACGCCTCATGTGACGATACTTTGCGGCAAGGGAAAACTCCCAAATATCGCACCCAGACAGAAATGTGGGATTACTGCACAACTTGGCATGCAGTCGGTATGATTAGATACTGGGTCTTGCCACAAGAGGGCATAAAATGCTTCCCCTATAGCGCTGCCCTATAAAAAGGCTCTCAGTGGCTACTTTTGGGTAGTGTACCTCTTGGCAGGAAATCAGTGACTGCTAGATGTGCCTCTATCACACATTTACCCACAGATGCTGAAGCTGGTGTCCCAGCTGGTGCCTTAAATGCTTGATTGGTGATGAATCTGGCAACCAGGTGGGCCAAGGAAGTGTTACACTCTGGTGGAGACATTCCTTGGTGAGCCCGTACCACCTTATGTACCGCCGACCTAAATGCTGTCACAGGCCAAGTGCACCCATTCATGGTAACATTATGACCCAACGGCAGTGCCCTCTTTCAGCCAGGTGTTCAAAATTGGTTCAGGAATGCTTTGAGGAACATTACTAGATCAAGGTGTTGCCTTGGCCTCCAAATTCCCCAGATCTCAATACGATCCAGAATTTCCGGGAGGTGCTGGAAAAACAAGTCCAACGCACGACTTACAGGACACTGCAGCTGACGTCTTATGGCCAGATGCCACAGGGAACCTTCAGAGGGAATGGGGTGTCCGTGCCATGATGGGCAGGAGCCTTTGGCAGTGGTTTACTTATGCCATCGTTAAATTTATAAAGGTTTACAGGTGATAAATCAGTGCTAGGTGCCAATCATGTCAGACCTGACTGCATTTGTGCCACAGCCAGATGGCAAAGATGGCACCAAAGATTGTCTTGGTCTTTTGGGCCCAAGAAAGGTAAAGCTGAACAGGTCCTGATCTTCTACATGTGTAACACACACACACACACACCTTCTGTGTATCAGTCTCTCCTCGCTCGACACACACACACCAAAGCACAAAATAGCCGGAGCTCGAGCTCACTTTTTTGCTGACGCATGCACAGTTGGAGCTCGTGTTTCACAGCAGCGCATTACATAAGCGCGAGACTGCACTGCATCACAAACACACAAAATGAACACTACACACGATAACACACGCGCGCGCACATAAGCACACACACACACGGTCTGTATGATACGGCGCGTGAAGCAGTGATGCAAACACGGTACCTGCAGCTGGCTCGCGCGCCGGTTCCTCTTCCTCCTTCCTCCATCGCCACCCGAGCGGCTCGGGCTCACGCGCTACGTCACGCCGCTCTGACGCGCGAGCACAACGAATACACAACAACTTACCTGCGAAACCTGCGTTTACCTTAGCATTAACACTATGGCCTGCGCACTGCTACACACTTACCTTCATATAAATACACACTTTTATACAACGACACACTTATGTTCACACACATGTCTTCACATAAAACCACACATTCCTTCACACGACTACACACTGATGTAACTACGTACTTTCATACAACTAATCAATTATCTTCACATAAACACACACACACTTTTATACAACTGCAAACTTACCTTCAAGTAAATACACACTGGCCCTCACAAAACTACTTTTATACAACTACACACGTTTATACAAATACAGCATTGCCTTCATGTAACTACACACCTTTACACAACTAAACACTTGCCTTCACATAACTACACAACTTTGTACTTTGTAAAACTACACACCTTTACACAATACACACTTACCCTCGTATAACTGCACACTGCTGTGCAACCAAACATCACATAACTACACGCATATCTTCACACAACTATACACTTTTATAAAACTGCACACAAAAATGGACATTTTTAATACGACTGCACACTTACCTTCACTTAACTACATACATTTATACAAAAACACAATTACCTTCACCTAACTACACAATTTTATACAACTTTACACACCTATCTTCATGTAACTACACACTTTTATTCAACTACACACTGACCTTCGTACAGTACACACTTGTACACAACTAAACACTTAAATCCGCAAAACTGCACACCTTTATACAACTACACACTTAGCCTTGTATAACTACATACTGTTGTGCAACTGAATATCACACAACTACACACTTTGATAAAACTACACATGTACCTTCACATAAAAAACATTTTTATACAACTACACACTTATCTTCACAAAATTACACACTTTTACACTACACACTTACCTACATATAACTAAACACTTTTATGCATCTACACACTGACCCTCACAAAACTACACACTGTTACACAACTACACACCCACCTTCACATAACAAAACACTTTTATACAAATACACACGTACCTTCACTTAACTACACTTAACTACTAAATGTTATACAACTGCACACTTCACAAAATTACACACTTTTACAGAAATACACACTTGCCTTCATGTAACTAAACACTTTTATACAACTACACACTTACCTTCTCATAACTACACACCTTTATACAGCTACACACACTTTTAGCCCATCCCATGTTTTGGAACATCTTCCAAAACATTTACACTGCATGAGGGTCCAGGACTCTGACTTGGCCGATCCAGAACATTACCTTTATTCTTCTTTGACCGTTCTTTGTGTGTTTAGGGTCATTCTCTTGCTGCATGACAAACGTTCTCTTGTGACTCATGTACAGACGTCCTGATATATTCCTTTAGAATTTGCAGCTGTAATTAAAAATTCATTGTTCCATCCTTGGTAGCTATTGTTCTGGCCCAGATGCAGCAAAACAGCAAACCATGATACTTAAAGTTCTTATGCTGGAATGCAGTGCTTTTACTTCTCCAGACATAACACTTCTCATAAACCAAAACGTTCTGTTTTGGTCTCATCCACCCACAAAATCTTCTTCAGTAGCCATCTGGATTGTCCATGTGCCAACAGCTTTGTTTTTAGAGAGTACTGACTGAATCCTTGTAAAGGCCTTTTCACACTGAGTCCAATTCTTAAGGACAAAAAACGCATGTCAAGTTTTGAAAAAGAACACGTGTAGTAACGCCTGCGGTGCTGCGTAAAGTGTTTTATTGGAGCTTGTTCTAATTTCTGCTTTGTTAAAATCAGGCAGACCAATCAGAGCTCGGTTGCCGGGCAGAACAGCTCATCGAGAGCTTAAAGGACGAGCAACAGGCTGCCTCTAACAGTCGACTGAGTAACAGTGGTCATGAAATTCCTCAGTTTGTATCCAGTCTGTCTGACTGTGGTTCGGTGGAGTCCAAACTCTTTAGAAATGGCTTTGTAACCGTTTCCAGCCTGATGAGCATCAACAGCTCTTTTTCTGACCACAACCAGAAACCTTTTTTGTTCTTGGTCATGTATACAACATACTCCGATCTAGAAATCAGATTAAGTAATCCCAAAAAGAGAGATGGATTTTAGTCCAGTAACCGCATTACTCAGTTACTCGATTGCAATCGGTTTTATTGCCAGGTCCATTTATTCTTAGAGTTTCGCTTCTTTAGGGCTAATTGAGGGATTCCATCGCAGGACCTGGCAACCCTGGAATTAAACGCAGCACCCGCTAAACAGCTACGAACACTTTGTGGGGACTCTGAAATGCGGTATATACTCAAGAAAATCAAGAATCTGATTGTTTAATATTAAAGTTTGAAGTTTATGTCACGTGAGATTACTGGCTGGTTGCGAAGTAGAAATCCGATTACTGCCTGTTGAGTCGTGTAAAGCCGGAGCTTTAACATTATCTGATTACCCAAGTGCATGTAAACTCCTTACTCGGATTACTGACTAAATCAGATAATATTTCTGTCTCACTTGTTTAATTGGATTCTCTTCACCTACTTGTAGGTATTTTGTGGATTTGTGTGGAAATCTGATGATGTTTTAGGTCATATTTATAGAGAAATATACAAAAATTTCAAACACTGCTGTGTGTTGTTGTGTTCCAGTAAATCTCTAATAAAAAGTACTTTTGGAATTTTAAAGTGTTGAACACACACATCGAGTATTTAATTAATTATACATGTGTTCAATGAATAATAAACACCTTTAGCATTGGATATTTTTATCAGATGGACTGGGAAGTGTTAAATGCTTTACTTCATGTAATAAAACTATAACCCAACATACCACGAGTGAAACACAGAGAGCGAAACAAAGCAAGGAACCATAGCCATGAATGATAGTTTAATACACAAACTGAAATCGTTCCATTTATATTACAGCAGTCTTTAAACCGTGCATGCGCAGACCAGTGCCTGTCGTAGTTCTTTTGTTTTGTTTTCCTTTTTTTTTTCCGTTACACACTGCTTACGTCCCTGCGGTTGTGTAATTACAGTCTGGTAATGCTGATCAGCACTAAAGCAACGTGTTCAGTATATATGCACACAAAGTATGTACCTTCTCCAAAATCACCTGATAATTACAGTACTCTACACCCCAACTAATAACTTAAAGGAAAAAAACAAACAGAGAGGCGAGTGTCTTCCGTCACTATTAACGAAACGATGAAATCACATCAGGAGCGCATTTCGGACAAGAAAGGTACGACGGTAGAACGAACAGTCGTGTAAATCTCCGAATGAAGGCGCGCAGTAAATCCCTGCTCCACGAGAAAGAAAGAAATACCGATCCAGGATCAGCCTACGGTCAGAAAAAATACGATATTGATCCAGATTCTGACCTCAGACCAGCTTTATTTGGAATGTTTACACCCAGGAACCAAAACATTATGACCACTTACAGGCTGAATAACATTAACGTTAGTTACGTGAACTGTCGGTTCTCGTTGACGTGTTATATTGGGATGACGGACGAGGTAAAGGATCCTGTCTGATTTTGTTCCGAAATGAGGAGCTACTGTAGGCACAGGATTGTTCGAAATCTGTGACAACACAGTGCAGCGCCCCCTGCTGGGAACAGGACTGCGTGACTGCAGAACTCGACCAACGGAAGACCGGTCCATTCCAGTGAGTGGTGTTTTCATTTGGTCGGTCGGGTACGTGGGCACCATTTACCTGGGGAAGTGACGGAGCTAGGACATGGAGAGAGCGATGCCCCGGCTAATATTCTGGGTCCGGACCTTCCTATGGATGTTAGTTTGACCCCCAAACATCGTTACAGACCAGGTGGTCATGTTTTGCCTGACTGATGTTGTGTTTTTGACTAATGCTCCATGCAAAATGTTTCAATTTACTGTTTACTATTTAGTGTATTTAGTGTTCGTACCACTTTTTTTTGGAAGAGCCTGAGTTTGTTGTGCCCAATTTCTATCCAAAGTGACTTTCATAATAATAAAAACTCTTTAATATTAAAGTATAAACATTTGGGACACCTGCATCATCAGATTTAGAGAAATCCAGTCCGTACGGAGCTTCTCTGGAACGTCCTTAGTTTAAGAAGATCTCAATAAGGCACTGACTGAAGCTGAAGAAAAAAAAAACAATCCTGGAGAAATCCTCAGCACGGGACACGTCACAGGAAACAGCTCGCGACTCTGCAAATAAACACACAAACATGCTATCAAATAAATAATACGTCTACTGGACACAATTCATTAAGGGTCATATTTAGGACTGAGGCACACAGGCGTGACCCAGAGTTCTTCTACAGTGTTGGAGTTCTTTTAATCAGAGATGGCACTCGAGTTATTTACTTACTTAGACGTAGTGAGCGCTGGACTGGCTCACGGAGGAGAAATCAGGAGTTCTTCTCTTCCACACCTCATCAGAGTCATCAGCTGGAGATGTGTAAGAGTCGCTACTGCTCGTCCTCTGTCTGTCCACATCCTACACACACACACACACACGTTTTAGATTTAGTTTTTAGGGATCCAGGTTCTCTATCTATCATTTAATTCTGAATTCATTTTCGTTTTAGTTTTAGTAGGAAGTCACACATGTTCAAATGACCGGTGCTCCACATTTCTAGGTATATTCAGGTCAAACTGGCCCGGTGCTTCCAGTGCTAAGGCTGAGTAGGAAATTGTTACCATTGCACAGCAACAACACATTTGTTGTGGACCTACTTTTTGGCGGAAGGCATTTGTCAGCATGAAAGCGTATTCAGCATGATTCTACTAATAAATAATAATAAATCAATAATAGTAATAGATTAGCAATAGTAATACAAAAGTTGAATAAAATAATATTCACTATTTTATATACTGTATTATGACTATAAATTCAGCGCTTATTTGATTTATTGTGTTCCTTTATTTTTGAAAAAAAACTATAAAAAACTATAAAAGCAATAGAACACTCGAGGTCATGTGCTATCGCGACTGGATTTAACTACAGAACGAGCCGCGACCAAATCACAGCCCTGATGCTATTTGCGATAACATCGTCCGTCTCGTGTTCTATTGCTCAAATAAGCCTGATAAAAAAGGAACAGGCGTCTTTAGGGACTCCTGCGAGCTCTGAGGTTAATTGAGACGTTTATCCTGCTAGGAAAAACCCAAGCTGAAATCACAATCACACACACACACACACACACAGAGCGTCCCCCCAGGCAGCTCACGATGAAGACATTGATATGGTGACACGCCTCACACACACGGTCTCAGAAGGACGTATTGTGTAAGAGCAGAAGGAAACAAACACTCAGTATCGCCTGTCAGCAAACACAATGGCAATCACACTCAATCCCATCACCGAAATAACCCTTTTGTTGCATTGTGGTGACTCCACCAAGGGGAAAAGGCTGAAAAACGAGAATGACACTTTTCCACTGCATGTTGGTGGAGACGGGATCTGTACACACGACCCTCTCGTACTCACCCTGCTTGTGGGCGATACCGGACCCTCATCTGACTCCCTGATCGGACTGCGCTGGGTGAGCGCCAGCGGCACCCTGTGGCTCGTTTGACCTGCAGGACTGTGGGTGAGAGACTTGGACCTCTGGACAGCAGTACTGACAGCCTGGGCGAAGCGTGACGGCGTGTTCGGGGTGTAGGGCTTCGGCGCCGCGAAACTGCGGAGCTTCTCCAGAGACAGGCCGGCGGTCGGTAAACTCGTTTGACGTGGCAAAGGGGATCGCGCCGGTCCGCCCCAGGCTTCTGGGAAAACTGGGCTGGACGTGTCCTTGTTTGGTCGCCTCTCTTCTCCTTGGTCCTCCCACTGGACTGGCGGCGGAGGCGGCGGAAACTCGTCGTCCATCACCTCGAACGAGGTCTGTCTTTGCGGGCTGCCTGGGCTGCCACTGTCGCTTAAGCTCATGCTGCGCACCGCCGCCGAGCTTACGTAACTCCCAGGCGATCTGTTATGCTGCGGTAACCGGAAAGACGCCGGTTTGGGCCTGGTTGCTGGAGGAACTTTCTTCTTGACGTCAGGAGACACCGGAGATTGAGGAGCAGTGCGGGCAGGCTCGCTGGCACTGCCAGGCCTGCTCTTAGTTGGAGATCCAGGCACGACGGGCGTCACCAGGGTCAGCGCCACCTCGAACGAGCGCAGCATGTCCTTTGATTTCGGAGGCACAAAGGTACAGGAGGTCATCCCCGCTTTAGGGATGTTTGAAGGCTTGGGTTTGGCCTCCGATGGTGTGGATGTCTGAGCGGAACTCCGCCTCTCAGAGGCTGGATGAACCTTCTGGACGTGGAGCTCCTCCGTGGACGTCCCCATGTCCCTCTTTAAGCTCGTGGAGGTGGAGCAGGGTTGCGGCGGCACTTCTGGTGGAGCCTCAGTGACCTCGGGCACCTCTGTTTGGATTTCTGCATTTGTATGACCCGCCGCACCGGGGTCGTCATCCTGCGCCGTCTGCACCGAGGTTGTTACGCGACCGGGTTTAGGAGGCGCCTGAGGTTCTGCTCGCTGATTCTGATTCAGGAATGCATTGACCTCGGTACATGATATGATATCGGTGGTCAGCGTCGCCTCGTCCTTCATGGATGGAGAGCTTTCAGCAGGCAGACGTGGAGCTGCAGGCCTCGCCTCAAAACCGACTATATAGGACAAGAAACAAGAAGTCGTTTAGTTTTCAATTTGTCAGCTCATTAATACTTTTGGCTTAATGTTTGTTTTTTAGCTGTTAAAATACCCTCTAGATCAGCATTCTCTGAAAAAGCTTTAGGCTGGTTAGTTCAGGTACTCTTGAACCCAAACTGCTTTAGTTTTAGTTTTGGGAAGGATGCAGGTACACTTAGTCCCAAATCATTTTAGATTTAGTTTCCAGGTACTCTTGATCCCAAAGCTTTTTAGATTTAGCTTTATATTTTAGCAGGAATCTAGGTATTTTCAATCCCAACCTGTTTTATTTTTAGCAGGGATCCAGGTATTTTTGATCCCAAATTGTTTTAGTTTTTAGGGATCCGGGTAGTCTTGGTCCCAAACTGTTTAAGTTTTAGATTTGGCAGGGATCCAGGTACTCATGATCTCATCCTAACCCGTTTTCGATTTATTTTTGGCAGGACAGGTACTTTTGATCCCGAACCACTGTAGTTTTAGTCGCGCTTCAGATACTCTTCATACCAAATAATGTTAGTTTTAGTTTTAGTTTTAGCCGGGATCCCGAACTGTTTTAGTTTTTAGTTTTTAAGGATCCACATACTCTTGATACTGAACTATTTAGTTTTAGTTTTAGCAGGGATCCAGGTGCCGAGGGAACCATTTTAGAATTAGTCTTTAAGGATCCAGGTACTCTTGATGATCTCATTCATTTTAATCAAGTGTCTCTTTTAATTTGATTCCTGTTTTTCTCAGTTTTATTTTGGTCTAATGTATTCATGCCATTTTCTGTGCTGTAAAGCACTTTGAACTGCTGCTGTATGAAAGGTGCTATATAAAGATTATTATGAAGAGTTCAACCACATCTTCATCTGCTTAAAATCTCATGTTAAATAAAGCTCAGAATGAAAAACTCAAAAGCGTTCCTTTAAACGTATATCTCAAACTCCTGATCATCAAAAAAAGAAATCCTTTTGTCGCGAATGCATGCTGTCAAACCGAGAGAACCACAAAGCAAACCGAACGCACCATTGTCAGCGAACTGTAATCGATCTTCGGACTCCTCCTGTCCTCCGTTCACCTCCGAACCTGCTCCGGGTCTGTCGGGACCAGAATCGTGCAGATCTTTAAAAATCCAACCCTCTCCTCAAACAAAGTATAAAAAATCAACAGGCTCTTCAAGACTGTCGTACTTGCCATCTGTGGTCACGTCACACGACGCTTCTAGAGGGCCTCCACCAGGTGGCGCTGTGTTCTCCGGCTCGGAGCTCAGACAGGGGGAGGAGGTTCCGGCTCTCCCGGAGTCCATGGAGACATCAGCAGACAGGTTGATGCTGCTGTCGTCCTCCAGAAGCTCCTCCACCGGACTCAGGCTCTCCGGACTGGAGCTCGAAAGGGCGACGGGGGCATCTGGGACCTGCTGGCTCTCTTTCACCTCCTCGAGGGGCGTCTGTGAGCCTGCAGAGAGGGATTGGGTAATTAAATTTCTAAGCGTTTCAGAAAACTGCTGGAAACGGAAGTTCCTGAGGGACCAAACTTACACACAACTCTTTATATCTCTTTCTTTTTGAGTTTCTTTTTGAGAAATCTCCTCCTCACATTTAAGGATTTTCCTTGCCACTGTCACCCTAGGCTTGCTCAGTTAGGGTTGTGGATCTAGATTTTGGTAAAGCTGTTTTGAGACAATGCACTGTTGTTAAAAGCAGCTCTATACAGGTAGGACCCGATTTACGATGGGAACATGTTCCGAAACTTACAAATCCATCGTGCGATTACGGAATGATCTGGGTTCTTAAGTTCCTAAACTGGGTACAGATAAGTACAAATGACTCCCTCTGATTGTTTTTTGTGCACACTGGGCACCCCAAGAGCCTTGGATTGTCCCACAGATGAATAATCATGTATTTGTACCAATCTGGTCATAAATAAAGCACATCTGCTCCATTTTCTCTGACAGGCCACTCTTACATAACGTGCTGATGGGAGCGGTGATGGTGTGAAAGTGGAGCAGCAGGGCTGGAGCTCAGAGGGAGCAGATCGCTCTTAATTAAGACGTCTCACTTCCCTCAGTCGGCCAGAGCTGAATTCGGCACTTCAAGGGCCGTCGCTGGGGACCGGAGAGCAGAACGAGGATTCAAAGAGAGAGACAGAGAGAGAGAGAGAGAGAGAGAGAGAGAGAGAGAGAGATCTCTCGCTGGAGATGTGGAGCTTCGTGGGTAAAGATCGAGGAGTCTCTTTGATTCTACGTTTCATGTTTCTTTCCCCTGTCGTTTTCCATCATCCACACCGAACATATCTTAATCCCTTTCTTTGTCTAGCCGTCATTTCTCCACGCTTCCCTCCATCCCGCCTCTGCAGAGGCGATTATTGCTGCCAGCGGGGGACCCAGAGAGTTCCACGAAAAAAAAAAGTTTGCTCGCACTTTATTACTGAGGATTGAACCAAAACGCTGAATATCCAGCACAAAATCGAAACTCCAAAAACTTTAATAAGGCACAGCTTCTGACACCCTTTCTAACTGTTCAAACTGACAAAATTGAAGAAACTAGAGAGCAGTGTTCAGAAAAGTGATGATATAACACTACAAAGTCTACAAACTGCTGCAGCGTGTTTCAATTTGAACACAATTCCAATAACAAGGGTCTGAAACTGAAGTATCTGCCTGTGTAAAAGATGGTAAGTAACGAAGTACTTACATATTTTTGGTATCTATACTCTATTTGATCATTTCTGTAACTCTATACTTTTACTTACCACAATTCAAAAGAAAAATCTGTACTTTTGTGTATATTCGTGCAGTACATCCTCTAAAAATGGAGACTTTATTTAATATTTTATTTAATATCCACTTACAATACAGACATTTTAATAAAAATTTGAGTTTTATATGACTAAATGTGACTTACTAGTTCAGTTTATCTGTTTATATTTTTTTAGATTCAGGGATAATAAAACCATAAAGCAATTTTTGTAGAATAATGTGACTTTTGTAAGAATATTTTACAGGACTACATGTTTTTGATTTTTGAAATGTGCTCAAATAAACAAGGATTTACAGAAAAGTATTATTATATTTTATTTGAATTATTATATGTTCTTTAAATGTGTTCTCCCTGTTATTTTCTATATTTAACTTCTATTTCTATATAAGCCTTCGAAAACATATTAAGTAAACAACTTTAAGTTTAATTCTTATAATTCTTATAACATCTACATCCAGGCTGTAAGCAGGTGGGCAACCTTTTTGAGTCTGGGTCCTAAAAAGGTTTCTTCCTTATAACGTTTACGGATTTTCCTTGCCACTGTCGCCCTGTTTGCTCCTGGATTGTGTTCTTAGTTGACTTGCATATCATGTCTGTCAACATTACACAAAATATACCAGCAGATTCGACTGGAAAATAGGTCAAAACACACAAAGTGCTAAAACACAGCTCCTAAAACGATTTCAGTGCTTTCTTTTGCAGCTTTTCGCTGAAAGATAAACTCAAAGACAAAACTATTTGAGCCATGGCTTGTAAATGTAAGTAAAAAAACATATTAATGGACTGAAAGAAAAACACTCACGTAGCAAAAGGCTCAAGAGGCGTTTAGCACAAAGCTAAAATGAGCAGCACTGCAATCTAAGGCGCCATCTTGTGGACATCCCGAAAACGCAACATACTCCCTGCTACACCGATATCAACCAATTTTTAGGCCCGTTTCTTGATGTTGACACCAAAATATTTATAAAACTGCTTAAAACTGGTTAAACTGCTTCGATATCAGGTCAGCGTTTTTACACAACATATGCTGGTATTCGCTGTTTTGAACAGAAGACCGGACATGTAATCGTCGTCTCTGCTTCATAGCTGAAGCTTTCGAGAGCTCATTACGAGCCATGTAATAGCTAATGAATCAATTCAATCTATTAATCAATCAATACTCAGATCTCTGATATCAGTATTGCATAAAAACGAGAACATTTAGAGAACGTAGCGTACTGTAATTACAAAGCCCTGTAATTCCACATATGGACCACTAGGAGTCAGTGCTCAATCGATGTTCGAGTTCAGCTAACTATCGCTGTGTCACGAAAATGATGAATAAAATGATTTTAAAACTATATTCTCGTTGCATACGGTTTCCACAGCATCATCTACAAATCGGTCGTAAATAAAAAGCGTTGGGAGTCTTTGTGAATATTAGATATTACTTAGCAAAGGTCTTACGCTATAGCATGTGTTTGTTTTTGTTTCTAGTCAAGACATGCCAATTGTTTTCTGGTTATAAAACACTTTTGATGGGCACAGTGTGTATGCCAGTCTGCATTTCTACACATGCAGGTCCAATGAGGTTTATAAGAGACCATGAACTGTTTCAATATGCAAAGATAATGCTTAGGACATTAAATGGAAAAGGATTTTAAAAATAAATAAAATTAATGTATTATTTACAAGTAAATATCAAACTAATAAAACTGAAAATATTAATAAAAATTACCATAAAATAAAAATAAATACAACATGAGAAAAATGTCATAATTTAATTAAAATGCTTTATTGTTTACTTGGTTTTATTTAAGAATGAAATTCTAAGCGTATTTATTTACATTTTATACTTACTAATTAACTTACTTTAAAAATGAAATGAGCACATAAAATACTTTAAAATGTAAAATATATAAATATAATGCATAATAAACAATTTGTTTGTATAAATAAATGTCCAAAAAATGTAAAATGAAATGATTAAATACCTTTAATTAAATATTTTATATTGTTTTCCATTTATTTATTTACTTATAATTTCTATTCTTATTTACAGGTTATAGACACTATTTTATTTATTTCAATAAAAATAATTGAGCAAATTAAATATTATGTAAAATATGTTTAAATGTTAATTAAATGTGTCTATATTCATAAATAATTGTCTATCCATCAAAAATAACTTAGAATTAATTATCTCGGTACATTAACACATTAATCACAATATTAATGTGTTTTCATAGTTACAGATCTGTACCTGACCTGAACAGGTTTTACTCGTTTGTCGCGCCCCTTCTGAGAGTTACTGTAACGTATCGTGCCTTTGGTAAGACTTACAGAGTCACACAAAAGTTTGCGCACCCCTGATATCTGTTTTTTCAGAACAACCAGTGCAACCATGACCAGGAAAAACCACACTGGATTAAGACATCTTTACATAACTCTTTTGACTCAAAAGCCACAAGCACACAATGACGAGTTCTGGGTAACTGTGTGTACAGGGTGATTAAAACCAAACAGACAGAGTGAAAGTACAACTAATGAAACTATTCACTATCGTCGTGGCTTCATCTCCTTTCGACCCGCTCTACCAACACCAGACAAAAAAAAAAAAAACAGCACCAAAGTTCAAGCAGAACTTTCAAGAGAAGACACAACAGAAGACATAACTCTTGAACCTTGAAGTAGATAGACTACAGCCACTCCTGTCATCCAAGAGGAGGAAACTGAGGCTACAACTGGCACAGGCTCACCAAAATTAGATGATGCGAAATAAGATAGATAGAAACGTGGCCTGGCCTGATGAGTCTCGATTTCTGCTCATCAGACCAGAATTTGGCGTAAACAACATGAAACAATGACGGATCCATAACGCATTGTATCAACGGTTCAGCTTTCTTGTGGTATAATGGTGTGGATATTTTCTTGGGACACTCTGTGCCCATTAATACCAACCAAGCATCTTTTAAACGGCACAGCTAAGAGCAGTTGTGTGAAAACGTGTACATGTATAAAAATAAACATATCTATAAAACCAGTTGGAAGCGAATGAGTTGCAATTCCACACTTGGACCACTAGGAGTCAGGATTATCACAAAAGTGAGCGTCACCTTCGTCTCTAAGCTTGGTTGTTTCCACGCCGAACAAATTACAGCTGCTTCTCTGTCCAAGTCAGAATCCCAAAACTGCTGAAGCTTAAAAAGTAGAAACTTGTAGGTTTCTTTAACAATAAGCGTTTTAAAGCGTCAGACTGACCTCTGAGTGACTCTTCGTCCTGAGTCTTCTCATCAAGGTCCACTGAGATGTTATTAGGAGAAGTTGGGGGTTGAGGGGCTTTTCTTTTGCTCCGCTTCAGAGATGATTCAGCAGACAGGCTTCGACTCAGAACTCCCTTAACCTTTGACGAATCAGATTCAAAACGTAAAGCTGCAGAAAAGTTTATAAAGAGTATTGATCTTTAATTTAAGCTAAACGCATCCTACCTGGTTGCCATCGGGTTCGGTTGTTTCCGAGTTCTCGTGATGGTTCAGATCAGACGGCCTCATGTTGGGTGGCAGAGGGGCCCGTCTCTTCTTGGGCATGTCCGTGGGCATGGTGTTGGATTCGTATGTCGGAGAATGCATGCTCAGGGAGCTCAGGCTCATGGGTCTGGCTTTCCTGTTAATGGGAGAAGCTGGAGCGCTCACCGCCGATGCCTGGAAAAACAAGCAAACAGCAAACATTTGGAACCGGCAGCAGCCAACCGGACAGCACCGAGCCTCCTGACTGGCAGGGGCACGCCTCAGATCGGGCCAATCCCAAACCTGCAGATTTGTGTACCTTACCAGGCCTGAGCGCAGACCAGTAGAATCTGCTCATGCAAAGTTTAAAGAGCGTCTAAAGCAAACATGGCAGCTGCAAACAAATGAGCGTTGTACTGCTCACCACGTTCAATCACAGACCTTCAGGATCTGCTTTCCATTTTGTCCATTTACATCCCCAAATCAGAAAAAAGTGGGACGGTGCAAATGGAAAATGCAAATAAACAAAACAAAACCAAAAAAGAAACGCAATTCCTTTGGCTTTAATTTTATTGTAGTATGAACCAGAGATATTCCATGTTTTTCTAGTTAAACTCAATACAATCGTTAATAAACATTAATTTCTGCATTTCAGGCCTGCAGCACATTCCAAAAAAAAGGGGAAATTTAGGGCTAGTAATGAAGTTAAAGCAGGAACTTAAAGGCCGAGTCTTTGAGGAGCAAAAATCGGCAGAGGATCTCCAGCTGAAAAATTAATTGTGCATATAAAATAACTAAAAATGTAAAATATCTAAATATAATAAATATTATTATAAATAAATATTATAAATAAATTTGTTTGTATAAATAAATGTCCAATGAATTAAAATTGTGTAATTATAATTAACTATTAATACCTTGAATTACATAGGGCTCGGTCATCCTATTTTTTTATATTGTTTCCATTTATTTACTTCGGTGTATTTATTTACAGTTTATAGACACTCGTTTATTTATTTAAGTAAATATATATATATAATTGAGCCAATTACATATTACTTTAAATGTTTTTTTTTTAAATCTTAATCGACTTCTCTGAGCTCGGAGGCATCACAGTTTCTTATTTGTATTTTCCATCCAGATTATCTAGAACCTTTCAGATGGATCTTTTTACAGCATAACCCAACCAATATGACCCGCTAAACATTTGATTACACGGATAACGAAGTATTCAAAACATATTCGACTTTAAAGCAACTCTTTCAACACGCGTGGTCCACGTGGCCGCTTAAAGGCGATCTGCTGAGTGCTTTAAAGCAAACACCCACCTGTTCTGTTTTCTTCTTACTCCCTCGTCTGAACATGCCAAACAGCCCTTTATTTTCCTTCTCTTTCTGCTGCTTGTTCTTGCCAGGTTGAATAACGTCTGTTGGACAGATTCACATTTTATCCAGGAATATAGACTCGGGCTGGAAAGCAGAGCTGTACAATATGTCAGATGGTTTGATTTATCCCTGTTTTTATATCCATGCTACATTATTTAGCAGTGGTTGAAGGTTAAGGATCTTTCCCTGTCTCAAAAACCTGCTGACCAGTCCAGAGATTTAACTATTGATCAGTGTTGTCGCAATAGCAGATTTTGATAGGCCACTGATTATAAATGGACTCTTTGTTTACAAATATGCACGGTACAACACAAACCTGTCAACTGCTGATTTCGACAGAGCAGTTTATCGGCACATGGAGCACTGTTTCTCTTCTCAAAATATTATGACTTTTTCTTGAAATACTATGACTTCATTTATATTCAATATATATATTTTTAATCAGTGACCCCAAAACACAGCGAGTTGTCATGCACTTAATAATCCGATAACTGCAGAAAATCAGATTTAGTCAGTAATCCAATCAAATAGTGTACATCAGAGTAATCAGATAAGAAAACCTCCGAGATTACACGACTCAGGCAGTAATCGAATTCTACTTTGCAACCAGCCAATAATCTCATAGAAATGTGATGTAAGATTCAAACTCTCATATTACATAATCAAATTCCTAATTTTCTCCAGTATATACTGCGTTTCAGTCTCCACTAAGTGTTTGATAGTCGTTTCGCAGCCTTTAGTTCCGTGTCATGTTTAATTCATGAAAATACCTGTCACAGCGAAACAAAAAGTGGCCAAATAAAGCCAAGTCTTTAGAATAAGTGGACCTGGCAACCGTGTCGGGTTAAGAAATCGGGAACCGGTATACATGCTATGAGTAATGCGATTACTGGAGTAAAATCCAGCTCTTTATGAGATTTCTTAATCTGATTTCTAGATCTGATTTCTAGTACGCAGTTCCAGGACCACTTGATTAGTCAGATAACTGCAGAAATCAGACCAGATCAGGATCGGATTATGAAGAGCCAGTGAACACGCTCAGTGCCATATCATGTAATAACTTTAATAAGCCCTTCTGTATCTGGGTTACAGTGGGTACGTAATGAACTATGCCTTTGAAACATGTTTAATAAATAAATAAACAGACCCTTATAACCTGAATGATGAAAGAGACAACAAGCGTTCTAATGGAACAGCCTCAGTGCACGACTGTAAACACGGAAACGAACGGCACACTGCCAAAAGCAAGCTGATCCTGTAACCAAACTATTTTTCGATCTTTCTTCTTTCTTTCTTTCTCTTTCTCTTTTTTCTTCTTTACTTATTTTCTCTTTAGTATTTGTTTGTCTGTTTGTTTGTTTCTTGCTTTCTTTCTTTAACATTCAAGGCTTTCTTTCTTTCTTTCTTTCTCAGTATTCTCTGTAGCCCTTTTTTTTGTTTTTTCCTCCTTTATTTATTTTTTCCTCAGTATTTGTTTCTTTCTTTCTCTGTAGCATTCACTGCTTTCTTTCTTTCTCTTCTCTTTAGCATTTCTTCATCCTGTAGTATTCAAGGCTTTCTTTCTTTCTTTCTTTCACTCTAAGTATTCTTTTTAGTCTCTTTTTTTTCTTTCTTTCTTTCTCTCTTGCCTCTTTAGCATTGATGGCTTTCATTTGGTCTTTCTTTATTTTTTCCTTAGTATTCTCTTTAGCCTTTCGTTCTTTCTTTCTTTCTTTCTTTCTTTCCTCATTTATTTCTTTTTTTCTTTAGTATTTGTTTCTTTCTTTCTCTTTAGCATCTATTGCTTTATTTATTTATTTATTTATTTAATTTCTCTTTAGCATTTGTCTGTTTGTTTCTTTCTTTATTTCCTTCTTAAGCATTCATGGCTTTCCTTCTTTCTTCATTTCTTTCTTTTTCAATATTCTCTTTAGCCTCTTTTTTTTCTTTCCTTCTTTCTTGCTTCTTTTAAACTATTTACTTTGTGCAAGAAGCGGCAGTGTTTAAGACGTTGCGTAGATTAATGTCGTAGGAGAAAATGCAATACGAAGGATTAATTAGGTCGCATTAAGGATTTATTACTAAACACAATAAGCACCACACAGAGCTCATCTTTTACCTGAGGGAGTCGGTGATGGAGGGAAGCTCCCCGGGCTGATCACTGTTCAGAAAAAAAACAGCATGTTAATAAAACTATGAAATAAACCTAAGTAGTTCGGTCTGAGCTGGACGGATTTGCTCTAGGCCTCTTGATTCGTTTTCGTTCCTCTTTACCTTGGGGGTCCTGGGCGTACAGCTCCCTGAGCCCGAGGTCGTTGAGGGAGTTCCTGAGGTCCAGAGTTTCCTCTGAGTTCACATTCCTCAACAGCACAGTGCTCTGTGGCTCGAATTCACATTTCTCACAGATGGCAGGAAGAAGGTCCTGCAGAGCAACCCGAGGGTTCACCCGCAAAATCGTCTTCTGGGTCTTTTTATAATTTATCACCAGACGCACCGTCGCCTAAAGCACACAGATCATCGGGGATGAGGGAGGAACGGATTTCATAACGGACCGACGTGCAGTAATTAAACCGAGACTCACCTCAGGCATTGATGGTCCGGACTTCTTGCTCTTGTCCTCCAGGCCCTTGGGTTTGAGCAGAACCTTCTGGGCCTCCAGAGCCCCGATCAGTGCGTTGGGTTTGTATTTAATGGAGTTCTTGTTGGTGGAGATCAGCTCGAGGGTATGGCTTGATGGGTTCAGGTGGTATTTAGCACACAGCATCACCAGCAGGTCCATCATGGGTTTACTGCAAAGATTAAAAAGGAGTTATGGACTGCATAACTTAGTGTATCAGTGATCCAGTTACATATACTCTATATGGACAAAAGTATTGGGACGCCTACAGGAGCTTTTGGGATGTTCCAGTTTATATCCATAAGCATTAATATGGAGTCGGTCTCCCTTTGAAGGCTTTCTACAAGATTTTGGACTGTGGCTATGGGGATTCATGCTGGAACAGAAAAGTACCTTCCTCAAACTATACCCACAACGTTGGATTTTGTTCTTTCTTTCTTTAGCATTCATTCTTTATTATTTATTTATTTATTTATTCCTCAGCATTGTCTTTAGTCAATTTTTTCTGTTTCTTTTAGTTTTTCTTACCATTAATTGCTTTCTTTCTTTCTTTTTTTGTTCTGACTTTCTTTCTCAGTATTCTATGTAGTTTCTTTTGTTAGCATCACTGTTTTCTTTCTTTCTCTTCTCCTTTACTTATTTTTTTGTTGGTATTTGTTTGTCTGTTTCTTTCTTTCTTTCTTTCTTTCTTCTTCCTTTCTCAGTATTCTCTGTAGCCTCTTTTGTTCTTTCTTTCCTCTTTTATTTGTTTTTTTCTTTCTCTTTGGCATTAATTGTTTTCTTTTTCTTTCTTTCTTTCTTTTTATCTGTAGCATTCACTTTTTTCCTTTCTGTTTTTATTTATTTCTTTTCTCTTTAGCATTTGTTTGTTTGATTGTTTGTTTCTTTATTTATTTATTTTCTCCTTTTTTTTCAAGGCATTTCAAGATATTCAAGGCTTACTTTCTTTCTTTCTTTTTTTTCTTTGTTTGTTTGTTTTCTTTTCTTTTTAGCATTCAGGCTTTCATTCTTTCTTTCTTTCTTTATTTTTTCCTCAGTATTCTCTTTAGCATTTCTCTCTTTCTTTCCTCCTTTGTTTTCTTTTTTCTTTAGTATTTCTACTAGTGGTTAAGGTACTGGACTCTGGACCAGAAGGTCCAGGGTTCAAATCCCACCTCTGCCAAGCTGCCACTGTTGGGTCCGTGAGCAAGGCCCTTAACCCACAATTGCTTGGACTGTAAGACTGTATCAATTGTAAGTCGCTCTGGATAAGGGCATCTGCTAAATGCTGTAAATGTTTATTTATTTATTTTCTTCTTTAGTATTCAAGGCTTTCTTTCTTCTTTCTTTCTTTCTTTCTTTCTTTTCTCTTTAACATTCAGGCTTTCATTCTTTCTTTCTTTCTTTTTTCTTCAGTATTTTCTTTACCCTTTCTCCCTTTCTTTCCTCCTTTATTTCTTTTTTCTTTAGTATTTGTTTCTTTATTTCTCTTTAGCATCCATTGCTTTCTTTCTTCATTCTTTATTTATTTATTTATTTATTTAGTCTTTAGCATGTGTCTGTTTTTCCATTTGTTTGTTTGTTTCTTTCTTTCTTTAGCATTCATGACTTTCTTTCTTTATTTCTTTTTCAGTATTCTCTTTAGCCTCTTTTTTCTTTCTATCTTTCTTTCTTGCTTGCTTTCCTTTATGCACTATGCCCCTCCCTCAGCACTGGGTGCCCCCGCTCTGTAACTTTACATGGACTGACTTCGTGGTTCCTAGACACTTCCACTTTTCAGTAAAACCACCCTGTTACAGAACCACGCTCAGTGCCACCCTGTTACAGAACCACACTCAGTGCCACCCTGTTACAGAACCACGCTCAGTGCCACCCTGTTACAGAACCACGCTCAAATTCAGAACAAAACATTCTTACACTAATGTTTGTGGTGCTGGATATTAAATCTCTGTTTTAATGGGTCTACATGAAACGTCTGAATTCAGTGATTAAGAGGTGTGTCCCAATACTTTTGTCCACATATTGTTTGCTATATAGATTTTATGTGACCTTAAAAGTGTTTTATACACTTAATAAAAACAAGGTTTTAAGAAAAGTTAGGATGATATATTTGCTGCAGGATGAGAGAGAGAGAGAGAGAGAGAGAGAGAGAAATGCATTTGCCATATGCCATAGCGAGTGTGGAAAATCCTTTAGCAACACAAAAGGAGCTCCACACCATGATCCAACTGCTGGATTGCCAAGATCATGCGACTTTGGAGCTACGAACCAGCCAGGGTTTAATCCTGATTAAGAGAGGAGCAGTCACTACCTTTCTAAGATTTTAAACTCCCTTTAAAATTCGCTTTTTAAAGCTCGACACGTTTAAACCTGTGAAAGCAATCTATAATATAAAGCCCAATAATGAAGAGGCGTGATTAAGCTCTACAGTACGAATGTAAAACAGTCCTGTGCAGACGAAGCCACTGCAGATCTCAGTAAATCTTCAGTTCAGCGCCGGGCGGCTCCACCCTGCTGACTCAGAGACGCTGTAATTGCAGCTGCTTAAACCCTGACATAATGCTCTCGCACCATTAATGACCTCACTCGCACCGCGTCTGTCCCCAGCATCAACGGAGCCATGCGGCTATGGTCTGATACACAAGTCTGGGAGCTCCTGCACAAATTACTGACTTTTTATCCATAACATTTGGCACGTGGAAAAGTTAAGGCACCTTTAAAAAGATCCTTCATCGCGTTCTTAAAAAAAGTTTAATAAAAGAAGAAAACTGCGTGCAAATCTTACGTATGTATCAGAGATACCACTGAAAACATGAGCATAACGCTGCCATCTACAGCATCCCTAACGCCAGCGCGTTTTTATTTGATGGAAATTCGCAACAATTACAGAAAATGCAGTAAAGTTAGGTTTTTAACTTTAGAATTGACCTGATACTCTTGACCAGGATTAGGCCTCGTTTGCATTTTATCGATTCTGATGTGACAAATGTTTAGGAACAAAGACTGTCTTTACTTTTTTAGTTCAGCTTCAAAAGTACTCATTTTTACATTAAGCTTTTCTTTTCTGAGAGAACTTTGATTTTTAGATCAGTGTTTTAGGACATTAAACCACCTTAAGCTTTGTTCATTTTGGGTGTTTCAGACTCTCCACCTTCTTTATATCAGATTTCCACACATTTAGGCTTTTAGTTTTCTCTCACAAACTTCTGAGTGCTTTTGAGCGTACATCTTCTGCTAAAACAAACCTACGTGATGACGTACATGATCACATGACACACCAGTCCTGTAGACAGGTAAGTCCCGCCTCTGCTCGTGGATTCAACAAAACAAAAATAAAACACTGCCAGCACATAAATAAGCAATAAACACAGAAATCTGTAATAATTATTAAGCAAAAGATAGTAGTTAGAGTTACTGTATAGTTTAATGTCACACCCTGGCGGCTCTGTACAGCGTCTTTAAGGTTTTGAGTTTGTTTACAGCCACAACGTCTGGATTTCAAAGACAGACTTTTATTTCCTATTATAGTTTTATTTAAGCAATAATACATGAGAGGGAGTGTATGATTGTGATTGTACCTCAGTTCCATTAACACTGTTTATTGTTAGGTTTTAACAACAAGAGGACGGAAAACATTATTTGTTTATCAGCATTGTTGAGGTAAAATGGATCCATTCTATGGTTCTCCCGCTGCTAAATCATCATCACCATCAGACTATGGTCCTAACAGAGGAACAGAATTTACCAGTAACTGTTTATTTTACAGAAAATAACTAAAGTACAGGGTGCTGTTATACTTGATTAACAATTATGAATTTGGAAGCTAAAGCTATTAATGCATTCATTTTGGCAGTGTTTTAGTCATATAAATATAACTTTGCTGCTTTTGTTATAGCAGCGTCGTTGCTTTTTAGGTTATGCGTGTATGTCACGGAGTAATACCTATAGAGCGTCGGTCAGAGTGTCTCTCAGCAAATCAGATTGCGGGGTCGGAACTGTGATATAACAATTTCTGGACTGGATTGGATGAACTTTAAACAACGCTCACTTGCGTTTAAATGTCAAAGTTAAGACCTACATAACCACATAACTCAATCAATTTTAACGCTAATGTTTAAGCATTTATCCCAAGCCTGCCCACCTGCAGCTGCATGCAGACGTGCCAGAAATAACGTTATTACTATTAAAAAGTGAGCAATGCATTCTGTTTAAGCGTCCGCCGTCCTAAACGGAACTAAAAATAAACGTTTCAACACAATGTCTCGTGTCCAAAATCTTCATATCCTGTATGTGCCACCTGCTTGTCTGTGTTGTGAATTCAAGCCAGCCAGGCATACAGTGATATGAAGCTCCGATAAGAACCCAAAACACTCGGGCGAGTCTGAGTCATACAGCTAAAATATCTGATATGGTTTGAGATCAGTGTGTGTGCAACTGTTAACATAAACAAGAGGAAAATCAAACCTTCTCTCCCTTAGCTTGGACTGTGACTCTATGTCTAACAAGGACTCACTGTTCCCATCTACCTTACAACCTTAATTCTTTGTGGCATCAATTTCACAAGGTTCTGGAAACATTCCCCAGAGATTTCGTCCATATCTCCTCGATAACATCACACAGTTGCTGCAGATTTGTCGGCTGCACATCCACGATCCCAAAGATGCTCTGCTGGATTGAGATCTAGTGACTGTGATGCCATTTGAGTACAGTGAGCTCATAACGGGGTGCACAGGGTCAGCAACAATACTCAGGTAGACTGTGGGGGTTTAACCAATGCTCAATTAGTATTAAAGCCCAAAGTGTGCCAAGAAAATACCAACACACCAAGGTAGGATGGATCCATGCTTTTGTTTTTTGTTTATGCCAAATTCTGACTCGATCATCCAAACAGAAATCAAGACCAGGCAACCTTTGTTCAGTCTTCTATCGTCCAAGTTTTGGTACCAGTTGGAGCCTCCTCTGCCACCTGGTGTGCTTCTGCTGCTGTAGCCCATGTGCTTCAAGGTTTGACGTGTTGTAACGAGTGCTTATTTGAGTTACGGTTCCCTTTCTATCAGCTTTAACCAGTCTGTATTTCAAACGAGGCATTTTAACCCAGAGAACTCTCCTCACCGGATATTTTCTCTTTTTTGGACCATTCTCTGTAGACCCTAGAGATGGCGCTGTGTGGGAAAATCCCAGTGGATCAGCACTTTCTGAAATACTAACTGTTCAAAGTCACCTTTCTTAAATCACCTTTCTTCTGCTCGGTGTGATTCAGGAGCTCGTCTCGATCACTCTTTAACCACTCCGTAAATCTGGGCAGGGTCACGGTGGTCTGGACCCTAAGCGACCTCTAACGGGACGCCCTTCCATCACACTCGCTGTGTTAAATATCAAATCCCTAAATGACTTAAACACACAGGGTTATTTGCTGACCTGCCGTGGACCATCATGCTTTTCTCCACTCCTTCGGGCAGCACCACAGTTAGCAGCAGCTCCTGCTCTAGCGGACTCTCCTTCTGCTCCATGGCCTCATTGGGCAGTGCAGGGACACGGTACGATGCGCGCTGCCGGTGCAGCGCCGCCGGAGGGGGGGGAGCCTTGTTCTTTAACGACCTCCTGAAAAAGACAAAGGGTGACGTCAGAGAGAGCCGGCGAGAAGTTTGTCGTCTCCGATTAGAAGCTGGTGAATCTTCAGCTGCTCGTCGCTCCGGATCAGGACGTCTGCTAAACGCCGCGAGCCAGAGCAGCAGTGATTAAGTGTGTTTAATGTGTCGTGTCACATTTTTGGGCTGCACCCGCAGCTCTGCGCTCTGTTCGCGTCCATTTTCCAGCAAACAGTAATCAAGTATGAAGTGTTGGCTTTAGGGGCTGTCATTTAGAGCAAGTATTTATCTTAAGTAAGTAAGTATCTTTCAGACATAATACCGTCATTCTGGGACTGTTCTCATTCCAGGTCTGAGGAGGCTGAGCAATAATGACGCTAGATTACTAACTGGAAGGTTGTGGGTTTATATCCTGGGAAAACAAGCAAGACTCTTTAAAGTCAAGTTCCAGATTCTGTGTTAAGGCCTTTTCATACCGAGTTTGAGAAAGGACACACGGACAACAGACTGCGACAGTGTGTATAAAACTGAGTTCTAAGTTCTGCTAAAATCAGGCTGACCAATCAGAGCTCGGTCGCCGGGCAGAACAGCTCATCAAGAGCTTATAGGACGAGCAACAGGCTGCCTCTAAAAACATGGATATTAAAGAAAAGATCGGGTGGAATAGAACTGAGAGGCTGGAGAATGATGGAGATAAAACTCACAGGGACTGGATGGAACCATTTCTTCGAGTCTGTTCATGCCCCAAAACCCCCCAAAATTAGCGTTTCCTGCACTAATCTTCGCTCGTGTCTTTGTTTTTTTAAGTCGACGATATTCATGCCATGTCTGAGGGAGGGAGGGCCAGACAGGGATCATCTCCTGCCACTGCAAGAGCGACACCGTGGCCATGCTCTCGCTTCAGAAGTCCCATACCTGTCAGTGACAAGAAGCTGTTCTACTAACAAGAACCTAATTCTACTAACAGAAGTCAAGAAGAAGTCGCTACTAAATTATGATGCAAAGTTGAAGGAAACAGGATCCACACATAATTGTTGGAAACCTTTGCATGCTGAGAATAATCAGTGTTATTCTGTAAATAAAGGCTTTTGTTTTGTCTTTTTCCTGTCATGCTGTTCTTACGGGACGCTCTTGATTACGCACGGAAGATAGGAAGAGAAAAGAATCAATTACAGTCTGTCCTAAAACCATTAAACCCCACACTAAGGTTTAGATTATACTCTGTTTATTTGTGATTTCCTGTAGAGCATTTGTAGCCATTTCCACTCCTTTCCTGAGTGCACTATGTACGTCTGTGTGCACCCCAGGGGTGCAGAGCGAGGCTCAGCACGGTTATACCTGATAATGAAAGCAAGTTCCGAGTTTTGTTCTCCCGCCAAACACAATAAGAGTCTAATTTTGGAGATCCTGCTCGACCTGAAATGTTCCAGAGAATTTCCCTGTTGATGTTTTTTTTTTTTTTTAGTTTTGGCATGTTGTAGGCTTTTAAATGTGAAATTAACTCAGGTGTGGGGCCGCCTGCATGCGATTAGCACATACTTACGGCGTGACTAAAAGAGCGAACGCAGCCAAAGTTAACGTAACGGACACTAATCGCTTCAACTTTATTCCCATTACAGTCAAAATCCAGCTACAACATAAAATATATGAGGGATGTTACTCCCAAAACTCCATATTAAAATCACTAACGCCACAGATATTGCTAATAATAATGCTACCATCTAAAGAGCATCGGGAAGCTTAAACAACACCATGGATCTTCAGTTATCAGAATACAAACGTGAATAAACACCTCGCTGGCTGCACACAACCAAGAGGGAATGAGCCCAGTTCTAGAAACACTAATTTCCAGAACAGGTAATGTAGGGTCAGCTTTAAAACTCTTTAAACCTGGGTAAATCCGGGTACAACGTCCAGAGTTAAAACACAGATTTTTATTTCCTGTTATAATTTATTAGAATAGTTAAGACCTCGGTCTTTAATGCATAAACTGGCGCTTAACTGTAGAACCATACCATGTTCTACTGCTTTTCCAGACTGTGATTCTCTTTTCTGTCAGCAGGTGTCGCAAATGTTCGCTCACACTAGTTTTCTGTCATTCAGACGTTTTATGATATTTTTATTTCCGATCATAATTCTTAAGACCTGAGCCAACAAATGGTTGGTTATTTTATATTCTTCAATTTAGACGGAGAGAGAACAGATGCACACAGGGTAGAATGAATGACAGTCTGATGTATGGGGGCACCCCTGGTCAGCATCACATACTATGACCGACATGGTGTAAACCACTCTGAACCAGCACTCAAGGTCAGCTTGCCAGAATATCCTGGGGTGCCCCTGTGTTACAGAGACCCTGCTCACATCCACTAAGAACAGGCCGGAGAGCCAATCAGAGTGCACCACTGATTTAACTGAAAGAACAGGTAGGAACGAGGTAGGAAGACTCACATGCCGATGACAGCGATAATATGTTACAATTAAAGGTAAAACCAAATCTAGGGATCAAAGGGATCAAAGGGAGAAACTCTGAGTAGCTCCATGGTGGTTGCAGCTGTCTCTAGTTAGGTGAAAGATGGTAATCAGAATGGACTCTGCGTGAAATGTGTTTAAAGTGATCCGTCAGCACAGATTAGACGATCTGGATCCACTTTGCAGATGAACCACGAAACGATTTGCTCCACTCAAACCTCCTCTAGCTTTAATCTGGACGAGAAGTGGATTTGGGACCTCATTGGCGTCCCAGTCGATTACACCACACTCTGGACTGATGTCGTATTTGGGTAAGAGGCTGAACATTACAGATTCATTAGTACCTCTGGAACAGAACATGGGCACAAATAACGTAATAATGCCAGCCTGCCAAAGCAGTCACACAGGACCTGACTGGAAATGTAAAAACCATCTGCTGTGCATTACTGACAGCACAGAAGGCCATAAATAAATAATAAATAAATGCAGTGCTCCTTACATTTCCTTTGTCTTTTATTTCACTGCAGAGCGCATGAACCCGAAATATTTAATTTCAGTTGTTAATAAACATCCATTCCTGCATCCCAGGCAACACATTCCAAAAAAAAGTTGGGACGGTACAGCATTTACCACTTTGTAATGTCACTGTTCCTTCTCACAGCACCTAAAAGACGTTTTGGCGTGTTTTGCAACCACGTCTTAAGATGTGTAACAGTACAGCGCCCTCACCCAACCCCATGACAGAGCCTGGCTTTGTTCCTCATAACAGTCTGGATGGTCCTTTCCCTTTTCGTCTTTGATCCAAAAAAGATCTGTGATACTGATGGGTCTGAACACAATCCCCGTTCCCACTGTGTGATGGTCCATCCCAGATGCCTCTGAGCCCAGAGAAGTCGTCGCCCCTTCTGGACATGGTTATAACATAAGGCTTCTTTTTAGCACAGTAACATTTTAAGTGGTATTTGTGAATGTAACTCTGTATTGTAGAGCTTGATAAAGATTTGATAAAGGAATCCCTTGTCCATGTGGTTCTATCAGCTATTGATGAATGCCGGTTCTTGATGCAGTGGGAGCGGAGATAAATAAATATGAGGGTATATATTTCATCTGACTGCTGCTTAAATTGTAACAGGTTTAATAAATAGACTTATCATACTCATCCATGCTGAGCGTGAAGACTTTACGAAGCGGTTTTCTAGTCCATCCAGTGCATACTTATCTTAATTACGTTTAATTTAGCGTTCTCCCTACGCACAGTCCTTGAGCGAGGAATAAACAACCTCCTGCTCGGGACGCGACGCCCTGAACCCGCGATGTTTGGGCTGTGTGTTATCTTTAATTTGACTATGAAGCTCGTTTTCTAAGCGTGAACCATGAAACTGGTTAAAAAAGTCTGGTGTTGGAGCCACTCAGGATCTTTAGTTCAGAACATCTCAGTACGAACATGAATCACACAATGAATGCTTCAGCAGCAACTCTAAAAGAATTAATGCTGTTTATTAAAACGCCTCCTTCCACTGAAGTAATTTCCAGATAACAGAATTTTCAAGACTGAATTCTGTCACACGAATCACTTACTGATCCCAATTTATTGTTGGAAATCAAACCTGTTTCTGTATTTAGTTATTTACATATATTTTCATAAATGTTTTAATTATTTATTTATTTATTTATTCATTTATTTTTATTTATTATTTGTTTTCATTATTTTTCTTTCTTTCTTTTCATATTTTATTTTTATTTTTTATTTATTTTCTATTTTTATGTTTATTTATTCTTTTTTCTCCAAGTGTATTGGTTTAGTATTTGTATTATCTGTAACATAAATGTTATTAACAACAGTTTATTAAAACTGAAAATCTGAAAATCTGAAGGTATTTGTTATTATTAATTTTCTTGGGGTTTTTTGCTGCCAACTTAATTCTTTTAATGTCTCCTAAATTGATAAAAAAAAAGATATATATTTTTTTTATTTACTTATTTAGATTTTAATGAATGTTTCACATTTTTATTTGTTCCTTTATTTTTTCTTTTACTTTTGTTTAATATGTATTTTCTTCTTTTATTTTTATTTTAATCAATTAATTAATTAAATTATTTTCTTCTTTTATTTTTATTTATTTATATTTTAGTTTGTCCCAAGTGTATTTGGTTTAACTATTGTATTATCTTTTGACATAAATATTATTAATAACATTAGAACTTTCTGTATAGGGTAGGTTTACACTGAAAAATGTTGAGGACTTTTGAAAAATATATGTGTTGGTTTTATTCAGCTTTATTCGTTTATAATATATATATATATATATATAATATTATATAATATATATATATATATATACATAATATATACGTATAGTAATATATATTAAGGATCATCCTCTCCCCGTCCTCCTCTCTCTCTATCTCGCTTCTATAATAACCCTCTCTCTATATATATGTATATATATATATATATGTATATATATATATACATATATATATATATATATATATGTGTGTGTGTGTGTGTGTGTGTGTGTGTGTGTATTATATATGTATATATGTATATATATATATAAACTCTAAACCCCAGCTATCAGACTGCATTTTGCTCGTACGTCGGTTCCACCGGAGATAGTCTTTTGAGATCTACAAAAATATAAAGTGTTTCCAGAGAAGGAATCACCAATTATCTGTTAAATCCACTCAAACCCTCAGGCTTTAACCGCTCTGGCATGAATGTCACCATCATTTCATTTTCTATCCACAGTAAAACAGTACGAAAGAACTTTGAAGTCCAGCCCAAAACAATGATTAAGAAAAACGCTTGGTAAAAAAAGGCATAAACCGTGTTAAACAGCTAAGAGTATTTGAATGTGAAAGTGAAGATAATTTCTAGTACACAACTTTTACGCTTTAAGTTCTATTTATTTGATTACATTTTTTGGCTAAACATCCTGTGCGTGAATTAGAAGCAGAAGCACCTTAAGCTGTTTCGGTCCTTGTTTTACATCTTTGTTTTTGCCAAAAGTCTTAGGCCACCATTTGATATGTTGTTTTAGAAATTCTACAATGACTATATATAACATTTGGATTCATCACTCTGTAATCCACTTTTCCACTGATCTTCATTCCAATCTTCATGAGCTTTAACATATCTTAGCGTTCTCACCCTGTTTCCCTTCTGAAAAAAGTGGTTCCTTGGCAGATACTCTTCCAAAAAGTCGACTTGATGTCAGGGGAGCTCACACTAAATACTCTCCAAAGAGAGCCTATAGAAGCTGATCTTTTAATAGTGCATACACATGTCCTGCATTTTCTGGTTGTATTCCAATAAAGACACTAAGAAATGATATATGGTCACTATACCGTTGATAAAACAATGTTACAGCTTATCTAACAGTGACTTAATACTTTTACACAGTACTGTATAAAACCTTTAAATTGTTACCATCAGTTTTTCAGCACAACCACAGCAGCATGATCTGATGTTTTTATTAAACGTACACGTAAAGCCCAAAAAACAAGAAAGAAGTCTTATTTTTGTTTACCCAAAATCACAAACTTTTTATTTTACGTTTAAAATAAAGATAAAAGTCAAACTGTGTGCTATTTATTCGGACGACTATTAATGAATTCGTGCTGGTGTATAACAACGGGATCTTCCACACCAAAATGCAATGTTAGTTTTTCCTTCTTGTTCAATTTTTGCAAAATTTCGCCCACGATAAACCTCACTGACCTCCTTTCTTTTTCTTTTTCTTTCTTTCTTTCCTTATGTCTTTCCTTCTTTTTTCCAAAATGTGATGCACCCAGTATCGTTTGCATTTTTCTGTGAGCAGCAAGAGACCATCTTCATCATGTGAAGAAGACGTTTTGTTTGTCTTGTCCGTTTTTTTGCTGTGAAAAAATAATAATATATTATTTATAAAATAAATAATAATCAGGCGACAAAATTTTTAAAAGCATCAGAATGTTCTGTTTTCTCGCATCTCTTTTTATAATGGATTTTAGACTAAAGCTTTATTATCTTTCATTTATCAGAATCTATATATTATTATATTTTATTGTATTTATTATATTTTCTTTATTTATCTTCTGCATATTTAATCTATTACTATACACTTATTAATTAGATAACGTCTTTAGTTTAACTCTTACATATATCATCTATTCTTTAAGCAGGTTTGGTTTCTTTTTGAGTCTTGGTCCTAGCAAGGTTTCTTCCTTATAATACTTACGGATTTTCCTTGCCACTGTCGCCCTAGGTTTGCTCAGTTAGAGCTGTGGATCTAGAGATTTTTAAACCTTCTTTGAAACGATGCTCAGTTATAGAAATTGATATAGAAATAAATTTGACTTGACTTCTCATGTTATCCTTTCAACACCAAACTAAAAACAGACTCAGCTTTAAAGTTTAATAAGGATTATTTCAAACATTTTTCGCACCGCTTTCAGAAACAAAACACAGCTTGGCCTCACTGGATGTCTGTGGACCTTTAAAGGTTAGATCTTACACTAAAGAGTCATTTAGCTGACGTTTTTTAAAGTCATTCATTTATTTTTTATCTTTTATCTCGGTGTGGTTTCCGGGGTCTGGATCCTATCACGGAAACACTGAGGGACTGAAAACATGGCTTCAAACACTCCCTCGTTCCCAATTAGGGGCAATTTAGAGCAGGCAAACCACCTACTGCCTTGTTTTGGGGGTTTGAAAGAAAGCCAACAGAAACATAAGAAGCGTAAGCGGAGGTAGATCGAACCTGAGTCACTACACTGCCTTTGACTTTGATTTCATTACAGACGTATGAATTAATAAACATCTGTTTGTGCATTTCAGGCCTGAAATACATTCCAAAAAAAGTTGGAAGAGGGGCACTTTAAGGCTTGTAATGAAGTAAAGAACGAAATAATGACAAAAGCAGTATCCAAAAAAGGAGTCTTTGAGGAGTAAAGATGATCAGAGGATCTCCAGTTTCCCACCAAATGTGTAACAAAGTGATTGAAATGTTTAAAAACAATGTTCCTCAAAGAAAAAGCTCTACAATACAGAGTTACATTCACCAATGGCACTTAAAACGTTACTGTGGTAAAAAGAAGCCTTATGTTATAACCATGTCCAGAAGCGGCTCGACTTCTCTGGGCTCAGAGGCATCTGGGATGGACCATCACCCAGTGGGAACGGTTATTGTGCTCAGACCTATCAGTATAACAGATCTTTTTCTGGACCAAAGACAAAAGGAAAAAGAGCATCCAGATTGTTATGAGGAACAAGTCCAAAAGTCAGACTCTGTCGTGGTATCGGGTCGGGTCAGAGCCCTTGGTAAAGGTCATTTCCACTTCTGTGATGCAGCATTAATGCAGAAAAGTACATTCAGATTTTAGAGCAACATAAGCTGCCTTCAAGATGCCATCTTTATCAGGGACGTCATTTTCCACACCGTCCCAGCTTTGGTTTGTGTTTGGTGTTGATAGAGCAGGTAGAAACGAAGATAAGTCACAGAAATAAAATAAAAATGATCTTGTGGGTTCCTGACTATATTTCTGAGGGTTCACTAGGCTCCGTTATGTGGGTTTGCAGTGTCAAGTCAATTATTTCAAGCTGATTTTCTTTTTTGTGTTTTCTTAGGTCTGCTGTCCAAGCTGTCCGTGCTGTGCTAAACACCAGACACATGTATGGTAACGATTTAAAGGTTTAAAGCATGCGCAAGCGGTCAGAACGAAGCAGCGGCGAGTTCAGTGGAGTTCACGGGTTCACACCAAGGTCCAAAGTCAACAGATGACTGAAGGTTCGGCTCTGTTAGTGTAAATGTGTTCATAATGTGTTGAATATACAAAGCTCATCATGGAGATCAAGACCAACATCCATCTCTCTCTGGTCGGGAAAAACGAACGACACGAGGCGATAAAACAGACCCACACTCTGGATGAAGGGTGTTTACTCTCTGAGCGGTGACAAGGACGCTTCTGAGTACTGTTTGTTGAGTGAGTCGAGTTTGTTTGGGGTGAGATCGGGCGCTGTTTACCCCTCAGGCTCTGATATTCAGAGAGGCGTGCAGGCGCAGTGCACATGTGACCACGCTCCTCACACACAGCTCTGTTTGCACACGACGCTGGCGCTGGCTGTGCGCTTTTCAAAAACTGACATGTTCCAGCTTGATCCGCCCGAGGCCTCGTCCAACCTCCCCCACCAAACCGATCAGCCCTCTCCTTTTTATCAGCGCCACACCTTTCTTCACAGGTACAGAGACGTGCCAGGCCTAACCGAAACTGCCGATGAACCTGACAGGACCCAGAATGTGATACTGTATGTTCACGCCGGCGTTACCCTTCGCTTCATGGCCCTGACTGATGTGTTAACGAGCCATACCACACTCGTCTCGGTGTCACGACAACATACGGGAACAGATGTTCGATGGGCGAGCTGCCTGCTTTCTCTCAAGGACACCTGCTGCTGGGAGAAGCATGCAGCACAGCTGGAGAGGGTTTGCGTGCCCATAACACAAATAACCAAACAACAAGCGCTATAACTGATTCTAAACATTCAGCCCGCGGGTCGTTGTAGCTCTCAGGCTGCTTACTGAAGCAGGAAAACGCCTAGCAGTCCCTTTTATGGATGTTTAAAAGGTTATGAAAATAAATTTGATCCAGTTTAAAGTCTATAATGGATATAAACTCTTAGATCAGCGTTACTGCAACAAGAACAGGGTTCGACTGTAGGTTAGAAATTCAGTTGTGTCAAACTAAATAAAAACTAAATTTGCTTAAACCAGTGCCATTTAAGATTGGCCTGTCCAATGTCCCAGTATTACAACAACTCTGAAGACAGGAGGGCCCTGTGCCAGCGGGCCAGAGGACTAGGGATGGCATAAATATCATATCACGATTTTTTAGGCTGGATTACAATCCACGATACGATGATGATTATTTTTCAAGTTGGTTCTTAAGGCCGTTTCATAAAGTGTCATGACTTCTGCTCATTTTGGATTTAATCTGGTCTCTGCATTTTGTACATGACCAGAATTGTGGAGAGGTTAGTAAATAATAAATGTCGCTTAAAACGTTTTTGTTGTGTTTTATCAGATCTTTAATCAGATAAAACATTACACCATCTACGATCTTGCAAATGTATTTGTTTTTATTTTCTGATTAGGAGCCAGCTTCTGGCTGTTGGACACAGAATCGGTCGCTGTGCTATCTGACTTTCAGCATGTTCTTTGCGGGGCTTTCATTTTCGGTTCAGCATCAACCAGCATGCAGTCATGTTTGCTAAATTTTAATTACAGTCTCCTGCAGACTTTCAAAACATCCCAAGTATTTGATTAATGCTTTAATAACATTTGATTAGAACTTTCTTATTATTTCATTAAACCATTCTTAGTGTTTGTTCAGTACTTTAATTTATTCAGTTACAGAGGTCTGCCAGGTCTGCCATGAATAGGGTCTAGCACAAGAATAGGTTGCAAAAACAGCTACCCAAATCCAACCAGCTATTTCAATAGCTCCAACGCGTATAATGACTGAGGGAGGCAGAGGATCAACTACTGTACTGCTAACCTGACTGATGTTTTTACTACTTAGTCAGCAAAGATGACGTGCCTCCTTAAATCTTGAGTAAATACGAATAACTGGAAATGTGTGAAATTGAGAGCGAGCACATTACGTTAAATCAGATGTTACCAGGAAGAGGTGAAGAAAAAAATCGATTCTTAAGATGTGTCACGATGCGTACGTATTAAGAACCAGGGCTTTGGAGCCGACATACAGCGTCCCGTCTCAAAGTGATTTCATTACGAAAAAGTTTTCATCGTAAAGTCTGACATCGTCTCCCATCTAAAGCCAAGTCCCAGAGTTTTTAGGTCCAGGCTGAAGAACTTGCATGGTCACTATTTATAAAACTGAAACTCCATTCTTTTAGAGATTATTATTATCAAATCTTTATAAAAACACAAGTTAAAAAAAAAATCAGTAAATAAAATAAAAATATATCCAGGCTGTAAAATAAACAAAGTGGCTTCTTAAGTACTGTAATGGGATCTTAAGATCAAATGAAAACACATTTCACATTTCATTATTTTATCTACAGGATTACATTGCTATTATTTCAGTGTTTGAATTTGATCTTTTTGATCTTACACTTTGGAGTGTAGGAATTTAAATGGAGCTCTGACAAATCTATGAAACAGTAAAAAGAAATAAATGTTAGACAGTAAAATTAAGTGTTTCCATGATTTGGTCAGATCCCTGTAGAGTTACACCTACTGACCTGTAAAAATCACCTTTACCTCTAACATCCACATCCACATGGAGAGAGAGAGATAGAGAGAGAGAGAGACAGAGAGAGAGAGAGAGAGAGAGAGAGAGAGAGAGAGAGAGAGAGCCTCCTATTGGATATACACAATGTATTTGCGTGAGCCGAGACTTCAGACTTACGAAAATATTGAACACAGTCGACTTTATCGAAGCCTGACTTAAGACAGCAATCCTGATCCACCTTACACCAAGCGACTGAGATGAGATGAGAACCACACAACTCTAACAAGATTTTATTCCACATTATAATTGTATCTGTGGGGCTGAAATCTCTTAAAGTGGTTTGATGTAAGAACGAATACTGATACCGAAATCCTCAAAATCTGCAACCAGAACAAAACCAAAGTCATGGAATCACTGTGAGAAAAAAAATCCTGTATAGAAAAAAGATGCAGCGATAACTGACAATCGATTAATAATCGCATCACAGCTCTCTGAATCGTATGAATCGCTATCGAATCGAATCGAATCGGGGTGCTTGGAGGTTCCCACCGCTATTACCAGGAGTGGAAAAAATGCAGAGATGCGGAGTTTAAGAATATTTAACTGAGTCTGACTGAGTAAAAAGGATCAATCTGGCCTCATCCTGAACTGAGTAAGTGATGACCGTGCAGTTCTCGGTCAGATTTTTCCTTAGGGAGGCGTAGATAAACGAGCCACATGCAGATTCCATACATTCCACTTCTAGTTATCACAGCTGCTACATAACGTACCAGAGCACGAAAAGAAATGTATGAAATTCCTTCATGACTAGGTACAGAAGCTCCGTTCATAAAGAAGAAATGAGGGACGAATGAAAGAGTGGGTAAACCTGTGGAACATCTGCACGGTGTAGCTGATTAAAGATGGGTTTATACTCTAAACAAAACACCTTCCTGCCCCTTAAGGTTACACCCTGAGTATTTTAGGAACCGCTCCACCATCCACGATGACTTCTCCAACATCTGAATCAAATGCAATGCAGTGCAGTGCAAACACACCTAAAAGCATCTCCAGTCCAGTCTGGAACGGGGGAATCGAGATATAAAATGACACAGTGTGAGCAAAACATAGTCTTTAGCGCACACTCCTCACCCCACATGCAGACTCCCAGGCTCTGAGCACTGTAGAATTACTCCACATGACCGTCTTAAGAGAAAAAGGAGCCCTTTCATTAAAGTTTGCATCTTACCTCCTGAATATTCCTGTTCACACAGCTGTCATAGTCCACTAATCCAGCGAGTCGGTCACGCGGAGTCAGCGTCAAACAGTTCGTGCACTACAACTACCTTAATGCCACACCTTAGCTCATGACATCAGAAAGCTTGGCTTCATAAAACGCCTCTCTCTCTCCAGCTGGCTGTCAGGAAACTACCGAACAGCAGTGTGTGTGTTTGAGTGTGTGTTTGTGTTTGAGTGTGTGTGTGTGTGTGTGTGTGTGTGTGTGTGTGTGTGTGTGTGTGTGTGTGTGTGTGTGTGTGTGTGTGTGAGAGAGAGAGAGAGAGAGAGAGAGAGTAGATGGTCCCAGCTGTGCAGCCAATTGTAAGAAGACTAGTAATCAGCTTTGACTCTAAAGGGATGCGGGAAACCGGGGGGGTCACCGAACTGTCAGAGGGTAATTCAATCAAAAGTTAAGTTCATCAGCAGGATTTACAAAAGGTACTGATAGACTGGAAATGTACGCAAGAGAGCAGAGATCACGTTTAATTCTTAAAACTATCTACAGCAATCATTGTGTAAACAAGGACTTCAGAACTGTGTCAGCACAACGAAACAAAAAGAAAAAGCTTTGTTTAGCTATACTACCGCCAAAGAACTGATAAGTAAAATCCCAAATCAGAAAACACTGGGTATGGAAAATGCAAATAAAAAACACGCAGTGTACCTTACATTTCCTTTGATTTTTATTTCATTGCAGGCAGACGGGTTTTTTTTCTGAATAAACATCCATTCCTGCATTTCAGGTCTGCAACACGTTAAAAAAAGTTGGGATGGGGCAATTTAGAGCTAGTAATGTGATAAAAACTAAATGATGTGATTTCAAACAAGTGATTCTAATCATGATTTGGTACAAAAGCAGCATCAACGAATGCCTGAGTCTCTGAGGAGTAAAGATGATCAGAGGATCTCCAGTTTATCAACAAATGTATAAGAAAATGTGAAATATTTAAAAACAATGTTCCTCAAAGAAAGATTGGAAAGGATTTATATATTTCTGTCCTAAAAGTTTCTGATTTGTCTTGTTGAAAAATCCAACTACGTCCCTGATAAAGATGGCGTCTTGAAGGCAGCTTATGTTGCTCTAAAATATCAGGGTACTTTCCTGCATTAATGCTGCATCCCAGAAGTGGAAATGACCTTTACCAAGAGCCCTGACCCGACCCCATACCATAACAGAGCCTGGCTTTTGGTCCTTTTCAGTCAAGTTCCTTTTGTCAATTTCTTCCGAAAAAAGATCTGTGATACTGATGGGTCTGAGCACAATCCCCGTTCCCACTGGGTGATGGTCCATCCCAGATGCCTCCGAGCCCAGAGAAGTCGACGGCAGTTCTGGACATGGTTATAACATAAGGCTTCTTTTTACCACAGTAACGTTTTAAGTGGTAATTGTGAATGTAACTCTGTATTGTAGAGCTTTTATAAAGTAATCCCTTGTCTATGTGGTTCTATCAGCTATTGATGAATGGCAGTTCGGCGGGATCAGAGATCACCCCTCTTCAGTTTAGGCTTGTGCCCTTACCCATTATGCACTGAAATTCCTCCAGATTTCTTAAATCCCTTCCAATCTTTCTCTGATTTTCTCACACATTTTATTGATAAACTGGAGACCCTCTGATCATCTTTGCTCCTCAAAGTCTTAGGCTGGGAGTGTATATCCAGTACGACTCTACAGAAGCCAAACAATAAGTCTAGCTTTAGTGTTTGACTCTGTGGTAAGTGTATGGCTGTAGTTTAACGGCGTTCAGCGTGATAAAGTTGAAGTATGAGCTCACATTCCTGTACAGGCACGTCGGACCCCAGTGGCGCAATATAACCATGTGACAGTAAGCTGACTTTGTTCAGCCCACACTTTAAAAATGCAGACTTTGGATAATAGTCCTGCGGTGAAAACAGCAAACCGCTAAAGCACTGTCTCTGAAACCGCGCTTCATCTACGCACAATGAGTGCTGACTGGATTTAATTCACTCAGCGTCAACGACTCATTCAGGGAAATGGCTCCCGAAGAACGTTTTCCCACCACCGAGATCTAATCAGTCGCTCATTGTTCTTTAATATAAATCAATCACAAGGCTTAGCAGATACATGGGCTGTGTTTTTTTCACGAGATTCTTCAAACAGAGCATTAGAAATCATAAACGAACAAGAGTTTCTTTTTTAAACTCAGCCGTTATATGCACAATAAAACTTAGAAGTCATTTTATATAATTTTGCATTTTCTTATTCTCTTAGACAAAGAAAACCCAGAAAAACACAAAGGGCAGGTAAACAAAGAAATTAAGTTAAGTTAAATTAAGTCTAAAGTTAAAAACCAAATAACACTGAATTGTGACTAATATTTGTTTGTTCTATTACAGAAGACATAAAAAAAACTTGCAACCACTTGATTTATAGTGACAGGCTTCTTTTTATTTGTATTTTTAGAGGTTGTGGCAAATTTTGAGACGAATGATGACCCTTGATAAAAACCTGTGTAACTCTTGAACACTTTGTTGTATCTGTTCCAAATTTTGGATTTAGCTTCACAAGTCCCTGCAGCATGGTGCAGCATGGAAAAATGTTCAATCACCAGCATCCACACACACAAATTATAATCTCAAAAAATTAAAGGCGTTTTTTGATTTTCGACATTTTTTTTGCATTTAATCTTCCCAAATGTAACCTAAATGATGAAAATAGAAGACTGGAGGTGAATAAATATGTTGGCCCAAGTGTTTACTTCAATTTGAGCCCTGAATGATCATTGTGCTATATGTAAAACCTAAAATAACCAGTGTTTAAATTTAATAGTGGTCGTTCAATTACAGCAGCAATGAGTTAATGCACCCTAACTCTCTTTTGTCTCTGCTGCCTGTGTGCTGCAAGTTTTCTCGCAGATTTTTCCCCCATCCCTCCATGCTGAGACAACACGGTAAAGCTATTCCAGCAAAAGAGACTGCCCTGTACCAGTTTAACCATCAACTTATTATTAATCTCCGTTCCTACCTGCTCGATCAACACCAAAAACAAACCAGCACCGGCTGTGAAGCTAACCATGAAGCTCAGTTGCTTTTTTGCAGTGCTGTCGAAAACAGAATTTAAAAACGTAATCGCAAAGCAAACACACTCAAAAACCCTCCTACGTCCAGGGAAGCATGCCAACCCCACCTAAGCGCCTCACTCTCCAATGAACTCACTCTCAGTAAAAATTAATCACAGTGCTTAATTAAAAAACAAACATTTTCAATGAAGGATCCAATTCCAATTCTGTATGCACCATGCTCCGAGAAATAGTCTGGATAACCAGAGCCCTATAACTAGTATTTCCTATGGCGTAATCCCTACCTCGTTCTTTTATACTGGATCTACTTCCTTTATTTTCCCGATCACAATTTCTTATAGCGGGTTGGTAATTGGAATAGTGAGTTACGAGTTAAAACATCATACATTATAGGAGGAGTTCAGATAATGCTAGTTATCAGCGTTCCTACTGGTGATGCGAATGCAAAAAAAAAAAAAAACGCCCCCGAATGAATGTAGTTCTTGGGGGAGCTCTGCAGGGGATAGTTCCTTCCAAATTAGTCCCTAAACTGTCTGGTGTGAAAGGTCCTTATTTCAGGGACACTACTGCAGCTAAGGGGAATAAATGCCTAAAATTGTCTGTGTGATGCCCGGTGATGCCCGACAGCAAAACCAAGACTTGAGCCCAGATCCCTGTGGTGCCGTATTATTAGAATATTACATCCCTGCACAGCCTGAGATCCTTAATTTGTAAATGATTTTACATAACTAAAGTTATTCTTAATGTAACAATTCCTTTGCTTGCAAACGTTTCTAGGTTAAATCGTATTTTGTTCTGAATTTAAAAACATCTACAGACCTGATGTCATGTGAAACATTCGAATCCAAAGTTTACTAAAAACAGCTGCAACTGATCCCTGTGATGAACAGACCACTTGCTTAAAATGTATAGTTCTTGCGATAGGCTATACTGCGTCAGGAGGTCAGCATGATATGCTGGAACTTTGCAGTATCCTCTATTTAACAGGACAGCTTCAGTGATCCTCTAGACAGAGACTCCAGGGAAACCCAGGACCTGCTGGGATCAATCTTCTGTTGCTACGTTCCCGACCTAACCCATGGGTACAAGTGTACCTGTAGTCGGAGACCCCAGGGCAGACCCCTGATGGACTATATTGCGCAGCTGGCTTGTGGATGTCCGGGGATCCCCCAGGATTTTATGCAGCCGGTGACTGACGAGTATGGGCTGACCTTCTCTGATGGAAACTGGGAATCTATAAACGTTATAAAAGCAGGAACTTTATTCGATTTCTCAGCCTGATCCAGCATCAAACGTCCGTATTCCAGCTGTTTTATAGGTTATTGCACCATAAACGGCAGGATTTTTTTCCAGAATGGCTTCATTACTTTTTTATCCTACATATCTGGACATGTAACGCGGGTTACGGCATGATTTTCTGTCAGCGCCTCGACGTTGCAGATTTATCTCAGCATGAGCCTCAGACTGTGCTTCCTCACAGTACAGATGTGGGTGATGAGGTGACTCCTGGACTGGACTGGATTTTGTAAGAGCGCCGGGGACAGCCAGCTGTAGCGTATTAAAGGAGCAGACAGATGGACTGCTGACAAATTCGATGCGAGAGGATAAACATCTGCATCGTCTTTCACCTGGACTGGACTTTGTTCCACTGCTGAACGGCCGTGGGAATGCTGAGCACCTTCCTGTGGTACCTGCTTGCTACTTTTGCTCGACACGCCCTCTCCCAGGCCTTACGAGAAACAGTGTTTAACCACAGAGACGAGAAATGCTCCAGGCGACGCGGGCTCAGTAAATAAGTTTATAAATCAGTTCGTTTAAGACACTCGTTTGGACAGCGTCGATAAATTCCTGTAATTACTAAAGTAATGTCAGATACCCTAATCAAAACAAAAAGCTCATTCTGCACTGAAAATGTTTGTAGCATCTCTTTCAAACCCTGGGTTTAGGGTTTAAAGAGGTTGCCAGGTCTTGAAAAATCCCATTAAACAATATCCAGACGTACAAAGCAGAGTTAAAGTGCTTTCACCAAGATCCGAAATGCTCTCATATTGTTACTAAATGGGAAATCTAATCTAAACTTAATGAATAGATATTAATTATATCTAATAAACATTATTTAGAAAGAAAGGACGTTACGTTGTACTGTAAGAAGGTCAAATAAAGTAAGGCTGGGGCAGCGCTCTCTGAACACATGTTGCTTTAATCGTATCTTTAATTGTGAAAACAAGGACAGAAGGAACTGAATAATGCTTAAAATATTCCTTTTCAGGGTTGCAGGGTCTCTGTTGTCTATCCCTGCTGAACAGTAAACATGAATATGAGTAAACACGATAAACTGGTTTTGTTTCCAGTTCCTGGTCCGGACTCCGACTGTGTAGAGTTTGCATGTTCTCCTCCAAGTACTCTGGTTTCCTCACACCCTCCAAAAACGTGGGCACTCTCCAAAGTGTCTGGTTCGGCATTGTTTGCATTTTATAAATTCTGAGTCTGATTCTGCTCACACTTCCAAAATATATGCCAAATGTTTAGGTACAAATATGACCTTTGTTTTAGGGCTGTTTGTGGAGCTGGCTTAGTGTGGGGGAGTCTAAAGCGTTTAACATGAACAAAGCTTACAACCTAGGAAAACCAAACTTCTCTCAGTTCCTACTGATCATAAATAAGCTCTACTGCTGAAACGATGAACCTGTGATCCAAAAGGAACCCAAGGGATGTGGTGCATAAACAACTTTGAGTTTCAGACACTAAGCCTTTTTTAAAGTTATATAACCGCTACAAGAATCATGAGAAAGTTAGATCAAGGTATTTTGTTTTAATGGGAGATGGACTCCCAAAAGTGCTCAAAAGTTTGTGAGAGAAAACGAAAAGCCTAAATGTAATACGTGTGGAACACTGTTATAAAGGAGGGGAACCTGCGATCCAAAAGGAAAGGACTCACATTCACATTAAGCTTTTTTATTCTGTTTAAACTATGATCCACATTTTTTCAGTTCTGATCCAAAGCTGATACCGATACAGATTCCGACACAGCAAGGTTTTTACTTTAATATTATGATTACTATTGTTGGTACTGTGTAGGTTTGGGTATAGTTTTGCATTTTATCGATTCCAATTCTGATTCCGATTCTTCTTATGTATTCCGGTTCTTATCAATTCCAAAATGGTGAAAAGAAATGTGCCAAAGGTTTAGGTATAAAGAATGAGTAATCAACTTTACGTTAAGCTTCTTTTCTACCAATTAAAACTTATCATACGTAAAAAGCTTGGTGGTTTAACATGGTTTAATGTTCTAAAGTAGTGACCCAGAAACACCAAACCACCAAAGCTGCTGAAATGAAGATGATAAGTAAAATAGCCTTAAAGGGGAAGGAAAAAGCTCATCATAAAATGACTCCTTTCCTTTTGGATCACAGGTTCATCATTTCGCCAGTAGAGATTCTTTATGATCAGCAGAAACAGAGAGAAGTCTGGTTTTCTCATTTTTAAACCATGTTAAACTTCGTTCACGTTAAGCATTTTAGACTCCCCCGCACTAAGCCAGCTCCACAAACAGCACTAAAATAAAGATCATATTCATACCTAAACATTTGGCACTTGTTTGCCATTTTAGAATCTAAACTTGCATCGATAAAATGCAAACAATACCCAGTCCGACACATTGGAGAGCACCCACGCCTTTGGAGCGTGTGAGAAAACCAGAGTACTCGGAGGAGAACATGCAAACTCCACACAGGCGAAGTCCGGACCGGGAAAACCGGAAACTAAATGTGTTTATAGATAATGAATAATAATGCTGTTATTAATGTTATCAGTGTTCAACAGGGATAAGCACATGAGACCCTGCCACTTTGACCAGGAAAATGCGTGCATAAGACGTGGAAAAAATATTTTAAATCTTTTTCAGTTCCTTCTGTCCTCGTTTTTGCAATTAAAGATACGATTTAAGCGACGTGTGTTCAGAGAGCGCTGCCCCAGCCTTACTTTATTTGACCTTTTAGCAGTCCTTTTTCCTAAATAACATTTCTTAGATATAATTAATATCTATTCATCAAAATAATTCTATTTAATGCACAGGACTGACACGTTGAGGTCATTAATTAAAAGTGAGAACAGACACAGATCCTGAAATTCCTTTCTTATCCCTTAGGAGGAGATTACATGCCGAAACAGCCGTGCACAGGGCGCGTGTTCGAACACGACCTGCTGCAGTTCACACAAAAAAAATAAATAGCTGTGTGTTACACAAACTTCACCGACTGAGCCGTGTGGACTTTGAATCATTGTTTGCACTGTGGAAAGTTTCATTCTGCCAGGCATAAAGGCAGGAAGAGACGACCTTGAGATCACTGCTACATAGTCCGAGGTTTTTTTTGGTTTCTCCCTTTGGCCTAGTCCTGAAGAGCGGTCTTCCTGTCGCCTTACAAAGACAGGGGGAATGTTAAAAATTGGCCAGCCCTTTCTGCACAGCTGGGTGAATGAAAGCGTTGGAGTAATTAGGTTAGCAGAACAAAAAAAGGCAGGTGCTTTTAGAGGCTTATCATCCACATCCAGATACGATTTCTGTTTTAGAAGCGCTGTCGCTGTGCAGGATTGATTCGTACGACTCGCAGATGATGAAACGATTCCCTGCAGAAAGACGAAGCTCAGAGCTCCAGCTGGTTACACGGCGTAAAAGTCACTGAGAGTAAACACAGGGAAGATCTGGGAAGGCCATTAGAGCAAAAGCACTCATGAGAGAGAGACAGAGAGGGAACAATTCCGTCATATTTGAACCCGTTTCCTCTCGGCGTCCCTCATTAATTGAACCAAAACAAAGCATTTTCCCACACTGCACCCCTCAGCCACCCCAAACCCCGCTACCAGGTCCTCTGTTAACCATTTCAAACTCAGATCTTCTACTCTATAAAGATATAAATCAGTCCATTCCACCCAGTAAATAACCCTGCAAAAACGTGGTGGAATCATTAGCCCCAAAATGGGAGGTGGGGGGGGGGTCGTTAAAGTAACGAGAGCCATACGTTGATATTAGATCCTGGTGATGTCATGAACCTCCTTTAATGCCCATTTCTGCAGCTAGGGGCGGTCTGAGCTGGCAAAAACATCATATCACAGTTTGGTGTGCGCTTAGACTGGCAGAAGGTTTTCAAGAACAGTTTAATAAAGTCACAGTAAAATGTAAACAGAGTCATAGACTAAACATCACCAGCACGTTCTAGGCACAGGCCAAATTGTTAGCTTTCGCTCCAGTCCTGCCCCGAGCCTCACCTAACACAAACACTTTAACAATATCCTACATTTATTCATCTTCATGCCCTGTTAATCTAACCCTAAACCAACCCTATCCCAAAGCCTAATCCCAAACTCCTAACCTCTAACCCTATAAATCCTTCATTTATTCATTTTAAACCGGCTGAATATAACCCTAACCCTAATCCTAATTCCTAACCCTAAAAATCCTTCATTTTTGTCATTTTTATACCGGCTAAATATATCCCTAACCCCAATTCCCTAACCGTACCCCAACCCTAATCCCTAATCCCCAACCCTAACCCTAAAAACCCTTCATTTACTCATTTTTATATCGGCTAAATATAACCCTAATTCCTAATCCCTAAACTAATCTCTAACCCCAACCCTAACCCTAATCCCACCCTTAAAACCCTTCATTTATTTATTTTAATACCAGTTTAATCTAATGCTAACCCAAACCCAACCCTAATGCTAAAAAACCTTCATTTACTAATTTTTTTTAAATAATTTTTATACTAGCTAAATATAACCCTAATCTCTAACACCAACCTTAATCCCAACTCTAACCCCAACCCTAACCCCTAACCTTAATACCTAACTCCAACCTTAACCCTATCCCTAACCCCAACCCTAATTTCTAACCTTAATACCTAACCCTAACTCTAATCCCTAACCCCTAACCTTAATACTTAAACACAACCCTATCCCTAACCCCAGCCCTAATCCCAACTCTAACCCAACCCCCAATCTTAATCCCTAACCTTAATACCTAACCCTAACCCTAATCCCTAACTTTAATACTTAACCCCAACCCTAATCCCCAACCTTAATACCTATCCCCAACCCTAATCCCTAACCTTAATACCTTAATACCCCCAACCCTAATCCCTAAACTTAATACCTACCCCCATCCCTAATCCCTAACCTTAATACCTAACCCCAACCCTAACCCTATCCCTAACCCCAACCCTAATCCCAACTCTAACCCCAACCCTAACCCCAACCCCTAACCTTCATACCTAACCCCAACCTTAATCCCTAATCTTAATACCTAATCTCAACCCTAATCCCCAACCTTAATACCTAACCCTAACCCCTAACCCTAATCCCTAACCTTAATACCGAACCCCCAACCCTAACCTTATCCCTAACCCCCAATCTTAATACCTAACCCCAACCCTAACCCCCAACTCTAATCCCTAATCTTAATACCGAACCCTAACCCTAAACCCCCAACCCTAACCCCTTACCCTAACCCCTAACCAAAACCCTAAAAATCCTTCATTTTTTTCATTTTCTTCACACATACACACTCACTCACACTGGGGCTTTAGAGATACTGATTGCCATAACAAATGTCTTTGGAATGTCGCAGGACACCAGAATACCTGTAGGAAACCCACGCAGATCCCTGATCCTCTCTCTCTCTCTCTCTCTCTCTCTCTCCCTCCCCAATATCCTTACATGCTGATTTTGTTCAACCTCTAAACTAGAAAAGGAAAATATACATTATTATTATTATTATTATTATTATTTATTAACCTCTCACATTGTTTTGGGCTTTCTTAAGGCTGACTCGCTACCCTGGAATTAAACGCAGCACCCATGAATAAAGCTCATCTCAACCTTATCCAAATTATTTATATACATTTATAGGGTTATTTATCCATTACTTATATGGGACTCATTATGGAGCAGACCGACACAAAGCATGATGGACTTATTTATGATATGGCAGCCAAAAAGGTCAAAGGAAAGGTTATAGCGCTCCCTGATGGACGTTTACCCTGTCATTCTCCCACAACGTCTTCAGGCCACAGTACTTCCTGAGTACAAATTCCCAGAACACACACACACACACACACACACACTCACACACACACACACACACACACACACACACACACACACACACACACACACACACAATTTACAGATCCTAAAAGCAAGCATCAACCGAACTGTCTTTTGCTTTCATTCTCTATCTTTCACTATTTCACACTAACCCACACATACGTACACAGACACACAGACATACGTGTGTGCATAAATATGCAGACACACACACACACACACACACACACACACACCAGTACATACACAATATCGGATACAGATAAAGTCAAACCCAGCTAAATCACAGCTCTCTCTCTCTCTCTCTCTCTCTCCATCTTTCTCTCACATGAACACACACATATACAGACAATACACACACACACACACACACACACACACACACACACACACACAACCCAACACTTACAACACAATGTTGTATACAGGTACATAAGGTCAACCCTCTCTCTCTCTCTTGATCTATCTCTCTCACACATGCTTTCAGATTAAGTAGTGCTGATGCTCTTATTCAGAATTAAGCAGGAGCATCATGCTCCCTTTGGTCGATAATCCCACTGTAACGGTACGTAAGAGAATCCTGTGTGTACCTGCAGTTCAGTGGGGTCTCCACTCGTTACATAAGAGCAGAAAGGCAAAGTGCAGAATCCAGCACAGCGCCTGGAGTGGTAATTACAGCCATTACACAACATCCTTTCTTCATAGACAAAGGTGCATTGTGTGTGGACAGACACTCGACAAAAATACACCAGCGATCAGCAGATCACATGTTAGAGGCTCCCGAATTATCCTGAATGTCATGCTTACCATACGATTTTTAATATGAAACTCTGCCTTATTCTACATCTGGTCAACAGAACCACAGGGGAAGATCTGTTAATGTGTTTAGCACTTTGTAGCATCGCTGTGCAGCAGATGGTTTTGTTTTGTGTTTTGTCTTGTTTTGTGAAGGTTTGATAAAGGAATCCCTTGCCCATGTGGTTCTATCAGCTATTGATGAATGCCGGTTCTTGATGCAGTGCCGTCTGAGGGAGCTGAGATCACGCCTCTTCAGTTTAGGCTTTTTAGGAAATTCCTCCAGATTCCTTGAATGGTTTAATGATGATATGCTCTGTAGTGGGAGAAATATATAAATCCCTTCCAGTCTTTCTTTGAGGAGCATTGTTTTTAAACATTTCAATCATTTTCTCACATATTTGTTGACAAACTGGAGATCCTCTGAGCATCTTTGCTCCTCAAAGACTCCCAACTTTTGTTGGAATGTATTGCAGCCTCAGTCAACGCACACCCATAATTACTCCACAAAAGCAGCATGTGATTTCTGAGCTCTGCCACACACTCTTGTCTTGTAAAGCCGTGAAAAAGCTTGTTTGATCTCTCACACACACACACACACACACACACACACACACACACACACACACACACACACACACACACACACATTAAGCAGCCCAGACAGGATATGTTTTTCTTTAGAGTCCATTAGAGGGCATGGAAAGGTTTCATTGCTTTAGGCCTCAGCAAAACAGAACTCAACTCAGAGTGGATGGTATGTGGAGGAGTCCTGACTCCCAAATCCCAAATGGTACGTCCTGTAGATCTGTGGCACGAGTAGATCTGGATATCCTCAGGTTATAAACCAACCAATAACATATCAACAACCCTGTATCTGTATCCAACGCGTCCACTATGAGAACAGACTGTTCACTTCCCATCTAGCATACCCCAGAGCTTATCGTGAGCTGCTGGAACCAGATCAATGTTATTAATCAAGGACCCTAAAGCAGAAGCTCGACACTAATAAGACTCAGACTGCTGTAATAACTGAAGACAGACAGACCTGGATGGGAAGATCCCAGTTAGAACATGTACAGCCTCAGACATAAACGCAGCTGATCTTCCATCACTGAGGCAGGACATCACACGGAATCAGAACTGTCAGGACGATTTGGACACGTCTTCAGATGGACGACCTTTTCATGCACTGAGACATTCTACCCTGCTGTGTTCCTCCATGCCTCTGATCCCAGGCACTGATCAGACTTTACATGATAGCATGATAGAGAATTTGGGCTGCATATAATCTGCAGTAATCTCACAGAAGCATGTGACGTAAACTTCAAAATTTTATAATTTAAATAAAATTCTTCATTTTATCAAGCACATACAGTGGAACCACTGAATTCAAATTTAATTGGTTTCAGAAGGCCGATCAAACTCTGATTTGTTCAAAGTCGGAATAAAATTTCCCCGTTTGAAGTTATGTAAATAGGGTTAATATATTCCTGACTATCAAATGATTGTTTGTTGTTCCTATATTCCTATGTAATTAATGATCAAAAGCATGAATTAAACAAAGGAATGTAATACAATAATAATAATAACGTAACATAATAAAATTAGATCTGCATTTGCTGAAGGATTAACTACAACAGTGCTTGAAATGAGGCAAGTAGAAAGAATGTGGATTTGTGTCCCAGTACTTCTGCCCACATGCTGGTTTGTGTCCCAATACTTTTGCCCACGTACAGATTAGTGTCCCAATACTTTTGCCCACGTGCTGGGTTGTGTCCCAATACTTTTGCCCATGTGCATGTTTGTGTCCCAGTACTTTTGCCCACGTGCCATTTTGTGTCCCAGTACTTTTGACCACATGCTGGTAGGTGTCCCAATACTTTTAGTCACATGCCAATTTGTGTCCCAATACTTTTAGTCATGTGCAGATCAGTATGCAAATACTTTTGGCCACATGTGGGTTTGTGGTCCAATACTTTTGGCCACATGCGAGTTTCTGTCCTAATACTTTTGCTAATGTGCTGGTTTGTGTCTCTTTTGCCCACATGCTGTTTTGTTTCCCAGTATTATTGGTCACATGCCGATTTGTGTCCCAATACTTTTGGCCACGTGTGGATTAGTGTCCCAATACTTTTGGTAACATGCCGGTTTGTGTCCCAATACTTTTGGCCACATGCCATTTTGGGTCCCAGTACTTTTGGCCACATGCCATTTTATATCCCAATACTTTTGGCCACATGCTGTTTTATGTCCCAATACTTTTGGCCTTGTGCCAGTTTGTGTCCCAATACTAGCGATTCATCGCTAAAGGCGATACGGTTGCAGTCTGTAGAAGTCCAGGTTTCTTGTACAGAATGCCATTGCAAATGAAAGCAGTAACAACTGCAGGAATCTGATTACGAGTCAACTTCTATAAAGCTGCTGTGTGAGAATTTAACAGAGAAAACCAAAAAAGGGGGAAAATGAAAATATTTTTGGGACCTATCCTAACCCAAAGCCGTGACTACAGGGAATCAGCGAGAATTAATGACATCATAGGTGAACGAAAAGCCCACATTTCTTGAGTGCAAATTCCAACGGCAGCTGTTCAGAGTGAGAGAGTGCCAGCTCCAGCGTTGAAAAACATCTTCCATTTCCAAAGGCTTTTCTCCAAAACCTGAAGCTTCTCACTCTGCCCTCACATAAGCACCGGCAAACCGGCATTTAATCTCGACTTAAGAAACTCTGCGCTTAAATGGCGTCACCTGGCAGCGAGCGAGGCCCATCCTGCATGTGGCACAGCTGCTGCTGAGTTCTGCAGACAGCTCCCTGAGAGCTTGCTGATATTTCCACACCTTTTCACCACCAACGGCTCCAGAGGCCCCGAAGTTTGCACTCCTAAACACAACCAACACTCTCAACATCGTACAAATAGAAAGATCAAATGTTTCCATGAGCGAAGGCAGTTTGTTCCGATGTTCTCGCTTCTTGTCAAAAAGAAAGAAACACAACATAAAGAGCTGTTATATTCAGGTTAGATTTCACTAACGCATAAAGAAAATTAAAATCAGCATCTCCAGTATTTCTGGATCCGGTCACGGATCTACAGCTGAGGAGAAAACGCTTCCAGCTATTAAACTGATGAGGAGGCGCCTTATCAAATAACACACAATCTTTATGTGTTATTATACTAGTTATTTTACTAACTAAGAATCGTATTCTAGCATCAGGCAGAGCCAAAAAACGCACATCTGGACTGGATTGTCTGGAAACGTTTTAAGCAGTCGTACCTATCGGCTTCATCTTCATACTGGATCTTCATATCAACAAAGGAGAAATACAGCAACTGGCAACCAATCACTGTTCCCCAAATAGTGACTGATCGGTTGCAAAAAGACTTGTCTAAGGCTCACAAGGCTAAAGACTCAAGACTCGACATCACCTTACCAGTGGGGCAAAAAAGTATTTAGTCAGACACTGATTGTGCAAGTTCTCCTATTTTAGAAAAGATGAGAGAGGTCTGTAATTTTCATCATAGCTACACTTCAACTCAATACTTTGTAACATAACCTTTGTTGGCAATGACAGAGGTCAAACGTTTCCTGCAAGTCTTCTCCAGGTTTAGCACACTAGCTGGTATTTTGGCCCATTCCTCCATGCAAGATCTTCTCTAGAGCAGTGAAGTTTTGGGGACAACACACGGACTTTCAACTCCCTCCCACACATTTTCCATGGGTTTGATTGTCTGGAGACTGGCTAGGCCAACCTTGAAATGCTTTTTACAGAGCCACTTCTTCTCGTGCCCGAGCGGTGTGTTTGGGATCATTGTCACATTCCATCTTCAATCCTCTCACTGATGGAAGGAGGTTTTGGCATTAAAATCTCACGACACATGGCCAGGTTCATTCTTTCTTCGCTTAACACAGATCAGTCTGTCCTGTCCCCTCTGCAAGAAAAACAGCTCCAAAGCATGATGTTTCCACCCCCATGCTTTCCAGTAGGTATGGTGTTCTTGGGATGCAACTCAGCATTCTTCTTCCTCCAAAACACGGCGAGTTGAGTTTTTACCAAAAGTTCTATTTTGGTTTCATCTGACCACATGATATTCTCCCAATCCTCTTCTGGATCATCCATATGCTCTCTGGCAAACTTCAGACGGGCCTGGGCATGTACTGGCTTAAGCAGGGCACATCTCATCCTGTGATCATTTTGACCCATGGGATGAGATCTTGCGTGGAGCCCCAGATCGAGGGAGATTATCAATGGTCTTGTATGGCTTCCATTTTCTTACAATTGCTCCCACAGTTGATTTATTCACACCAACCTGCTTGCCTATTGTAGATTCACTCTTCCTAACCTGGTGCAGGTCTACAGTTTTCTTCCTGGTGTCCTTCGACAGCTCTTTGGTCTTGGCCATGGTTGAGTTTGGAGTCTGACTGTTTGAGGCTGTGGACAGGTGTCTGTTATACAGGTAATGAGGTCAAACGGGTGCCATTAATACAGGTAACGAGTGGAGGACAGAAGAGCTTCCTAAAGAAGAAGTTACAGGTCTGTGAGAGCCAGACATCTAGCTTGTTTGTGGGTGACCAAATACTTATTTTACTGGATTTTTTCCTGGACTCACTCACTAGAGACTCGACTCAGACTTGCATGCTCAGAACTCGACTCACATGCTAGAGAAACGAGAGGGGACTCGCCCTCACATCCTAGAGGCTTGAGACTCGGACCCGTGCACCAGAAAGTCAGACGAGCAGACTAGAGACTCAAGAATCGACCCGAGCAGACTCGGACGTACATACTACAGATTCAAGACTAATTTCTAATTAACAGGCTATAGACTCCAAACTCAACTCAGATTCAGATCAGACTCTCAACCAGACACGACTCTGCATGAACTCGCATGCCAGAGACTCAGGACTGGACTTGGACTCATATGCTTCAGACTTGAGAGTCAGCTCGGTATCACATGCTAGAGACTTGAGACTCGACTCAGATTCGACTCGGAATCGCACACTAGACACTTGAGACTCGACTCATCCTCGGACTTGACCTCACATGCCAGAAACTCAAGGTTCCACTCTGACTCACATGGAAGAAACTCAAGATTTGGACTCGCATGCTAAAGACTTGAAACTCAACTCTGACTCACATGCTAGGGACTTCATACTTGACTTTAAATCACATGAAGCGTCCCGTAAGCGTCTCTTGATAAAACAATTAAAAGCTGATTTATTGTCATCCCGTGAGTCGTCCTTCTTTAGCCTTGTTATTTGGCCTGTGCTGTAGATCTCACGCCTGGGTGGAGTGCGTTTATACTTTAGCAAAACATGACAAATCATGAAAATAGATTCCAGATAGCATGGATTTGATCAGTAACATCATACAAGGTATTTATTTTGCCTTTGAAATAGCATTAACGACTGTGCAAGGTGTGAACTGTTCTGTTTCGTAGTGAAACGTTCACAACATCCCAGGTTAGTTTTGGGTGGCATTACATAAACAGAAAACCAGTTCTCCTGCTTCTGGGTTTCTGCTATTAATGACTTAAACCTGAATTATGTACCCAAGAAGTAAGGCGCGCATGACGAGCAAGAAAATGGCAACACAGACGATTCGTACTTCCTTATTAACCTTGTAAAATGCTCATCACGATCAGGAGGCGAAAAACAAGCCGAGGCGCCGAATGACCGGGATTCCTGCGTTGTTTAGATAAGTCGTCTAACGCTTAACGCTTAAATCTTCATTTCCTGTATACAAACACGAATTAGAGGAATTCTATAAGATACCCCGACTGCTTCCCACGATCCCCTGCTGCTCTGAGACAGGAAACAGGGACATGTCAAAGGTTGTGGAAAAGCCTAAAACAACCGGGACTTTAATTACAGTTCATGAACGGCAACACAACCACACAACAAACGTACACACACATGCCTTTATGCGGTTATCCTGAAACACTCGTTAAACTTCATCAAGAAGTCAAAAACACAGAGAAAGGCGGGAGTTTGCAGACTGAGGGTTCCAGACTTCACAGATTATAATTGCCTCATTATTCCAGGGTCTTAATTATGGCATTACAGTGCTATTTTCCCAAAATCACACACGACTGATGTTGCCTGGTCTAAGTGTTTGAAGCAGAGCAGACGGAGAATCTCAAAGCTGATGCAAATGTCATCAGAAGATATTTTTATGTAGGTGCTTTCTGGACATTCTGTGGCATATTTGAACAATCAAACTTTTTATCTGTGATCATCAAGGGTATGTTTGGATGAAAAGGAGAAGCAAGTGGATCTATTATATTTGGAGCTGTGTGAAAAAAAGTCTCACAGACAGTCTTTAAAAAAACCACGATCCAAAACCTAAAAGTCTCTCAGCTGCTACAAGGAACGTTTGGAACCTTCTCAGTTTCTGCCTAAAATGACTAATAGGGTGTTCATCCCTTAGCACGCGCCAGACACCGGACCCGGAGCGACTTTTCTGAGCGTTGTGAATATCATCAATGTTTTCCTAACTCCATGGTTTCTCGCTGTAACAAGTCATCTGACGTTAAAATCTGGTTCGGTTCAGTCTGTCTCTCTGTAATTGCTGCACAAACAATTCCCTTCATTCTCCTTCTGTAAACATTTCAGGCTCGTGGCAGGTCCAGGGTTGGAAACACTGACAGGAATGCACTCCGGGCAGGGTGTTAGTCCGTTAGTCTGAACACCTAATTAATAAATATAAATAAATATAGATAAACAGCATGGCCTGCTGGTCACCGGGACGAGATTCTGATATGGTTGCATGCTTGTTTCCCATTTAGGATATCCGCAGGTATGAGGAAACTGAATTTCAGACTATTTAACTTTTTAATACCACTCCGAGACAAAACTAAGATCACTTTTTCAATAAAACAATGACATAATTCACACAGCGCTGATATTACATTACAAACTTTACTCTAAAGGCCATTACACGTCAAACATGATGCGAAAAAGCATCAACAGGATGTCTTTATTCATTTTAAATCATTTAATAAAGACAATAAACACAACGGCAATTACCAGAATGAAATGTTTGTAATCCATTTCATTAGGCGCTTTCAATATCATCATGACCTCCTGTTACAAATAACCATCGATGCTGATGCATGTGCAAGACATTATCATGTGCCCAACACTGCCAAACTGCACGGTGACACTTGGGCATCTTGGTTGCTCCTATGCCAACACCAGAAGCGACGCTGATTGGCTGGTGAGGTTTTGTCACCGGCGAAAGTTTGCAAAAATGGAATAGAGGGAGGATAAAACAATGCTGTGTTTTTCCAATAAATTCTGTTTGGTGTGGATTCCGCCATTGTTAGACACGAGCTCAAATTAATTTACTGTCGCCCGAGTAAAACCAAAAAATAGGCGTTCAGTGTGTGATTCCTATTTTTTCTGATGATTTTCTGATTACCTTGCACTGGATTCAACCTCAGTGCAAAATTGGGGTTATCCAGCCAGTTTTGGTTAAATTTACATTTCCTACAGTAGGTTTCTACACTACACCTCTGCTAGCTAAAAGCAAGTCATAAACGTATCTGAAAATAGCGCCCCTCAGAGTTCAGTCTGCTGTTAAAACAGTAAGTTCACTTGCATACGCAAATTTAATGCTAGGCAAAAAATAAAACCAAAACTTTAGTTAGTGTCTGTGCATTTTTAAGACCCTTTAGGAGATGGATTTAAGACATTAAATTAAAGACAAATTAAGGCCTTTTTTGGTAGATAATCGAATTTAAGACTTTGTAACGATCAGTGGGAACAACATACGCCAGCTGGTGCCATGCAGGTGCACCCGCTACCCCAGTGCCAGCTTGTTTACCCTCCACAACCACAAAGACCTAAACCAGCACAGCACACTCCTGGAAATCATGTTACCCTTTGCTTTTTGTGCCATATTTTTCTTTGGTTCAGGTTTATACACGGGCAATCCAGGAACCAGAGTGTGTGCACAGCTGATTACCTGTCTCAGGTGAGTTAGAATAAAACACAATAGAAGCTAAACAGTTCTGAAGATTGCCATCTAAATTTTGGGTGGTTTACGAGTCTAGACTTGAACAGTTTGTAGAGGATATGACAGATTTTCCTAAATTAACACGTCACTGTTGTATGCTGACGGATGCTTGTTACCCCAGAGGGGTGACACCGACCTTTTAAGCGCCACCTGGAGCCTGAGGCTGTATAATAAAGTACCAGACTGATAAGAGTGCCGGTCAGGTTAGGTTACTGTACCTCTTGTGTTGCGCTCCGGCATCTCCATCCATTCCTCTACTCGGCTGCATGGCTCCCACACAACCCGGACTGCAGCAGACAAAACCAGGATAAGAGAAGTAAACAAAACACACACTCACTCACACACACTTCCTCATAGTGTAACTTCAAAGCCGCCTGGCAGGAAGGGCGAGCTGCTGCATTCCTTACGCTGCGTTATTAACGAGAAAATATGTCAATCAACTCGCTTTTTTTCTTTCTGACACCGCGACGTGTTAAAGTCACGCGTCACGTGGCGCAAAACGTACCAGGTTTGTCCTTGGTCCTCACCGCGTGTCTCTACTCTCATCGGATCCCGTGCGTTAACTCCAAAAACTCCTCTGTTTTACGCACCGCCATCCACGTCCCTCTCACTCAAAATCCTGCAGCCCCCACCATTTTTCCCTCACTCTCTCACTCTCTCTCTTTCCTGGAGTCCTGCCCCACTCAACAGTCGCTCCTCTGTTCCCATTCCCCGCCTGCACACACACACACACACACACACACAGTCTCAGCACAGCGCGATACATATTCCAGTCATGACACGATGCGCCCAAACCGTGCCAAGCGCCCCTGCACTCACCCTTTCACCCTCTTCCACGCTTATGAACGACAAGCACACAACATCATATATATTCCACCCCAGCAAAATGCCACACGCACACACACACTGCCAACCACATAACCTAACATCTGCCAACCCCACGCGTTACGATGAGGAGGAAATTCACGTGTACAGTAACTAAACAGCTTGTGTGGAACGACTCACGTCAAATAAATCGACTTTTCCTAATAAACTTCAACACGTCAATCCATTTCTGAAGAAACCATGCTGTATTTTTGCCCAACAGCGTCATCTTGTGGCTCAAATGCACTGGTGTAGTTATGCCAATGTTTTTGCAAATTTCCAACAAACATATGGGATTAGGAAAGACAGCACTGCTTCCAATATCCTAATCTAACATTGTTTGGATTAGGGTCTTCATCCAATTCACGGTCGCCAGTTGAAAGTTGTGTTTATTTGTAGCCAGTTTGCAGTTAAAAAATACTCAATTCTACCTCAAACGTACTGAAACTGGATGGGTTTGGACCTAATTGGTTCTTCATTCTAACAGAGACTCATTCATTCGAACAGATGCTACGGTTGAAGTACGATCTAAAATCAGGAATTTATAGTCAGGGATAACCAGAGAATCAAATATAAAAAAATAACAGACAAGAAAGAATCTAACAAATAGCAGTGCAGAGCATAAAATCGTACAGATACGTTCCAGAAGCTTTAGATAATGTTTACAACAACCTTCAGAACCATCTGTACGAGGGACATGTGATCAGCCTTGAGGCGGATGGACTACAACAGCAGACGACCATGTCAGGTTTTATTTCTGTCAGCCAAGAACAGAAAGCTGAGGCTGCAGTGGGAAAACCAAACTGGACAGCTGAAGACAGATGATAGGGAATTTGGCACTAACAGCGTGAAGCCATGCCAACCTGTCTTATATCAACAGTCCAGGCTGGTGGAGCGGGTGTAATGGTATAATACCAATCAATCATGGCTCGAATGCCATGGCCTTTGAGTATGTACCCTGTCAACGCACCCCCTTAAAGTAATGTCTCCAATGTCTTGTGGAAGCCGTGCCATGAAGAACTCTGAGGCTGTTTCGAGAGCACACGGAGGAGCTGCCCAGTATCGGGTACACAGTAGTGTACTATCTTTGCCTCCGGCTGCAACTCTTCTTGAAATGGTTTCCCTAATGTGCCCAATGAATGAATCTGTTCCAGATCCTCAGAAAATCCACACTGTAGCTTATAAGGCACTATATGCTTTAATGAGTGAGCCGCGCTTCACGATTTTAAAGGTACACCTCTGGAATGTATGTGGTACACATATGAGAGGTCACAGAGATACTCAGATGGCTCAAGATTTCAAAAACAGAAGTTCGTGCAGGTTTGTGTGCGGGGTCATGCAAGACATTCAGTATAAAACACAACTATAAAACTTATTAAGCCCCCTTATTTAACATTCAGCATATCGCATTCTACTCTCCAGAATCACTGTATCCACTATATTTGTATTAATCAGACCAGTAGAGGTTTATCCATGTCCCTGGGATGCTGAATTGTGTATATATTTTAAAAAATCCAAAGTGATTTTTATATTTTGCACGTACTTTTATACTTTTATACCGACTAAAATATATAAACTTCAACTTTTACTTGAATGTTTTTTTATCAGATTAGTACTACTTGTACTTAAGTAGATAAATTTGCACTTCTGCCACCTCTGGTTACGAACCAGAGCTGTTTAGTTGCCTGGTGAAGACTCTCACAGTCAGGTAATGACTTTCAGGTTAGCATTCTCTCCGCTGGGTTTGTCCCGGTTCTGTCCATTGCTCTAGTTCCTCGTGTCAGCAGTCTGGACCTGTAGAGCACCAGACCAGCACTGAATCACGTGCATGACAGCACATCTAATAACTCCATGCTAAGGTCTGCTCCCCTTCCTCCTCAAGTCATCTACAAAGTGCATTTTTGTAACGTTTGCTTAATGTCGAGATGAGTTACCCGAGAGCTCAAGAACCTCCTGATTATGTTTGAAACATTGTTTTATATTCACCTTAACTTTGTTATTCCCTGCAGGAAACCAGCAGAGTGTGAAGTCACATTTAGGACACATTTAACGTTCAAAGTGATGTGGCTGTAAAAGTGAGCTATGCTGGGTAGAAGGAGCAAGACGCCCTTATTTAATATCAAACTTCTGATTACAAAACATCCAGGAACAGGTTTTTCAGAGTGTGGGCAGAACTTGAGTTTATAATTAACATTATGTATGACATGCTTAGTAAAAGTCACAGGCAAACAGTAAAGGACGTGCTGAATGATTGATTATTCATAGATTGTTGTAATTTTATGTGTAATATAATTATGTTTAATATAATGCATCTAGTAGTGTGGTGGACCTCCTTTGATCTTCAGAACGGCAGCAATTAGGTGTGGAAATGGTTCATGAACCGATCCATGACTTTACAACCCTTGTGACATGGTGCTGCTAGGGTAAAAGATGTGCCATGAAGGGACAGCCCTGCTGTCCGAACTTTCCTACAACACATTCCAAAAAATTTGAGATGGAGCAACTTATGGTTAGTAGTGAGGTAAAAAACTAAATAATGATGTGATTTCAAACAAGTGATGACTCACAAAGGCTGAGTTTTTGAGGAGCAAGGATGGGCAGAGAATCTACAGAAAATGATTGAAATGTTTAAAAACAATGTTCCTCTAATAACGACTGGAAGGGATTTATATATTGCTCCCTCTACAGTGCATACTATAATTAAACCATTCAAGGAATCTGGAGGAATTTCCTAAAAAGCATAAACTGGAGAGGGGTGATCTCCGCTCCCTCAGACGGCACTGCATCAAGAACCGTCATTCATCAATAGCTGATAGAACCACATGGGCAAGGGATTCCTTTATCAAACATTTATCAAGCTCTACAATACAGAGTTACATTCACAAACACCACTTAAAACGTTACTGTGCTAAAAAGAAGCCTTATGTTATAACCATGTCCAGAAGCGGCTCGACTCCTCTGGGCTCAGATGCATCTGGGATGGACCATCACAGATATTAAACTGTTTTGGTGCTTTATATCTATTTATTTATCTGTATATGTTATGTATGACGTTTTATTTGATTTATTAACCAATCTAGTCTAAATAAGGAACATAAGTGAAGCATTACAGTGACAGTGCACATGGAAGGCAAACCCTCTGTAATGTCATTTGGTAATCAGTTACTCATTAATGGGGGCTGAGGGAGAGATCAGTCAGTGCGACGGAATGAGGAAATAAATAACAATCCCATAACTCTGTTAAAAGCCAGGGCCCGGTTGTAGCTGCCACACTGAAAAGCTGAACCTGATTAATGCCTCGGTAAATTATATTAATTAAACTTCAAATGCGGTCTGCTTGTATATGCAGCCATACTCAGTACCAGTTCCAGTCCTCACACTGAGATGTTCTGGTACCAGTTCTAGTCCCACACTGAGATGTTCCAGTTGCAGTCCTCACATTAAGATGTTCTGGTACCAGTTCCAGTCCTCACACATCATGGAAAACAAACATGTATCATTGGTTATTAATAGCAGAAGCATCACAGAAAGTTGGCATTTATACTGAAAGTGCAAAACAAAGCCTCGAAAGCAGCAGATATTTGACGGACTGTCTTTAGTCAGATATTTTTAGCCGCCTGTCTACCATCTGGTAAAATGTAAACAGCGTGCTTATATCTAAGCAAACTAACTACCCTGATTTATCACGAAGGAGCCATTCATCTCAACTGCAGCTGTTTTAGTGAAAGTCTGACAAGTCTGACAAAGTGCACAGGCATTATTACTGTAAACTGGATGCTGTTGTTATAAATCGCCGAAACATGAAGCACTGCGCGACATGTTTGTGAAGGCAGGCTCAGCCCACAAGGAAGGGCGCGATTATAAGGGTCCTGCTTCCATTATTTCCTCATATGGGGAGAACAGAACACCATTACAACCTTCCTCACTCTTTTATATCTCCGGCAGATACATGTGATTACAGATATAAAAGTGCTTCTCCTATAGTGCTGCCCTATAAAAAGGCTCTCGGTGGCTACTTTTGGGTAGTGTACCTCTTGGTGAGAGATCATACTGACACACTCAAAGACCTTTTGCCCAGCTGGCAGACTCTGAGAGGGGGAGCATCATTGGACTGAGAGAAGCAGGGCGGGCGTTGGGTCTGGGCCGTCCTGACCTAGCTGTTAGGAGGTGGTGGAAGCAGTGGTTTTATGGGGGAACATGCACACGGTGAACAGGCTTTGGACGTCCCGCACAGACTCCCGGTAGGGAGGATCATTTGATCAAACCGACAGGCGCGACCAGCTCCTACAGTTTTGTTATCCAGACACAGGGGGCACCTTCACTACACACCCATCTCTTCCAGGACCATTTCCAGGAGCTAAGCAGTAGGAAATTTGTTGTGACGGTGGCCATTAAGTGACACATTTGCAGTAGTGTCATGAATGACTGGACTGGACTGTTATGGACTGGTCTTTAGGGATGAATCCGGGTTCTGTTTGGCAACCGACGATGGTCGGGTTTGAGTATGGAAGCCTCGTGGTAAGCGTTTCAATCCTGCCTTTGCTGTGGAGTGATACAATGCCCCAATGGCTGGTGTGATAATCAGGTTACCCCTAGTAGTGATACGAGGAACACTAACAGCTCAGAGATATGTGCAGGACATCCTAAGTCGCCTCTCATAACAGCCTCTCTCATGCTCTCCAGAAATGTGTCCACCAGATTGTAACACTTCCTTGACCTGCCCGGTTGCCAGATTTATCACCAATCGAGCATTTATGGGACCAGCTGGGACACCAGCTTCAACAAACCATGAGTGTGCAGGATCTACCCCCTGTCTTTTGGCAGATGTTTCGTAGCGGCATGTTTAGCAGTTAATGATCTCACACCAAGAGGAAAACTACCCAAAAGTAGCCTCTGAGAGCCTTTTTATAGGGCAGCACTATAGGGGAAGCACTTTGATGCCCTCTTGTGGCAAGACCCAGTGTAATGCCCTCTTTTGTTCTGTCAGAACAACAATAGTGAAGAAAAATTGGTCCTGGGTCAGGCGAAGCCAGTTAACAAAGTAACCAGGGTAACTTCTAAGCAACTAAATGGCTCTCTCAAGTTATTGTTCAAGAGACCAATATCAGGAGTATGCTGAATAACATCGGTGCACATAGGCAAGGTCACAAGGAGAAGAACATTGCTGAACTTGTGTGAAAATCTGATGATGTTCTGGATCATATTTTTGCCAAACTATTGAACATTCAAAAGGGTTCGCAAACTCACCACTCACCACAAAATCACCACTGCACCTAAAAATATGTGGTTTAAGACTTATCATGACTAACTGACCTCTTATTTCCCTTAAAACTATGAAAGATGCCATGTCATAAACCAGGACAGAAGCAGGCGTTTTGAGGTGCGCTTCATGTTGATGAGACTCTCTATCCTGGTTCTGTTTGTGTCCAAGACTTGAGTTCCTCGGGGACACGAGGGCTGGGTGTGTGGTACTTAAACAGGCCAGAGGTGACCCCATTGGGACCTTTATTTTCACTTTTGCGCTGTATTAAATGCATCAAATAACGTCTTTATCTGACGTGATCCGTTCCCTTGTATTCGTTTAAGGGCGCCTGCTAAATGCTGTGAACATAAATACCGGAGTCCCATGGTAATCTATCCGTCCTATACATGGTAAAGCTTTACTATTCACTTATCTCTAACAGATAACATATAGAGGATGTGGGTACAATTAAACGTGACCATATACTGCATGCGTAACCTGGACCCAAAGACAGTTTTTGCGTAATAAAACATATAGAGCTTCAGACCAGCTCGTCCTTCTTTCTATTGATGGAAACGGCGTTAATCCGTCTAAACCCCATAAAGGCTTTCATCCTCTGTCCGTTCTGTTGTGTGCATCAGCCTGCGGATGGCAGTAAGATTGTACGAAGGCGTATCTGGCTATTTATATGCAGTACAAATTGAGTTGTGGCAGATCTTTTTTGCAAACATTCCGCGGTTGTGTGTTCCGAAGCGGAGGTCGGATGAAGTGTGAAGTTATTCCGCAAAGCCAAACAAAGTGTACAAATGTGTGTGAGGATGATTTACGGTTCTTCCTCCTTCAGACCGAACCCCTAACTCATCTGTTTCTGTGTGACTCGGAATAACACACAAAGGCAGACAAAAATGCAACTTTTAAAAGTCAAAGGGTTTCGTCTTACGGCTTAACAGATGTAATTTATTTGACTAATCAATAAAGAAGCAGCTCGTGATTAAACAGACATAACACGGCTTAAAAATAAAGATGATTCCAAATGTTCAGTGAAGAGTAGCGCTTCGCCTCAATGACACCAAGTGCCCCAGTTCATAAAAAATGTCTGTGCGTGTATGAAAACAGTCCCAGGACCTGGTTTCTTTCCATTGTTTGTTGTTGGACAGATAATCAGATGAACATCCAGTGGGCCAGTGGGTGGAGGTCAGTTCAGGTAAGCATAAACATAAACACATCCATTTTTAGTGTCCACAAACAAATAATCTTATCTGTAAGTAATAAACACAGAGATCATCCTAACGACTGTTCTCTGGTTAGTACTGGGAACAAAAAGTAACCATAACTTTATGGCCTTTCTATGTTTAATACTGGGAACAAACCATAACTTTATGACCTTTCTATGATGAGTACTGGGAACAAACCAGTGCTTTATGACCTGTCTCTGGTTAGTACTGGGAACAAAACCTGAATCCTACATTTATGTCCTTTCCTTGTTTAGTACTGTGAATAAACCGATAAGGTTTTGATGAGTACTGGCAACCATACAGTGCTTTACAACCTTTCTATGAAGGGTACTGGGAAAATAACCTGAACCGTACATTTATATCCTTTCTTTGTTTAGTACTGGGAACAAACCAGTACTTTCTGACCTTTCTTTTGTTAGTACTGGGAAGAAACCAGTGCTTTATACCCTTTCTATGAAGAGAACTGGAAGCAATCAAGTACTCTATAATATTTTTCTTTTTAGTACTGCACGAGAACCAGAACCAGTGCTTAACAACTTTTTTTTCTGATAAACAAAACCTGAACCACGATTTTCTGGCCTTTCTTTGGTTAATATTGGGAACAAACCAGTGCTTCATAAACATTTCTCAGGTTAGTACCGAACCAAAACAATGCTTTATAACCTTTTTGTAGTTAGCACTAGGAAGAAATCAGTGCTTTGTGACCTTTCTTTGCTTGGTATTGTGAATAAACCAAGGTTTTGACCTTTCTATGGTCACACAGTGCTATGAAGGGTACAGGGAACAAAACCTGAACCATAACTTTATATTCTTTCTACAAAAAGGATCATAATGCACTGGTTTGTTCCCAGTACTCATCAAAGTCATAAAGCAGTGGTTCTGGTTCTAGTTCAGTACTAACCTGGGAAATGTTATAAAGGTTATAAAATGATTTGTTCCCAGTACTAAACAAAGAAATGAAAAAAAAAGTTATGGTTAACGGTTTTTGTTCCCAGTACACAGAGAAGGCCATAAAGCACTGGTTTGTTGCCAGTACTCGTCAGCGAAAGGTCATAAAGCACTGGGTTGTTCCCAGTACTACACAAGGTTTAAACCCATACTCTCTACTAAAAACTGATTGTTATCAGATCGATTACCGTGCCTCATTCACTCCCGATGCAGACGAACTTGTGCAGGTTCATAACTAATAAAGGAATGAGGTCGAGACCGATCCTATATCTTCTTCCACGGTTCCCTCCCTGCAAACACCGAGCGTCTTTACAGAGCTGGATCTGCGTCAGATGGGCTTTAAATAAACAGCTCTATGTGATACAGAAGCTCATCACATCCACTCTCATCTAATACACATGTACATGTAATCAGCTCTGGCTGTTTGAGGAGGTGACTGAGGACGGACGGACGGACGAGAGGCAATAATCGTTATCAGTGTTAGTCCCTCTGCTATTTACAAAGCGAGAGAGGACAAAGAAAGATAGAGAGCTTCTTACCTGTTCTCTGGATACCAGGAATAAAATCCATCAGGTGACCAGAGGCAATATTTCACTCTTATCAGTCTAGGATCTCGAGTCACAACAGGAGTGCGTTAATCAGAGCGCATAATTCAACTGCAGGTTTACAGCCATATGAAAACAAAACATTTAGACAGAGTTATGGCTTATGACACACAAACTGCCTCAGTCTATACACATATATGAGCTCACCCAGCACTTAGGAACACTACCTACCTACTTATACAGGGTAGGGTCTCAATGATGTAGTCCAAACGCCTCAAGGTTGGACAACTCTCTCCAATCGGAAAGGCTTTTCATCCACAGACCTGCCGCTCACTGGATTTTTCTTTATTGATTATTAACAGGAATGTAGTGGACCCTGCTGTGGCCTCCCACAATTTCACAGCCTCGTTCGTTCACGTGTTCAGCATGTTAGAGTCCTGGAACCAATCCCCCATGGATAAGAAGGGCTGGCTGCACATCAGTCTCTGGAGTGTATATACGATTAATTAACTCTAATTTAAATTTAATATAGAAATAGAACAAAACGCCTAAACTACAGTACCCCTGTCAAAACACAACTTCTTTGAAACACATTTTTGTCTTAGATCCTAAAATCATAAACATTTAAGAATCTCTTTCCAAATGTATTATAGTTTACAACATTCAAATAATATTATGACAGCTCTGAAAATATTATTTAAAAGACAGAATAAGAGGGCTGTTAAAGGGCCCTAATTTAATCCCCCCCAAAATAAATCCCCCTTTATTGCTCCAAATTTACTTTAATTGCAGCATCAGGGTGTTTTGATTTGTTGTTCTTTCTAACAGAATCGTTTGAGTTAAATCGTTGCACTCTCTTCAAGTCCATGCACAGATTTTCTATCAGCTTTAGGTCAGGAACTTGGCCACTCGAGTATGGTCGCATTCCTCTCCTTAATTCACTGCGTTGTTCATTTGGGGGGGTGTCTATGGGTTATCCTGCCGGAAGGTAAAGTTGGGACGGTATGGAAAATGCAAATATTCTTTCATTTCATTGCAGACAGTATGAACCTGAGGTATTTCATGCTTCTTTCTGATTGCATTTCAGTCCTGCAACACATTCCAAAAAAAAGTTGAGACCTAAAGCATGTATCACTTTATAACGTCCCTGTTCCATCTCTCGACACACGTTTTGGCGCCGAGGATACCAAGTGGTTTAGTGATTCAGGTTATTTTGTTCTGTTCTTCCTGCAAAGCGTCTGAAGCTGTGTAACAGGACGGAGTCGTTGTCGCATTTTTCATTTCAAAAATTTTCACCCATTTTCTATCGGGGGCAGGTCAGGACTGCAGGAGGGCCGGTCCAGTACCCGTACCCTCTTCTTCCCCAGCCGTGCCTTTGTAATGTGTGCAGCATGTGGTTTTGTTTCTGACTTGTCTTGTTTTAAAATGCATGGACGTCCCTGATAAAGATGTCCTCTTGAAGGCAGCTTATGCTGCTCTAAAATCTCAGTGTACGTTTCTTCATTAATGCTGCATTACAGAAGTGGAAATGACCTTTAAGGGCCTTGACCCGACCCCGTACCATGACAGAGCATGGCTTTTGGTCTTGGATGGCACTTTTTGTCTTTGATTGGTCTGAGAACACCCCCGTTCCCACTGTGTGATGGTCCATCCCAGATGCCTCCGAGCCCAGAGAAGTCGAGCCGCTTCTGGGCATGGTTATAACATAAGGCTTCTTTTTAGCACAGTTAAGTGGTATCTGTGAATGTAAGTCTGTATTGTAGAGCTTGATAAAAGTTTGATAAAGGAATCCCAATTTCCGTAAACCTATTTTAAGGTCTGTTAAAAAGGTAAGGGTTGTGACCTGCTGTGATGATATTTTAAGGGAGTTGGAGGTCTGAGGAGCTATTTTTACTCCGTTCTTTTTCTGTCTCAAACGAAAGCATGCACCCTAGCAGGAGATTTATGTCGTTCTTGACTGTATGTGCTGCAGAAAATTATACAACGTTACATAAAATGATGGAGGGTGTTTGGTGAGGCCAGGAACTTTATTATGCATCACTGGTGACCTGTGTGTTTTTAATGACGTTTAGAAGTGAGGGAGGGGGTGAGGGAGGGGTGAGCAGCGCGCAGTAAAAGCTCAGAAATGGGAAGCGACTCGAGCCGCGTGCATGAAACTGTCCGCGCGGATTATCTCATAATCCATCACGCTGGTCGCATCGATCTGATTTAAGGGGATGTGACGGAATTATTGGCCGAAGATGCTATCGATACCCGCGGTGGCCATCAGCGCGCGCTCTTCAGGTGCGTCCAGGTAGAGAGAGAGAGAGAGAGAGAAAGAGAGAGAGAGAGAGAGAGAGAGAGAGAGGGAGAGAGAGGGAGAGAGAGAGAGCTGTGATTTACTGATGTTGCGCTCGCGCAGCCATGCAGGTTACACACCGATTCGGGAAGAAGACACGAGAGCCGGGAAAAGTGTGCGTGTGTGCCGCGAGAGCAGGACTCGCGGCTTCCAGCAGGTCTCGATGAAGTACGCGGGGGGAATGCGCAAAGCCGCCGTGGCGCTTCTGCTGACCTTCTGCTCACCGGTGAGTTCTTCTAAACTTCATTCTTCTTTCGTTTTTATAATGCGTGAAGGAAGAACTCTGGTTTATAAAAACTAATACCCCATCGTCCCAGAAATACTCACACTGCGCAAAAAGCTTCGCAGGCGTGGATTGGATCTGTTATTGAATGAAACCTTATTTATAACGTGATGAATCAGTCATCACAGCTGCTGTTAGAGTAAAAGGGTGAGGCCAGGCTAGGGTCGGATGCTCAGAGCTTCGTGGCTGTGTTTTGTGATGTTAAGACAAATCAGTGTTTAGGTTTCGGGTAAGCAAAGTGGTGTAAGAATAGGCTACTTCTAAACGATATTTTGTCCTGTATTTCAGAACGCCCTGTTTGTAGGTATTAAATGTGTCGATGGAGCAACAAAACATTCCCAATATGAGTAAATCCATGTGCAAAAGTATTAGGCCAAGACTAGATTCGTGTTTTAGCAATTCTATAATGACCACATATAATGTCGAACTTGGATTAGTCACTCCATAATCCTTTTCCCACTGATCTTCATTCCAGTCTTTCTGAGCTTTGGCATATCTTCGCCTTCTCACCCTGTTCCCGTTCCAAAAAGACCAAACAAGCTTATTTGGACTGTAGAAGGATCAACCTGGCATCCCGTTGAAGCTCCCAGATGCTGCTATTGCTCAAGTGAGGGCAGGTCACACTAAAGACTCCACTGTGTCCCATAGAAGCTGTTTACTAATCCGGCATGCACATTTCCTGTATTTTATGGTTCTATTCTAATGCAGAGACTAAGAAATAATGAAATATGGTCATTACAGAATTAAAACAATGACAAAGACTTTTGCACAGCACTGTATATTCTGCGTTTGTTGCTCTGTGTCACTGGCATGTTAGGCGTAAACAAACACACACGATGATTTATCAGTTTGTCTCTCATCATAAATCATTTTTGCATTTCTATTAAACGTTTACAAATGATTTTGCACAACGTTTACGTCCTACAGACAGCATCTTTCAGACCGCGTGATGAATGGAGAGCTTTTTTGTTTGCTTACTTTCTAAACAAGCAATAAAAGAGGATTCTGAATTCTGCGTTCCAGCAGTTTGATAATTTGTTTTAAATATGAACGTTTAAAGTGTCCCCATTTTATCTATATTGTATATCTGTCCCGCTCACATACAGAGATAAACAAACAATTCCTCTGTATGTAGCTGCAGCAGCCACTGGGAAAAGAAATATGAAAACATTTTAAGAAATTAAAATAAGATCTGATATGATTCAACTTGTTAGTGCCGGTTTTTGGCCTAACAATTTCTCACTAAGAATGAACTCATCATTGTTTAATCAGTCAGGGTCATGGGAGGCAGCACTTTACTCCCTCAGTCCCACTGGGACACTTTAGAGACACAAACTGACCTAACACAGATATGGCAGGACATGCAAACTCCACACAGGCACTCAAACCGGGACTTGTGCCTGTGCAGAGCCTGGCCACAAGGAATCCCCAGACTCTTCGTTAATGTGAATATCTAATCAGCCATTAACACGGCAGCAACTCAATACATTTAGGCATGTAGACATGAACCGAACATCAGAATTTGGAAGAAAGATGATTTGAGTGACTTTCAACATGGCCTCATTGTTGGTGGTGAGTATTTCAGAAATTGCATTCTACTATGACTGGTTTAAGCTGATAGAAAGGTAACAGTAACTCAAATAACCACTCGTTACAATCGACGAGCATTTCTCAACAAATAAAACCTTGAAGCAGATGGGCTACAGCAGCAGAAAACCACGTCGGGTGCTGCTCCTGCCAGCTAAGAACAGGCAACTGAGGCTACAATTCTGGATGATAGAAGATTGGAAAAACATCACTCGGTTTGATGAGTCTCGATTTCTGTTCAGGCTGGTGCTGGTGGTGTAATGGTGTGATTTTCCTGGCACACTGAGTCCCTTAATACCTACTGAGCAAGGTTTAAACCCCTCAGCCTACCTGAGTATTGTTGCTCACCATGTGCACTCCTTTATGCCCACTGGGTACCATCTTCTGATGGCAGCTGCCAGCAGGATAATGCGCCACGTTGCAAAACTCAAATGGTCTCAAACTGGTGAACATGACAGTGAGTTCACTGTAACCCCTACGCCGAGCATGGTGCCTCGGTCTCAGGACCTCGCGCCCATAATCAAGGGACAACAGTGTACCATTGGATCGAGTCCCACCTCTGGTGAGATGCTTAGCATCAGGCGGACGCTGTGAGTCCTGGGTACAGGGGGCTTGTCACTGTGGACCCGAGGAACTGAGGACCCATTTCAGAGTTGTGTGTTCCACTCCGCAGGATCTCCAGTACATAAAACAAATATAAAAAAGCTTGTTGTCATTTATAAAATTTTACACTATATAACAAGGACCTTTGGGCCTACATGTCTGATCCAGACTCAACAAAAATCAGCTCTTATCACACTTCAGTTACATAAGGAAAAACTGTCACTTGGAGCGTAAACAAAGCTTTCGCTGAACCCTTTCAAGGCTTTACTCCAGACAAATAATCCCACAGTGTTTTTGTAAAGCTGTGAGTAAACCGGAGATTAACAGAGGGCTGCACTCTAAGTTCCTTGCATTCAGGAATGAAATAAAATCAAGGGGACGTTTTACCCCCAGGGGAACGTCCTCTGCTGCGGAGGAGAGCTGCTTTTGATTTACAAACAATGTGAAGATTACTTTCGAGCCCTTATCAGAGCTTCAGGTATGAGCTTCATTCCTGGGTGGCTGTGGCTCAGTTTAGGCACTTAAAGCCTAGTGATAGGATGGTAAAAGAGGCAAAATGATGAAAATGTTGAAGAGTTACAGAAAAAAGAAGCATTTTGGGGGTCACCAAGATACCACCTCCATGCTAACATTGCCAGTAAAAAGCCTCCCCTGTTATCTATGCATCTGGAGTTTTAAACACTACTGGGACCACTCCACTACATGGTGGAGCCGTGTTCTATGGTCAGAGATATTTGGAAACAAAAATGAAGGATGCTTTTAAGTATAGTGGAGGGTCTGTGATGTTTATGGGCTGACTTTTCTCTAAGGACCATGGGAACCTGGTCATGGGCTCCATGAAATACCAGGACATATTAAAATAAATCTGAAGAGAAACTAAAAATGGGTGGTGACCATTTTGTGGTCATTTTTAAAAGTCTTTATATTTTTTTGCAATACAACAGCCTAAATCAGCGTAGATCTTTTATAACTGTAGGCTTTTATAATTCAGCTGAGTTTAGCGCTGTTTTGACCTATGATTAGTACTTGGGCATTTATACGTATATATCTCATTGAAATTATTCGGTGTACGTATAAGATACTAAAGCTTATCTTTCTGTAATGTGTTAGCTTTACATCATGTTACATGTTTGGTTTAAAAATATTACATTTCAAAATTGTACCGCGTGCATTAAATGTTTTATTTAAAGCCTACTGGACATTGTAGTGTTTTGCTACAAATACTAAACGGACATGGTGCATGCGGTACAAAAAAGGCAAAACTGAGTATTAAAACATAAAAAAATTGGCAGAGGACCTTCCTGGACCTTGTACACGTGTCCGGGCTAATCTCCATGTCCATCAAATCCTAGAAATGCCCCTTAGTGTGACTGGATCTTCCAGCTACATGTCCAGATCAACACCAAATTAGATCAGTGACACAAAGTCAAACTTATATGATCATCTCAGTCCCCTGATTGAAAGCCCAGGGTAGGGCACACGAGAGGAACTAGGACCCTGGAGCTAAGACTGCCAGGTATGGAGCTGTGTGGGGTCTGGGGTCCTGATACCGTGAGTCTAAAGTGGTTTGTGGCACAGACAGTCCAAAGGTTGTGTGGGAATCCTGGACTTTGGTGATGCCAGTATGTCAGTGTGAGCACAAGCATGTGTGTTTCATGTTCCCAGAGGTTCCTGAGTCTCTGGTGCCCCTCGGGTCAGGGGACTGGGTCCGTGGTCACGTCATCATAGCGTGTCAGGAGGCAAAACTGTATCAGTGAGTTCAGAATCTCTTTAGTAGATCTCTGATGTCCAGGTGAAGCATCAGTGATAACTAGTTTATAAAAGCTAACATGATTTGGTGTGTGTGTGTAGGTAACAGCCATCCCTTTAGAGTGTGACCCAGAGTTCGCAATGCTTAGGGAGGAGGAGAACTGCAAGAACATCATCTACCAAGGCAACCTCACAAACACTGACCCGACAAGTAAGACTCTCACAATCATTTACAGACTCACGCACCTCTGGCGTTTTTTTCCATGGTCTGAATCGTCTTCCTGTCGTACGCACACACACACAAACACACACAGAAACATAGCAGGATAAGAGATAGAACAAACATCCTGGGCTCGTGCATATTACTGTCCTGGACACCTACATTTTCATATCCTGTTTCAAAGGGTGTGTGTGTGTGTGTGTGTTTGTGTGTGTTTGTGTGTGTGCAGGGTTTATCTCTGTTACTTTGGAAAGCGTAAACTGATACGACGGATAGTATGATGAATAGCCATCATTTGTTGATGTCATGATTCTCAGTGTCACACTGTTATCAGATCACACACAGCAGCACCTCAGCTATTTCCCATCAGTGCCACGCCATCCGAGTCAGACCTGTCACTCATCACTATCAGCATTTCCAGATCCGCCTCTCCTCCTGGGTCCTAGATCGAGTGCTTTAGATCCAGAATTAAGGCCTTTTCACACCAAGTAAGATTTTAAGCGTAGTGGGACCTTCACACCGAGTGCACTATGTTTTTTGTAGCACCCTGAAAGCTCCCGGCTTTTATTTTCTTTAATTTCCCTTCTCTTAATGTGCTGGAGATTTCTCCGTGTCTTTTTCACATCATCAACTTAAAAAAACAAAAACCCGAGTGCAGATGAGTGCAGAAAGCTTTTTATAGTTTGTGTTTTTGTGATCATGAACAGGTCAGAATGCACTTAGATAAATAATCGGATGCTTCCATCCAGTCCCTGTGAGCTTTATCTCCATCATTCTCCAGCCTTTCAGTTCTATTCCACCAGATATCCATGTTTAAGAGGCATATATCCAGGTTTTAAAGGCTAAGATGTACAGATCCATGACACTAAGGCTACATAATGGTTTAACTACAATCATCTGTGAAAAATCATACAAATTACCTCATCATCTGTAGCTAAAACATTTTCATATTTTTGAGGAACAAAAATACACAAAATACTTAGTTTTTTATTTATAAATGCTGCTAAATCTCTCATAACTAGACATGGTAATATTCAGTAATGCAGTAAATCATTAGTCCAACAAACTGCAGCTTCAACAACTGTTTATACCAGTTCCTCAACTCCACTACACTTGAAGTTAATTTAATTTAAAAATACTTGTGCAAAGGTTTTAGAAATATTATATAGTTTACCTTTAGAAATAGACCTCTTATATTCAGGACACAAACAGAATTCAGTGTCCCAAGGACATGGATATAGCTCTAGTGTCTAATTAATACAAGTAAAGTGTATAGAGTTATTTTTGAAAGTAGAATGCGTTATGCTGAACATTAAAAAGTGTTAGAAATACTTTTAAAAGTTTTATACTTTCAGTGTCGACACTGTATACTTTCACATCAGAGAGACATAAACAGATAGATAAACAGACGTATAAAATGAGTGTTTTGAAAGTGTAATGAGTAAAAAGTACAGATTCCTCTTCTGAAATGTAGTAAGTGAAAGTAAAAAGTATTGATGATAATACAGATACCTAAAACATACTTTAAACCACATCTGGGTGAGACAAGACGTACAAAAATAAAGAGATACAGCTTGAGCCTAAAGAGAATTAACCTGTAAATTTGTAAACATGTAGAGCTTCCAAGGAGACGTTAAATATATTCACAGAATAAACAATCAGGGACCATTTGGACAGCTGTGTAAATGATTCAAATATCACAATAAAAGGTCCTTTTCGTGAAACATTAACGCCACGATATGGCATTTACTGAGGCCTGGAAATAGCTCGAAGATTTCTTAAACAAACTCAGCAAGCAAGGAAAAATACCTGTAAAAATAAAGCCATGAAAGCTTGGGTTTAGATTTTTATTTCACATTTTAACTTTGCTTTCCTGGTCCGGAGTTTAGGGCCCGGTGCCTATCCCCCGAGGGCCTTTTTGTTAACAGTCCAGAGGTTGAATTCATGAAAGCGTCCTTAATAAAAACTTGAAGGTTCTTAAAAAGTTCATTAATGCAGTTCTCTCAAAACTTAAGAAGTGCTCAAATATTATCTTAAGTAAATCTACAGTTTTCTTACGTAGGCTACGTTGCCTTTTACACCTTACAATATGCAGCGTGAGACATTCTGACTTCATATTTAACGTTGTTGTTATACGTCAAACTAAGCGTTCAAAAAATTTATCAAACAAAAAAATAGAGGTGACGATGGAAGAAATCGCTAACAGGAAAAAAAAACCACTCTTGGAAAAAAAATACAACCATTTTCTGGTGATGGCAGAAAGCAAAAAACAAAGATGATATTTCCGCTAACTTAACTGTTTAAAGTTTTAAATTTCGACGCTTACCTTTAACTCTTACCTACAGCCTAAGAAGAGCGTAAGGTTAAGAAACATTTAAGATCATAACACTTTCAAGAATACCACTTGCTTTTCGGATTGTTATTTAACTATTTGAAGGAATGTCTTAAGCCCTGTGCATGGAGGTGCAGTCTTTGCTGCTGTTGGCTCACAGAAGCAGAAACCTGCATGTGTGGAATTTGCATGTTCTCCCCATGTCTTCATGGGTTCTTCAGGTTCTTGAGTTGAGTTTCTTCCTTCACTCCAGAAAAGAGTGTTAGGTCAGTCTCTATGGTCCTGGCGTGAGCGAGGGAGTGTGTGTACTCTGGGAACTTTGCCCGGCCTGTATGACCCTGAATTGACATCAGAGGGCAATAAGTACTCCTCCCACCCCTCCTGTGGTGGTCCGAAGATGCCATGCCATCAAAACTTACCTGTGAGGAAACAAACCCACAGTGACTGTGTTTCCTGGACTTTGAGACATTTAATGTAAAGAAATTTGAATGATTTGGAATAAGCAGGACTTTGAGACATTTAATGTAAAGAAATTTGAATGATTTGGAATAAGCAGGTATTATAGATCGGGAGGTCAGGGCGTCATTGGATTTTGGCATTTGGTCTATCCCTGAAGAACTCAAGAGTCTGTTCTCTCTTTCCGTTGGCACAGCTGGTCGTGAACCTATTTGGTTCAGATGTTGAGTGTAATTGATTTCAGTGACGCTCAGATCGATGTGTTTACAAGTGCTTCGGTAATTCAAATAATTGAAGATCCACGGTTCTACATGACTCACCGGGTGAACGGATCTCCCTCAGGAAAAAAGCAAACCGGAAAATTAAATCAATTGTACAAAATGCCAAGCTAAATGTCCCGTGTTATATACTTGTTCAGATGTAGAAAGTAATCTTATTTACTCAGAATTGTGAAAGAAAAGAGTTCTGACAACAAACTCGATCACCGTGTTTACATGCGCATTAGTAATTGATGTAATTACTAAAAAAAAAAGCCAGGGGTCGACATCACTCGTGCTCTGATTGGATTTCCTAATTATTTTATTTAAGTACTTTGTACGGTAACAAATTGGATGCATCACTACTTGTTAAATCAATTATCCTCCGTAGTGAGGGATGCACCCAGCGGTTTCTTTATGCGCTCCTTCGGTCACTGGCGCCGAGCTTATTCCCCGTTTCTCCAGGTTGTAAATTACCCATAATGCTGTCCTTCTGTTTTGGCCCAAATGCCCTGACGATCTTTCTTCTCTATCCTGTTACGTCTGCACCGAAGCGCACGCATAACAATGAGGGATATCCGGTTACAGGTGTGTGTTTGTTGAATAACCTGATTGCCGGGCTAAAATCCTGTTTTCTTTATTATATTAGAGATGTACAGGTGTACAGCGATATCCGATTTCCCACCGCGAGCTGCCACCATAACGAACGGCATCCGCAAGATTCAATCCAACAAATCCAATCTCGCCTTGAGTGAGTGCGTGTCTGCGTCGTGGAAGGAGATGATGTTCTGGACGGCATCTCATCTCCACCCACACACTCCACATCTGTCCTATATCAGTCAGAAAACTCAATTCATAAGTCTTTAGAGAAATCTGTTTTATTCAGTGATAATTATTAGGCGAAAGCGTTAGGAGAATAAATACAGAATGTCAAAAGGTAGAAGTGTAATCATGATTTGGTCCAAAAGCAGTATTCACCAAAGGGGTCTCTGAGGAGTAAAGATGGATGGAGGAGCTCCAGTTTGTTTAAGGCAATGTTCCTCAAAGAAAGACTGGAAGGGATTTATATATTTCTCTCTCTACAGAGCATAATATCATTAAATAATTCAAGGAATCTGGAGGAATTTCCTAAAAAAGCCTAAACTGAAGAGGGGTGATCTCTGCTCCCTCAGACGGCACTGCATCAAGAACCATCATTCATCAATAGCTGATAGAACCACATGGGCAAGGGATTCTTTTATCAAACCTTTATCAAGCTCTACAATACAGAGTTACATTCACAGGTACCACTTAAAACGTTACTGTGCTAAAAAGAAGCCTTATGTTATAACCATGTCCAGAAGAGGCGTCGACTTCTCTGGGCTCGGAGGCATCTGGGATGGACCATCACACAGTGGGAACGGGGATTGTGCTCAGAACCATCAATAAAACAGCATTATTTTTGGACCAAAGATGAAAAAGGAAAAGGACGATCCAGACTGTTTTGAGGAACAAGTCCAAAAGCCAGGTTCTGCCATGGTATGGGGTCGGGTCAGGGCCCTTGGCATTAATGCAGAAAAGTACCCTGAGATTTTAGAGCAACATAAGCTGCCTTCAAGACCACATCTTTATCAGGGACATCCAGCATTTTTCAACGAGACAAATAAGAAAATGTTTGGACTGAAATATGGAAATCCCTTCTGATCTTTCTTTGAGGGACATTGTTTTTAAACATTTCGCATTTACTTACATATTTGGTGATAAACTGGAGATCCTCTGATCATCTTTGCTCCTCGCAGACTCTGTGGATACTGCTTTTGTACGAACAGTTTCTGGAATGTGTTGCAGGCCTGAAATGCATGCCCAAATGAAATGGAGTCTCGGGTTCGTGCTGTCTGCGATGTAAGGAAGCTACATGCCCGCAAAATGATATCTGAGAGAGAAACTGAGGGAGACGGATAATCGTTTAGGCCTGAAAAGCACTCGGAGTAACAAGACAACCTGCTTTCCTGCCATTCATCAGAAAGCCGGACGTTAGAGCGTGAGAGCGAGTTAGGCGAGCCGGACCGTCCGCTGGCCTTCGCAGGAAATCGTTCATCACTTGCTAACGGCTCGGCTCGCTCCTGACCGATCGCGTGTGCTCCCCCAGCTCCCGATCGATCGCATCTCCTGCCTAATTACTCATTTGGAAGAGATGAGAGCGCGTTGTTCACGTTATCTCGTTATCGAGCGCAGGTTTTAGGAAGCGCGAAGAGGCCGAAGTGTCATCCGAAGTGTCATCCATGGCGCATATTGTTTTAAAGCAGCACTGACACTCTTTCAGATCTGAGCCTGTGATTATAAACCGGTCCGTTTGAAATAAGCGTGTTTAATTAACCACTCCAGAGCGTCTCCGTCGCGGCGCTGCTCCGTTTCCTTTCTGCTCGGGTTAAAGCTTAATCCTGAGCTCTGGATTCCACGCCAGAGTCTGCTTTCTCTCACCGGCCCTCCACAGCTCCTCTGTTGTTAAAAACACGGCATAAATAATCTGGAACCGAATCGAAATCAAAGCTCTCTGTTTACTCCGTTTCTCTCTTGTGTAGCACCCAGCGGCTGCAGTGCATTATGGGATCACCTGAACTGCTGGCCTCATGCACAGGTGGGAGAGGTGCTCTACCAGCCGTGCCCCACCTTCTTCATGGGACAAGGTGAGCTGCTGTTTATTACAAACCTGCCTTCACTCTTTTGTTTAAAGCTCTGTGATTTATTCATTAGTGCATTAATTTATTAATATAATCATTAATGAGAGCACATGTGACATTCAACCACAGAGAGTTTAGTCCGCTTTTGTTTACTTTAAAAAATGATTGTTCTAGTTAATTTATGGAGGGTTTTTTGTTTGTTTTTGTGTTGTTTTTATACTATAGTGTCAAGCTATTATCTGTGGTGTTTTATGAATTATTATTTGTTTTTTTGTGCTGCCTTTATTTCTTAAATCCATCTGTTCGGTGGATTTAATTTTGATTTTATTTTAGTTTTTTTGCTTTGTGGTATCTTTGTTTAATCATTCTCTATGTTTTGTTAAATCACATTGTGAGCTTTTTTCAGTTCTTTAAAGACATATTCCATTTTGCAATTTTTACAAACATATTTCATTTCTGTTTTTCATCATTATTTTTATTATTTGTGTTTTTTTTAAGTCATTATTTGTTTTTTTGTGCTGCTTTCATTTCTTAAATCCATTATGTTTTTCAGTTTGATGTTTTTGTTCCATGGTGTCTTTGTTTAATTATTCTCTTTTTTAGTCCTTTTTTTTATTCTGTTTCCTTTTTTGTTAAATATTCCATATGTGTTTTTTCATCTCTTTTTTTGTTGTTGGATTAAATCATTATTTGTTATTATTTGTTTTTGTTATATCATGCTATGAGTTTTAAAAATTGTTTTCATGTTTGTTAAATTGTTTGATGAGTTTTTAATATATGATTTGTGTAGATTTTTGTTTTTCAAAAATTGTTTATTTTTGTTAGAATTTTTTGTTCTGGAGTTTTTGTTGTAAAATTGTTTGTTTGTTTGTTAAATCATTTTTCTTTTGTTCCAGCTGGATTTGTTAAATCAGTCTAGTTTTGGATTTGGTGGTTTTTTTTTGTTCTGTGGTGTTTTTTTAATTGTGTTTAATCATTCTCTTATTTTAAAGTATTTTTGTGAGATCACTCTGTGAGCTTTTTTGCTTTTTCATTTTAGCTGTTTTCTTTTTTCTTTATTCAGTGAGATATTTTAATATATTGTTTGTAGTTTTTTGTTGTTGTTTTCCTTTTTGTTAAAACATTTGTGTTTTTCATGATTTGTGGGTTTTTAATCATTTGGGTTTTTTTGGTGGTGTTTTTGTTTACTTGGTTAAATTGTGTGTATTTCTTTAATCAGTACCTTTTTAAATTATTTTTTATTTTATATATATTTTCTATATATAATTTTATTTATTATATAAATTAAGGTTGCCAAACCACAGCACAGTTTTGTACTTTTTGGGTTTGTTTTTCTGACGTTACTTACTAAGATGGGAAAGGGCTGGAGGTGCAGTAACTCCTCTCAGTGGCTGCTCTGCAGGAACATGGTCGAAGCGCAGATCTCATGTAGATCCCTTACCTTACTGGATTTGATTTACTTACAGGAAGAGTGAGGAGAAACTGCACAGAGGACGGCTGGACCGAGCCGACCCCGTCCTACGAGCTGGCCTGTGGGAACATCCCGAATGATACACTCCACGTTCCCTCAGACACGGTACCACACACACACACACACACACACTCACAGGGTCCAGCTTACGTCACTCATAAACGTTTAATATTATATGGTGTGTGTGTGTGTGTGTGTGTGTGTGTGTGTGTGTGTGTGTGTGTGTTTAGGTGTCACACCAGTACTTCATGTGGGTTCGGATCATGTACTCTGTGGGTTACAGCATCTCTCTGGTTTCCCTCACCTTTGCTGTCATGCTGCTCTGCATGTTCAGGTACAGTGCTCTAGGTGTGTTCTTTGCAGAGTTTGTGATCTCATAATGGCAATGCTAGATTTGCTTCCACAGACACAGCCCCCTGCACTGAAGGAACTCAGAATCAGGAACACTTGTCCGGTGGAACCTGAACCATGAACTCCTGTCTGATGGAACAAAAAATTAATCTGAAACACCTCTCTAGTGGAACGGAGACATTAAGCAGGAACTACTGCACTGTCGAACTAACACAGAAATCAAGAACTCCTGTGGTAGGGAGACATAAACTGGGAACTTCTGCCCAGTGAAATGAAGACATGAATTAGGTACTCTTGCTGATAGGATGAAAACATGAACCAGGAACTTTTTCTTGGTGGTACAGAGACATGAACCCCAAAAACTCCTGCCCAGCGGAACAGAGACATGAACAAGGAACTTTTGCCCAGTGAAACAAAGACCTAAAGTTGGAACTCCTGCCTGGTGGAACAAACACATGATCCGGGAACTCCTGGATGATGGAATGAACACCTGAACCAGGAAGTATGGCCCGGTGGAATGGAGAATGAAACCAGGAACTCCTCCCAGTAGAAGAGACACATGAACAAGGAACTCCTGCTCAGTGGAAACGGACACATGAATCTGGAACTCCTGTCCGTTGGAAGGGGGACATAAACTGGGAACTGTTGCCCAGTGAAATGGAACAGACGCTTGAAGTAGAAACTCCTGCCTGGTGGAACAAAGACACGAAACTTAAATTCCTGCTCAGTAGAATGCAAACATGAACCTCTCTGGCTACAAAAAGTGTAATCAAGATGACGGCTCTTGGTCGTGATACCAGCTTGGAGTCTTGGTACCGGTTCTGTCTGTCTGTCTGTCTGTCTGTCTGTCTTCAGGTCAAAAGGCTTCCATCTGTCTGAATTTCGAAGTTCCTTCGACTTTGATTATTGATATCTGCTCCACAGCGACATCTGGTGGCCCAACAGAGAAACTCTGTGCTTTAGCAAATGTTTACTGCTATGAAAAGCCCGAATAGCTCTTGTGGAAACAGTATAAAGTAAAAACAACCCATTCACAATGAAGGCGAATGAATCACTGAATGAAATGAGTGGAGGCTGTAGGTGGAAGCAAACTGTCACCCAAACGCTCTAATGTTCTCTCCGTTCTCAGGAAGCTCCACTGCACACGCAACTTCATCCACATGCAGCTCTTCCTGTCCTTCATCCTGCGTGCTGCTTTCATCTTCATCAGAGATGTGGTGTTACACAACTCACGGGACTACTACCGCTGTGACTCTCACCCGGTACACACACACACACACACACACACACACACAGTTAAAGTTAGATGTAAATAACACATACAATCAATTTTGTTGCTGTGCCGTTCTCAGCCTGGCTGTAAGGTGGCGCTGTTGTTCTCCAATTACGGCATCTTGGCAAACTACAGCTGGCTGGTGGTGGAGGGTCATTACTTGCACAGCCTGATCCACCTGTCCCTGCACTCGCCCAAAAAACGCCTGCACTGGTACATCAGCCTCGGCTGGGGTATGTCTGACACTGGTCTGGTTTTAAATCCTCGGACATGATGACCTGAACAAGCCTAACTGTTCTTTCTTTTTTGGGAGGTCGCCCCCCTTGTCACTGCACCCCTCTGAAACCTCTTTATGACTCGATATCCTGCCCCCTTGTTTCTTACAAGCTTTCAGTTCATTTAAATAATATTAACTAATTTTTATTCCACTCAGGGACACCCATGGTCATCATCATCATATGGGGCGTGGCCAAATACCTGCAGGAGGACGAGGGGTGAGTGTATAATATAATATAATATAATATCTGTGATTTTAAACATTTTTATTAAAGTGTTATCAATCCTCTTGCTGTTTGTTTATAATATAATATATAACATAATAGTAACAATTACTTTGGCAGGATATGTTTTGCACTTATGGTTATGGAATATTAAATATATTCGGCGAACAGCCAAAACATTTCGACCAGTCACAGATAAAATAATGAATAAGGTGGATTATCTGATTAGAGCAGCTCATGTTAGGATCTGGGATATATTAGCCTTTAACAAGAGATCAATCGTTATGGCCAGATGGAGGAGGGAGTGAGGTGTTCTGGGTAATGTTTTGGATCTGGACATTCATGAGGGCATCTTTATTACGACTGGGTGGCTTTAAAGTTTGGGCTCGGGAGTGTACAGTGTATAGACAGATCCTAAGGTCCTGTTTCATGTTATTTTAATCATTATGCTTACATAAATGTTTTTTTGTGATTTTAAGATAAAACTTTATTCGTGATAGAGATATAATTTTGCTTGTTTTGTTGATATCTTAATCTGTTGGTTTCCTGATGGTTATGATAGTGTATGTAGGAGGTGCAGAGCTCCAGCCCAATCACTGTGGGAAACATCCTGTACAGCAGGAATGTGAGAGGAGCAGCGGGCAGCGCCAAGTTACTCAGCCAACCACATTTCAAGTCCTGAATCCTGATGAAACAGCTTTATCTGTCGTTATAGAAACAATTAAATTATCGTTATCATGGGAATCAAGAAACTGTGAGAACTCAAGGATGCTGAATCCCCTGGCGAGGGAGGGCACAAGTGCCGAAAGCCCCGGCGGGCATGGTGACCGCGACCCGACTACGAAGAACAGGCAACTCGTGCCTGAAAGACTGTGTTGAGTTGTGCTTCCCCAGTTGGCACACAGCCTCTGGTGAGGTGATGGTTGTTCCTCTCGAGCCGTTTGACAGACCCTCTTTGCAGGACATGAAGGGAACAAATTAAAACTTAAATATTATTGATTGGATTTATTACCTTACTTGGCGTCAATACTAAAGACACACCCACAATGGGACAATTTAGAGAGGCCAATTAACCAAACACATATTTTGGGATGTGAGAGAAAACCGGAGTACCAGCAATAAACCCCTCACGGGCATGGGGAGAACCTGCAAACTACACACAGACAGAAACTGAGATCGGGGTTCATTGTCACTGTGCCACTGTAAAACTAGAACATTCACAGATACATGCCACACAAACATGGCATTAATGATTAGAAATGGCTTTAACGTACTTTAACGCTTCAAAAAATCGGACCTGTGTGTTTTCTGGAAGCAGCAGTCCCTGAGAACCAGGGTTCGAACCCTGGCCTGTGCTTTCAACATGAAAGCCTGACCAGGAAAACCAAGTGTAAAACTGGCACTTTACACTTTATTTAATGTCACTCACTCAGCTGACTTAGAATGCACACTTAATCCATTTCAGGGTTGAAACGGGTCTGGCCTACGTGGCAGCACAGAGGGCACGGTGGGAACCAAGCCTGGGTGGGGTGCCAGTCCGTCACAGGGCATATGAACAGGGCCAAATGCAAATGCATGTCTTTGGAGGAAAGCAGAGCAATCAGAGGAAACCCATGCAGAAACAGGGAGAACATGCAAACTCCACACAGGCAGTGGCCGGGCCGGGACGCAAACCGCCACCATGCCACCTCATTCTTTAGTTTGTGCATTCAATTTGTTTCATGGCATGAAATCGGGCGCTCAGGTTTAAAATGCATTTAAAAGAAAATAATGACATCCAGAAATCCTTGTTCATAATGAATACATTTATAGAAGGCATCGTAAAGACAATTTTAAACATTTTAAACTTTTTTAAACATCCCGAGCTTGCCAAAAATATTTATTTTAAAAGTTGCGAGATCCCAAACCCAGTTCTAAACAGATACCTATAAAAGTCCCTCACCTGTGCCAAAAACATGCCTGGTTTTTATGTGTTTACGTTCTGTTTCGAAAGGAGGACGCTTTTAGGAGGATGTGGTAAAATATAAAAACGTACCAGATTTATGGGGTCGATTTATGACGCCTGTGTGTGTGTGTGTGTGTGTGTGTGTGTGTGTGTGTGTTTGGATTTGCGCGCAGGTGTTGGGAGACGAGAAGCAACGGCTGGATCTGGTGGATTCTCAGAGTGCCTGTCATGGTATTCATCATAGTAAGCAAAACGCAAACACGCTCCCACTTTCCCATGGGTACAAGCGCTCATTTATCACGTTTATCAGGCTTTTATCGCTTTCCATTATCAAGGCGATCTCGATATCGACGCCGAAATCTTTATAGTTTACCGACTGTAAACTCCAAGCATTAGGCGCGGATTCCCAATGCGTTGTTTGTGGCGTTGTAATTCAGGTCAACATGCTGTTTTTCCTGAGAATCATCCGGACCTTAGTGAGCAAGATGAGAGCGCCGGACAGCATCGGCAACGAGTTCAAACAGCACAGGTAAATCAGCTCACAGCAGGCGACACACAGCCCCGTCTGGAATGGCTCTGACGGAACGCAGACCGTCAGCGACGAGTGCGTATCCTGGACTAACCTGCTTTTCTGATCTGCCCTGTGTACGAAGGAAGCTGGCCAAGTCCACGTTGCTGCTGGTGTCCCTCTTTGGGGTGCAGTACGTCCTCTTCGCTTTTTTCCCCGATAAAGTCGGCACCCTCACCTTCCAGATCTGGAACACCATCGAGTTGGCGCTGGCCTCCACGCAGGTGACGACTCACAGAGACCAAATTTACAGCATGGTTGAAACAGAAAAGGATCAAAATTGTTTGCATTCTTCCAAAGGAACACTAATGCTTCGTAGATTCTCTCTGTTGTAGCCCATCCGCCTCAAGGGTGGACGATTCTGAGATCATTCTCTTTAGAAAATCAAACAGATCAGCAGTTATAGAGCTGACAGTCATTAACATTTCAGAGCCAAACCCACCAGGAATATAATTAGAAATCTAACAGGACTAAAAATATAAATCTATAAGTTTTAGACTTATGTCCTGTTGTCCTCCCGACCCTTTTGAATCAATCCGATCTTTTTTCTGTTTTTATCTCACAGGGCTTCATCGTTGCTCTTCTTTACTGCTTCTTGAACGGAGAGGTCAGTAACGATCTCATACACTCCCTCATATATTTATAAGGACGCAAAGTGAGTCCCCTTTGCGTGTTTAAGGTGGTAGTAACTTCAGGCTCCTGCTGTACATAGGGCTATAAATAGGAGCAGGGTGTGTGACGGGATTCCTAGATTGAGAAGAGGTGGTACAGCGCAGTTCGACGTGTAGAAAACAGGTCGCAAATCAGATGGTAATGCTTGGCAAAAAGCAGAGGTTGCATTTGGGCATGCCAAAGGCAGTAGTGTGAAGGAAAGCTGAATTTTCAGGAGTACCAGAGCTTGTGGTAATACGGGTCTACCAGCAGTGGCAAATTTCTCAGTCTAAACTCGCTATCTCGCCCACGTCTGTTTTGTGGCCATTTCTGGTGAGAGGGGAGTTTGACGACTTAACAAGGTTACAAAATATAGACAAAGTGACATCATACCTGATGCTGACGTGTTTTAGTGATTGTACAATCATATTTATAAGGTACATAAGCATGTACAGTCGAATGAAGTCCAGTCTGCGATGAAAGTCATTATAAGATAACTCCGTTCACTTCATCTTGGTAACTCCACCGGGCATTTACTTCCAGCCCTGCAAGATCAGACTCCTATGTCTTCAAATGGGGAGAGACCCATATATCTGAAACAGAAAGAGAAATTAACGTTTAAAATGCAGATTTAGAATCGCTGGTATAATCTGACAAAAATGATATAAAGTACTTATGTTGTCAGGTGCAAATAACACCGAAAAAGACAATTTCTTAAGGTTATTCTGGCTACTGCGCATGCGTATCCCGCCACTACAAAGGGGCCGAGACTTGCCGCCCCCCTCTCTGGCACGTTTACTAATATGCCGGGGCTTCTGTACTACAGTCCCATTCTTATTGGAACCAGTGGCCGGTCTCCTTAAATAATGTCTCTGATAACAGACAGGGGCTGTTGCAAGTTTAAAGTAGGATTAAAGCGCCACCTACTGACGGATTAGAGGAGTAGAATTTCATTACTGGCAGGACATTTGTCACATTTTAAGCTTGGCGAGGCTGAGAGGCGAGGTAAGCGGCTTTTCGAGGTGAAGTGCACGGAGGGAAGTCCGTCCTGCCATCACAGGTAGAGAGATGAGTTTGGTGAGACAAAGGGTGTCGGCATAACAAGATTAGATTGTGTTTTGAAGTTTTAAATTTGGCGTCCAGTTTAACATTTATTTACGCTCACGAGCGGGCCTGCTTATGCGACCAAGGTCCCAGCTCCCTAAACTCTGAATCAGATGACGGACGTGGTGGCCTTACGTTACACAAACACAGCTCAGGGACTCCTCCACTTGTTTGGGACCACATGACATTTATTAGGACTGGAGATGATGCACATACTCATAATGTGTATTTGTACGTTCCATTCTCTGTTACACACCATGTCATCTTTGCGGTGCTGTTTTTTCTTAAACTACGATGTAACATTCCACAGGTTCAGTACGAGATTCGGAGGCACTGGCGGCGGTGGCGTCTGAAGCAGCGGGTCCACGACCCCAGGCTGCACCACGGCTCCCTGAGCCAGAGTGGACTCCCGCTCACGCAGATCTCACTGTTAGCCAGAACTAACAACACATCCTAACACACACCGCCCACGGGGTTCAAAAACACGTCCAGCCCAACAAACTGTTCCCAATAAAAGCGAAACCTTTTCTTTTAACGTAACGACACATATAAGCACCTGGATTTCACGAGGATGTTCCCTACTTTGGTTGGATTACAGAGTTCAAGTCCCTGAAACAAGCTGGCGTAGAGGAACGTATTTTTGTAGACGACCTTTCAACGACCTGAAAACAGACTGCTTTTCATCTTTCACTTTTCTTAAGGTTGTTTGTAAATCTCTAAGATTAATCGTTATCGGGGAAGGCACCTTCGTATGGTATGTAGAATATAAGGAGTAGCGATTAAGGTCCAATTTGGGACACAGCCTTGAAGTCCAGGTCATGCAGTGAAAATGCGATTAACATTTTAAGTTAACATTTTAATGATGAGAACCCTAAAACATGAACACAGTGCACAGCAGTCTTAAAGAATTGCTTTAACTCCTTTTTGTGACTACTACATAACAAAAATGTAAGAAAGCACAAAACTCAGGGGCTTATCAGTATTTTAAGACTCTTCGAGCCCTAAAGATCTTCTTTTCATCCTGACCTTCTTTGAAGATTTTTAATTCATCTAAAGGAGCAGCATTATACATTTGAACTAGATTTAACAGATTTTAATTGAATGGAGGCAATGAGATCAATTCGTGCCAATGACTGGTGTATATACTGTAAATAATAATTATTCTCTCTTGTTAATTCTTTTATTCTCACACTGAAAATGTGATATGCAAGAAACCAAACCTTAAATTGAAGTTTAATTGAAGAAATGTGCATAAGAAAATATTTACAATTTTTATTATGAATATTCAGAGATGCAGAGGCTAAATTCCCTTAGTCGTTCATCGACACATGGGAATTCTGAGAGGACATAAATGATAAAATGGTTCCAGTTTTTAAATTGTTCACTGTTACATTAAATAAGGAGTTTAAAGCAACCAGTGCTGCTGGTAGAGGAACTGAGGGCATTTCATCCCAAAGTACCGTCCATAGGAGGGGCAGAAAGGGTCACGGTTGGGGATTTGTCGAAAACGAGAGTCTGCAAATCCACAACAAGTCACCACTTTTGTGATACTTTAACCAGAACCAGGTTCTGTGATCAGACAAGCCACAAACATGGACTCAAAGGTGGGATGTCTATAAAAGAAGGTTTGGAACTGACTGGAACTTAGTCCCGAATGTTAGGTATTTTGGAGGATCTGTGATGTGCCTCATTATCCTCCTGGGAACCTTCTGGGGTGAGTGTCCTCAAAGAGAAATGAAATTAAAAGCTACACCGGGATCGTGGTTGGATCTTCCAACAGGACGAAGATTTTAGAGTTACACTCTAGACATGTGGATCTCAGGGTCATGATCTAAACCCCAAACCCCAAAACTGAGCCTAAAGGGAGATTATTTAATACAGTTTGCTCACGATTTGATTGGATTCACATTTATCGATTTTACATTCCTTTATTTATTTCTGAAGTGTAAACAATGCAAAACAACAAAATCTTCTTGTGTAAGCTGTTAAACAAAAAATTTAGTGCCTTGCAATTTTAGATATTTACAAATATAAATATCTAAGTTCCATCTCAAATAGATCCAATCATTTGCCGATTTCTCAGAAAAACATGAATGTCATGTCAGAGCACCCCCATTACATGATTCCACTGACTCAGTCCCAACAGTGAGGAGTGCTGAGACTCGGAAACCTCCAGCAAGGCAGAATGTCTGGAAACAAATACAGTGAAAGCTCAGAATTCAAACTTAATTGGTTCCAATTAAGTTTGATGACACCCTGAGGCTGGGTCATATGTGTGCAGGTTTTACCACTGTTTGAAGTCTGAATTTATGTTCGAATTTGGGAGCAAAAAAATTTCCAATGGACCGTTCTATGTCCGAATTGGTCAAAAAAGGAGGTGTTGGAATTCTGAGGTTCCACTGCATCCATAAAAGCCAGAAATGACAATGCCAGGGAACCAACGTCATCTTCAAAACTGACAGGCCTAACCTTGCCAGAGGTGGGATAGAAGTCAGAGAGGGTCATCACTGTGAACCAGCGCTCTACCACTGAGCCACTCTGGTTCATATCCCACCTCTGGTGAGGTGAGGTTTCAATTCGGTAGGTTGTCTCTGTTAGACGTTCGGCCTACACTCCATAATTGCCACTTTGCCAGAGGCTCCTGCGTCTCTGTGAGTCAAAAAAGCAGAATATCTTATAACCTACTCATGTCATTGTTTACTTTGTCTTATATTGTTCTTCGTTTATTCTTTAAAGTGTCTACATGTACGTACGCAAAAAAACTTAGAAAGTACAAGAGGTTCTATTGATCATGCTGCTTATGTGTATATTGTATATTTGTAATGCTGCTGCTTGATGCAATCATCTATAAACGAAACAAAATAATGTATATAAAAGGGGAAGTTGTGGAAATAAAATGCAAACAGATACAAAAATGATCCAGATCATTATACACAGTCTGTAACCTTATAAAGGCCAAATCGTAGGACCCCTATGGCTTCCCAGCATGACCACTGGAGGGCAACAGAGATGGCATGTTCTCAATGTCCCTTGCAGCCATGCCATTTAGGAAGAACAGGCAGGTTGCTGTGAACTGGCACCAGAAGGTCAGGGTTAGGTCCAGAGGTGAGGCGTACTCCCAGAACAGGAGCACAAAGTTGGTGCCCCCTGCGGTGGCCAGTCCTGCGGCCAGCAGCACAAGATACACCCCCAGGTGCCAGCGCCGCCTGGATGCCTGGCCTTCGCTGACCTGCGACAGCACCAGCAGCTCCAAGCCGAAGATGGCGCTGACCACAGCCAGACAGACGATAGAGCGACACAAGGCAAGCCCCAGCTCCAGGTGCAAGCCTAGGTCCCCGAAGGTCCTGCTGCAGTTAGACGGTGCACCGGAACCTTCTACATCTGCCACGCAGAAGAACCATAGGCCGAAAGTGCGGCGCCCGGACAGCAGCCAGCGTCCGTCACACACCGCGATGGAGGACAGGACGATGGCCAGAGCGGTACACAGGATGATCAGACTGCGGCTCAGAGCTTCCAGGAAGAGAGGAGCAGGCTTCTGAGCGCCAGGAATCACGGGCTGTCAGATTCCAAGAGAAAAGAGATTTTAATTGAATAAAACACTTACAAAGCACTTTGCGAAGAGTCTGCTCTGAACAAAACAGGGTGTATGCACATCCTGGATGGGATGCCAGTCTGTCTAAGGCTGGCAGGGTTCACAGTTTAAGCAATGGGGTATAATCCCCTGAAGGTACACCAACTGGCCACCAAGTGCTGGGGGTCCAAATCTCCATGGAGATGGGCTGGCGAGCTGCCACCGTGCCACCCAGTTGCCCCCTTCAGGTTGTCATGTACATAAATCATACACTGTGCCTATATTAGTCTGTCGTGTTTTTATGTTTATGCATAACTTGTAAAATGCTACGTTTTTGGTTATGTACTGTATATTTATTGTATATTTATATTGCTGCAGCTTTATTCAGTAATCTATATGCGAAAAATAAATGATATAAATACAGACGTTTTAAAATAAAATGTCAATCAAAAAGATTCTATTAAATGATTATACTGTGAAGATAATTGTAGGTACACTGAGGTTTTTTTGGTTTTTTTTGGTGTTGTTGATAAATACCATTAAATAAAATGTAGTATGTTCAAGTTCGAGGGAAGGCACTTCTGGTCTATTCGGGCATCATACAGACACGAGACTGTCTGTGTCTGAGGGAGCAGAAATTGGATGGGAGGGATCATCCTCCAGCACTGCACCGTTTACCTTTTTAGAAAAGATTTAACACAACAACGTTCTTGTTTTGTTTCATTTGTGAGTATTTTCTACTCCATAATTATATAGTGTACATTGTTGTATATTTTAAAGCCTGTAAGTGCCTATTTTCTACATTTTCAAAGAAATGAAAACAAGAAAGCAAAGCATCCTGTTATACCCCCAGTTATCGCAATCAGGGTTGCGGGGAGTGGCCAGACCCTATTCACTGGGTGCAGGCAGTGATATACTCGGGACAGAGCCCAGCTAAGGGTTCTGCAAACATTATATTTTGTGCTCAGCCTTGGGTTCGAACCCAAACACCCTTCCATCAGCTGGATGTTACGGCTGAGCCACAGGAGCAGGAACTCACTTTTTATTTATTATGTAAATCTCAATTTTTCATTGCTTGTACACATCTGGAGAACCTACCAACATACAAAGTGTGAAATCAGACCACAGTCACTTCTAACAGACTTGGCTCTACAAATTATGGCTAAAGTTTATTTTGATTTAACGTCTCAGCTCCAGTTCAGAAAAACCCGCAGGTGTGGCTAAGCTATCTGAGCTAAGCTAACTTACTTCTTAAGCGAAACAGCTTGTAGGTAGTTACACTATTTTCTGAATATAGTAGTTAAGCAGCATCGTAAACAATATAGCAGTTAAGATCATCCTTCATTTTTAACGTCTACAATTTCTATTTTTATTACAGTCATCGTTCGGGCTTTGATTCAAAGAATCGAATGCGTATGACTCAGTCCGCGAAAAGAAGAGTCGATTCCCTAAAATCTACGACTCGGCCTTAAAATACGGAATCGATTCTTCACAAAAAAATAACGGAATCGCCTCACATTCAGGGAGAACGGTGAAGTTAGCTTAGCAGCGTTAGCTCTGTAAACCACCAGTTATTTAACGTGAACGTTGAAATGGCCTTAATACAACAAATGAATTAAGCTTACCACCATTTAACAATGAAGATCTCAGACTCAGTCTGAACAGTGGCTCATTGTAATTTAAAGCAACAGGCACAACAACAACAAAACAAACAAACTAAAAACGACTGTACTTAAAAGTGCTGTTAAGACAGGGTGAGAAGGTGCTGGGGTATTGATCTTTGTGGTATTTTGACCACTGATGTTTCATTTAGACCCAAGGAGCTGTCGAACTTGTGGAAAAGGGGCTGTGTTATACAATTTAAAGCAATTATTTAAATTTCTCACAAACAAAACAATGGCTTAATATCATGTTTTGTCCTTCGATAGCATAAACAAGAGTTCTCTACCTCCAAACTTACGTGTCCTACATAATGTATGCTGGTTTAGAAGGTGAATTCTGCAAACCATCGGTTACCAGTATGCCAGTGCCCAAAATATGACCTATACTGGTCCTTCTGGTGACTGTCTGTCTCAGGGTCTTTGTATAAATCGTGAAAATAATCTTACCTTGATTTTAATCGTGGTCATTCTGACTCCAGACTGTTGAAGGATCAGACTCCAGATCAGCTGAAGGATGTCAGTCGAAAGTACAATAGTTTTGTTATTGCTGTATAACATTAACCTGACACGGATAATAAAGAGAGCAAAGAGGCTTTATGGTTAAACTTCAGGTCACGTTCAAAGCAAAGTTACAGTGCAGCCAGGATTTCATTCAGCACTCCGATAAGTGCACTTTATTAATTTATCTGTAATTACATGGTGCGTAAACATGACTACTCATTTGTACACCTGTAGATATTAATTTAATACGGATACTTCACACAGTTCATACTAGGACGTCGCTGTGTTGTTCTTGAACCTTTGCACCTACTAGAATCTAATCTCATAACAACTGCTTATTATCAATAAGGTTTTATATCGAGTGCAACTATGAAGCAACCTAAATACTAAATCACCTTTGGTTAATATCAGACAGCTCGAAGTGATGAGCAGTCAAAGGTTCAGGGCCCAACGGTGGCACTTTTTGCATCCTGAACACCAAATAAGCCCAAGGTGGCTGTAAAAGTATAACTTATAAAGAAAAGTGCCTACTATAAAAATTGTTTTAAATCCTCTAACATACTCCGGGTACACCTCTACAGGAATTTAGCTGGATGATCCAGCTATGAGAGATCTTAGAGATACTCAGAAGTGTTAAGTATGCCGAAGTGTTGGAGATTCGAATCGTGGGAGACACTGAAAGTGTAAGACTTATAAACTTTCTAACCCTTTTTAATGTTCAGCATAATGCATTCTACTACCAAAAATAACTCTATACACTTTATTTTTGTTAATCAGACACAAGATGTTAATCCAGGTCCCCTAAGACAGTGAATTCTTTTTATGTCATGAATATACTGTAAGAGATTTTTATAAAAACTGTATAATATTTCTAAAAGTTCGAAATGTCGTAGAGTTTAAAAGAAGAGCTGGTGTAATAAATGGTTGCAGCTGCAGTTTGTTGGTAAAATGCAGTGAGAGTGTTTCAGAAAGTCGATGTTAACTATAGTTTGGGTTAAAGATCAGGATTTACTGCATTACTGAATATTACCATGTCTAGTTACCAGGTTTAGCAGAATTTTTTAACATAATCCAAAGTATTTTGTATATTTTGGTTCCCTGTGTCTGAAAATGTTTTTGCTAGAGAAGATAAGGTCATTTGTATGACTTTTTTGCAGATGATTCATGTATTAAACCATTATGTAGCCTCAGTGTCATGGGTCTATACCTCTTACCCTCAATAAAAGACACCTTGCTTCAAAAATGGAGATACAAAGGCTTTTTAAAGAAATAATGAAACTTTTTTACTTTAAGTACATTTAGTAGCATGTACTTTTATACTTCTACTGTGTAAAATATATGAAATTCAGTATTATTTAACAGATTAGTAGTTCCTTTACTTAAGTAAAGACCGTGTGTACTACTGCCACCTCTGAGCATTGGGCACCTTAACCCTGGCGCACGGTTCTTCCTGCCCTGGTATTTGGGCGCTCGTATTCTACGCCCAGCTCTAAGCCAGTGAGCCGGGATTCTATCGTGAATGAACCAACAACTCGCCACTACAGGAACCGCTTCAAAACATCCTGATCACACACAGACCGAATAATAAATAATGTCGATGATGTGGTTACACCAGCGCACCTTAAGCTCTGGGATATATTAGATAAGCCAACAGTCTGTTCTCATAGTAGAAATGCTCAGTAGAAGTTACAAAAGCGTTACTTATGCAATCCAAGCACCAGAACTAGACTCAGGACAGATAGTATGTGCGAGTTTATCAGGCCTTATATGTGATTGCACAACATTTCTGTATGTAGGGTGAAGGTAAATGCTGAAGGTGTAACACAATAAAAGAAAAAAAACTTTACTTATCAGTGTGGGAGGAGGCTAGACTTTTATAGATTTCTGCAAAACAGGCCAAACCATGATACTACCACCCCCACGTCTCACAGATGGGAGAAGGATCTTTCTTTCTCCAGACATAATGGTTATTTAAAACAAAAAGTTCTATTTTGGTCCCATCTGTCCACAAAATGTATTCCCAATTACCTTTTAGCATGTCCGTGTGATGTTTAATGTTCTTTTTGGAGAGCAGCAACCCTGCACACCATTTTTGAGCAGTGTTCTCCTGGTCTTTAACTCATGAAAAGTAACATTACCCAATGAGAGAGACCTTTAGTTGCTTAGAAGTTAGCCTGGGTTCCTTAGTGACCTCGTGGACTGTTACACACCTCGCTTTTGGGGTGATCTTTGGTGACTGGAAGTCCAAACGCTTTAGAGATTGTTTTGTAAGCTCTTAGAAATCTCTTGTTCGCTTGACTCTAGAGGTTCACATATTTTTACCGCTCACAGACGTCATATCGGATCATTTTCCTCAATAAATAAATGACCAAGTATAATATGTTTGTCTCATTTCTTTAACAGGGTTCTCTATCCCTAGAACCTGCCATTATTACGCATGACGTGGATAGTAAACATAAATGGCTTCTTGCCTCTACCTGCACCCTCTATTTTCATTTTATTCATCACTTAATTGTTAATGGTTGTTTACTTTTTTGTTTTGTAGCATTCAATAGGTAGTAACCAGTCAGAAAGTCACTATATTATGCTGACATCAAGAAAAGTAGGTGGAGTTCGAACATACAGGAACAAGGTAGGAAATAATCTCCCATTACGCAAATACTTATTTCGGAGGAGGAAACCCAGTGCTTTGCGTGCCTTAATTTTTTGTTTTTGATGTCCAAGACCCTGGGTTTATGGGACGCACTGTCATGTATAGAAGGTTGTAAAAATGAAATGAAATGACTTTCTTATTTACCGGTTAATAAACGTACAACGTCAACTTCTACACAACACACAAATAATCACAGAGAAAGGAGGGTGGAATTTATTAACGTTACACTTTTTGAAATCCCAAACAGAGAGCTGCTTTTTTACACTAATGGCTTTTGCTCACATAACTGGCTGTAAACAATTCTTGCAATTTAACACTTTTAGGTCCCGTAGAAAATTCACTACGTAGTTGCTGCTGGACGGATTCTGCAGCGGACGGATTCCGCTGGTGTTTCGTTCCCACGGCGAGCTCCCGCATCACGGAGATCCACCGGCAGGCTTAAGGCTTTAGGCAGGAGTAAAAACACAAACGCACGGGACGAGGAGCTTCAGTAACGCTTTAGATTCCACATTTTCCTTTCAGCTCTTCCACCTTGCTGATGTAAGCCTTCCGCGCGTCCTCCTTACTCATCCCTACAGACACAGAAAACAGAATGCAGAAGAAACTGTAAAACACGAAATCAAAACCAGACAGAGCAGCAATTAATACTAAAAACAAGCAAAACCCCGTTATCTAACTGTAGCTCCTTAATGGAGAGGGCTCAGATGAAAACAATATTCACATAACAGGAGCTCTATATCCATTATTAATTATGAGAAAATCACTACCTTGTTCCTGTATCTGCAAAACCCTTCATACTTTAGTTGTAGCTTAATTTAAAGACTTTAGAAACTTTAACGCTTTCTCCCTCCGTCTGTCCCGCTCTTAAACCGTCTGTTTGTCTGTCCATCAATCCACTCTTAAACCCCATCTGTCTGTCTGTTCTGCTCTGCTCTGCTCTTAAACCCTGTCTGTCCCGCTCTTCTGTCTTAAACCCCGTCCAGCCCAGTCTAGTTCGTGCCATTGCTGCCCTCTAGTGGTGGGATAATAGTACTGACCTTTCTTTGCGTCCCAGGCGTCCCACTTGGCTTTCCCGGTGAAGTCCAGCATGCCGGGACGAGCTGCAGAACGAAAGCTTAAATGATATCACTGCGACGCAGAGCCTCAGTCACATCAAACACTTTTTTATTGTAAAAGTTTGTTATAGGGTAGACGAGGGACACTAGTAAAGGGACTTTTTAGCAAACATATTTGAATGAAACTGTGTATAATTAAGCTGAACTGATGTGAACACAGACCGGTGTTGACGTCTCCCACTGTGGCCTGCTTGAACAGACTGTAAATCTCCAGCATTTCGGCATCACTCGGCTTGGCCTTCAGCTGCTTCACCTCCTCTGCCGCCTTCTGAAAAGCTTCCTGAGTGAGAGAACGTGGGCATTTATGTTAAACAGGGCGCTCACGATGCCAGGGGGTGCCAGAGCGCTACAGACTTTGAATAATTTAGAGCATTTGTATGAAGCACGATGCATCGTGAAGGCAAAAACGGGACGATGTCCTTCATCGGGATGATTAGCATCGTCTGACTATTTGGACTTTTCATCTAATGCTATTCCATTTTTGGTGCTGACAGACATATCCCGTCCAGTTCATTTTAATTGCAGGGGAACTAAAGTCTCTTTTTCTTTAAATTACTATACAGAATGATATTAAATAATTATATAAAATAATGTTTATACAAGAAAAGCACACATTATTTTGAATTGTTATTCTTCAGAAATAAAAAAAAATGTTTCCTCCGGTTATTTAATATATGGTGAAGCTACAGTAAGATAAGTTAAGATAACAGCTTTCTTGTTTTCTTGTTGTTGTATATTATAAAATAAAATTAGAATTGCTGCTCCAGAACAGAGCAAATCTGCAAAAAAAAAAAAAAACAACAGATTAAATAAATCAAACACACAAAGACTTGATTAGTATTGCAGTGACAGAATAAAAATGAAATTGCACTGATGGTACTGAACTGATGGAATAGGACATTTTGTTTACAATTTTAAAACTGATGTTCTTAGTCATTTTAACTGCAAGGAACTAAAGTTTTATTGTCAAAAAACGTATACAAGAAATGTCCGTTGTTTACGTTACAGGAATAAAAAAGGAATGTCTTTTGTCAAATGGAAAATCAGTAATTGTGAGAAAATCGAATTGTGAACTCAATATCGTGAATCGTTACACCCCTAGGATCTACAGAATGCCCCAAGTCAGGCAGCAGGGCCAAGCAGAACAATTTTTATATTCTTTTTCTTTCTGTTTGCAATCTTTCATGCATTGAGAATCATTCTTGCTTTGTGATGTGTAATCAGTGAAGTAGCCTTGTTTTAATCCGTGCATAGCCAAATTTATTCAGAGAAAACTATCAAGTTTATGACAGCTTAAATGCCATAAGCACAATGAGCCATTAACTCTCACATATTCAAACGCCACAAATAACACAGTCTACAAGCAACACGGTACAAAAGGTGACACAGGAAGCTTTGGCACCAGAGAAACTTTTTCATAGTTCTTGGACTTTGAGGTAGGTACATTTCCCAGCGCACAGGAGTCCTGAGTAACATAAATATTTAATCTTATTAATGTTCCCTCTTCTCCTATTCCGTTACTTTTTCTGATGTTTAGTTTTTGCCGTCATATCACTTCAGTATTGGTATCGAGATATTTTAGGCAGGTATCGTATCAAAGTCAGAATTTTGGTATCACGAAAACACCAAAACTCAGAAATGGACAGACAGTGAAGTCCAGGCTTTACTGAGCGTACAAAACAATTGTGTCATGATTGTGTCGTCTAAACGAAATGCTGTCACCTCATCGTCACACAACGTCCCTACTGGTGATGCCAGTGCAAACCAAAAAAAAACCCACCCCGGAATTAATGCATTTCTCGGGAAGCTCAGCAGGCATAGGCTCCTCCCAATTTGGTCCCTAAACCGGTTTAATATTTACCCTGGTGTTGCACAGTTCATACACTGTAAAGGCCTTTTCACACAGAGTCTGGTTTGTACAGATGGAAAAAAAAAGTCAAGTTTTGAGAAAGAACACCTGTATATTAACCCCGTGCTTCACACTGAGTCCCAAACTGATGGACCGAGACACAAACTATAAAAAGCTTCCTGCACTCATCTTTGTGTTTTTGTTTTTTTTTATTTGACGATGTGAAAAAGACACGGAGAAATCTCAAACACATGAGAAGGGGAATTTAAAAAAGTAAAAGCAGAGTTTTCAGAGGGTTTAGACTAAAAAAAAAAAAAAAAAAAGCATCGGTGTAGAGGTCCCACTACGTTAAAAATGCCTCCATTTTTATTTTTGGGGGGTAAAAATCGGACTCAATGTGAAAAGGTCTTTACACTGCAATATTGCTGGCTCAATCCCAAATGTCTTTTTTTTTTTTTTTTTTAGATGCACTTTTGGCCGATGGCCGAATACCGAACACGTTTTTTAGCTGGATTCGCAGTTTAATCAAGCATGAACCTATTTCACTATTTATATTACTCCTCCAGATTGGCATGAATAAACTTGAGAGTACAAAAATGGAATGTTCCTTTCTGCCAAAGCAGGGTGAGGAAACTATCGAACTTTGCTCACTGCACAGGTAAGGAGCAGCTTTAAGCTAATTTTAATAACAAAAAGGTACAGTAAAAAAAATTATTTTAAACATAAACAATTCTCACATTTCTTATACACAATAACACATTCACCTCAGCGCACCCGTAGACCCGCCCCTGATGCAAACGTTATTTCAGGAAGCACTTTCTACATTTCCTCATTTCTCCTCCCGACATGAACATTGCACTCAGTCACACCACATGATGCTGTTGCCCCATAACACACCATCACCGAACACATGCACTTTACACTTGACTTTTATCGGAACATGAAGCAGCTTTTAGCATCAGATTAGGACGCACGATCTAAACTAAAACACTAAAACATCATGAACGACCTTGCACTTGACCAAGACACCGAGAAGCAAGAGAACTACAGCATGCATGTATTCTCCATGTAATCCATGTATTCATACAGAAATATTCCTCCCTATATAAACACGTGCTGCTATAAACCGACTCCCACCCTTTAAGTCTGAAAGTAACGGCCTGACAAAGTTAAATATCTCTAAAGAGTTACTAATGAATGAGTACTTAATCAAATAACATACTAACCTCAGTCATGATTCCGATCCTAGCAGCTCTGAAGGCCCTGAAACACTGAGTCCTCACCCACACGCATGCTCAGATTGGTCCACACCCCGCCCCGTTCATCCTATTGGCTCGTTTAACATATAGTGATCACAACGGACCAATCAGATTAGCGAGGCTGGATCGTAGAGCTGAATGGAGCTGGATCAGCGCTATTGGAAGCTTGCTAACTGGGGCACAGGGTACAGAGCTCCACACTCAGCTCTAATCAGTCTGATCGATATCGATAGGGTTAGGCTTACGATCCATGATAAAGACTCTGAAAAGACTGAAGTCTGACATCCTCTCACATCTAAAGCTGAGTCCCAGAGATTTTAGTTCCAGACTCGGATTTAGCGAAAGCTGGCGGTCTTACGGTCACTATGTGCAAATCTGACATTCGATTCCTTCGGAGATTATGTCATATAGTTTGTAAACACGCATATAAAAATAATCTATCAACAAATAAAAGACAGCATGGTTCCTGGTTCATCTGGCTGATCTTCCATGCTATTCGCAATACTAAAATGAAAAATGAAAGAAAAAAAGAAAAGGGCAGAGCAAGAAAGAAAGAAATTAGTGCTAAAGTAAAAAAGAAAAAAGAAAGCTAAAGACAAAATAAAGTTAGGAAAGAAAGAAAGACAGAAATAACAAAAGAAAGAAATGCTAAAGAAAAAAGAAAGAAATACATAAGTAAACAAATAAACAAGGAAGCAATTAATGCTACAGAAAAATAAAGAAAGAAAAAGAGAGAAAGAAAAAAGCAAGCAATGAATGCTTAAGAGAATAAATAAATAAATAAGCAAGCAATAAATGATAAAGAGAACAAAGAAAGAAATAAAGAAATTAGTGCTAAAGTGAAAAGAAAAAAGAAAGCTAAAGGCAAAATAAAGTTAGGAAAGAAAGAAAGACAGAAATAATGAAAGAAAGAAAGAAATGCTAAAGAAAAAAGAAAGAAATACATAAATAAACAAATAAAGAAGGAAGCAATTAATGCTACAGAAAAAGAAAGAAAAAAGAAAAAGAGAGAAAGAAAGAAAAAAGCAAGCAATGAATGCTAAAGAGAAAAAATAAATGAAATAATAAATTAATAAGCAAGCAATAAATGCTAAAAAGAAAAAACAAAGAAAGAAAAAAAGAAAGAAAGAAGCAAGCAATAAATGCTAAAGAGAAAAAAGAAAGAAAGAAAAAAAGAAAGAAAGAAGCAAGCAATGAATGCTAAAGAGAAAAGAAAAAATAAAGAAATACAGAATGAAAGAAATACTGAAATAAAAAAAGAAAGAAAGAAAGTAAGAAAAGTGAAAGCAATGAATGCTAAAGAGAAATTAAAAAATAAATTAAACGATAATATCAAAGACGGTCGATTTTACTGAAGCCTGGCTTAAGACAGTGATCCTGATCCACCTCACACCAAACGATCGATCTCAGAGTGAGAGTGAAATGGTTTGAAGTGATTTGGTGTAAGAAGGGCATTAATGATTCAGAGATCCCAAAATCTACAATTAGAGCTAAACCAAGGCCATGGAATCAGTGGGAGACAAAAGAATTCCTGGATAGAAAAAAGACTCATCAAGATGCAGAGATAATCGATTAATAATGACATCACAGCTCTCTGGATCGTTATGGCATTGGATGGTGAGGAGCAGAGATTCCTCTCAGGCATGACATCATATCCTGAAGGACCTGAGGAGGGAAGTGATCTCACAGCCTTCTGATTACATTATAGAAGTAGATTAGGTAATGAGTTAAAGATTAAAGTACAACAATAATAAGGAAGTATAAAGTTAAACATTCAGTATGTACAAGCTGCTTTACTGTTTATAACGTGAGGGTGGGTTTGATCGATTATGCGGTGGTGCTGCTGATTCAGACTGACGCATCAGTTTCTCAGCGGTGCAGCTACTTTGGTCTGAGTCAGTCGTGCATGTTCATATCTCTACTCGTGTTGTCTGGACGTATCTGCTGAAAATATATTTTTATTAAGTTCCGAAGCTGAAGCTGCCATGTCCTCTGAAGCGGTTCTGACTGTACGCCTGGTTCGATCTTTTGAGCACCGGAACTTTAAGCCTGTAGTTATGAAGGGAGTGAAGCTGGAGCAGAAGGTGGAGGATTTCATCCGATTGGTCAAGAGTGGTGAGTAACTGCTCTAGATAAATGTTTGATCAGGTAAAAATTAATAAACGTTTAAACATCAGCAAAGGCAAGCCCAGTGATTATACCGGTAAAAGTGGGTGAAGCCAAATGGTCGCGCTGGTATCTAGCATCATCTCATACTGGTTTCCATAACACCCTAAGTCAAAGTCGGTTTGAATTCCTGTGAATTTGCATGTTCTCCCCGTGTCCACGTGGGTTTACTCCAGATACACCAAATACTCTGGTTTCCTCCCACAGTCCAAAGACATGCATTATTTTAGTTGATTATGCTAAATTGACTAAATAAACCAAACAAACAACTCCACAGTTGGGCAAAATCATTAATTTAAAGCTTATTTTATAATAATGTGTTGAATCTCATGTAATTTATTGATTAAAGTATCGAAAGTGAAAACAAAACAATCATTGTTGTAGCCATGGCTTTTCCTCACTACATTTCCCAGCGCTCATCACTCCTACCACCTCACTCTGACCATCTCGCACTCCCGATTTCCTCAGCCTGAGAATATCGTATCGGACTGCCTACTGCTTGCATGGGGAAAATTTCGAAATTCAAAATTCAGAATGCAGTTTCTGCTGAAAAATGTGTATTATTTATTTCCCCATGTGAAGTTGAAATATTGCAGGTGGCACCATCGTGAAACAGGGAGTACCTATATCAGGATCCACAGCCCAATTGTACGAGCCAAGGGCGACAGTGGCAAGGAAAAACTCCTTAAATGTTGTAAGGAAGAAACCCTGGGAGGACCGTGACTCAAAAAGGGACCTGACCTGCTTACAGCCTAGATGTTATATGTAAGAATTAAAGAAGTACTTGAACTGGTACTGGCAGAAGAGCTCAGAGAGTAAACAGAATATGTAGTTAGTAAAGAGCACACAGTCTATAAACATGAAGCGTAGGCAGAAAGTAACACAGGTACATACCCATCACCTTGTACCAGTGTCCATCCCTTGCAAGTGACCAAAACTTTTATTTTTTTGTATATCTAACATGCCTTTATTATATTATATGTATGTCATTAATAAAGCTGCTGCTCCTTTGTACATTTTAGATGTTTCCACCAGAGCTGGTTTGCCACCACCTTTTAAAAGTTATGACTATGGTAAGTAAAACCTGCGTGCGTTTTATTTTTGTTCTCAGCCAGTAATGGTTCAGTTTTACAGAGCCATCCTTACGTAAGAATTGTAGAGTCAGAATTTGGTGTAAATAACATGAAAGCAGTTTAAATTCAGTTTAAATACTGAATGTGTTTATATATATATATATATATATAAATATAAACATTAAGAATTTCCTTCTTCTGCTCACAGATACTATGAAGATCATTCATCAGGCACATGGAGCCAAGGTACTGCTCTGTAATCTGTCTAATCGAATGCTTTGATGAGATAATAATAACCTTTAAATATTGTATTAATACCGTATTAATAATTTATATCATATAATATCATATCTGGTGGATCATTAGGGTCGTGTTGATCTGTTGAACGCTGGATTGATTTTCAACTCCTGTTATCTGAATTTAATCTCTGAGCTTTGGGGTATTATGGGGTATTTTAACCACACACCCAAAAGAAAAGATATTTTTCTGCTTGTCTGTCCTGTAACTGTTTGGTGTTAAGGACACAATGATGGAAAAATCTGATGGGAAGGATTAATTTCTATCAAAATTTAAAGGACCTTCTTTGCCTTTTCAGACCAATGAACTGGTGATGAGTTTAGACGACGATGAGAAACTGATTCTGTGCAATGGCCTCGATTTACGATCTTGTGGAGTCGGTAAGAGCTCGGTCTCCTCTCTCACTACACTCTCACAGTCTGTTCTTAACCAAAACGGGTCTAGATGTACAGCCCCTGCTGCTCAAACCTAGGCCGACAGTGGCAAAGAGAAACTCCCTAAATGTTGTAAGGAAGAAACCTTGGAAGGACCAAGACTCAAAAGGGGACCCGACCTCTTTGGATTGCCTAGATGTTATATGTAAAAAAAAAAAAAAATGTTACTAAATTAGTAGAAACTTTGTAAGAAGGAATAGGTTTAATAGACATGAACTAAATGTAGGCAATATATTAAAACAATATAATAACAAAACAGGGAATATATTGAAATAAATAATGTAATAAATAAAATAGAATACAGTGCCTTGCAAAAGTATTTGGCCTCCTTGAACTTTTCAACCTTTTGCCACATTTCAGGCTTCAAACATAAATATATGAAATTGTAATTTTTTGTGAAGAATCAACAACAAGTGGGACACAATCGTGAAGTGGAACGAAATTTATTGGATATTTTAAACTTTTTTTTTAGAAATAAAAAACTGGAAAAGTGGGGCGTGCAAAATTACTCGGCCCCTTTACTTTCAGTGCAGCAAACTCACTCCAGAAGTTCAGTGAGGATCTGTATAAATGCACATGCTCTGTGATAGTCTCAGAGTTCTGTTTAAAGCGCAGAGAGCATCATGAAGACCAAGGAACACACCAGGCAGGTCCGAGATACTGTTGTGGAAAAGTTTAAAGCCGGATTTGGATACAAAAAGATTTCCCAAGCTTTAAACATCTCAAGGATCATCACTCTGGATGAACTGCAGAGATCTACAGCTGAGGTGGGAGACTCTGTCCATAGGACAACAATCAGTCGTACACTGCACAAATCTGGCCTTTTATGGGAAGAGTGGCAAGAAGAAAGCCATTTCTCAAGACCCTATCCATAAAAAGTTGCCACAAGCCACCTGGGAGACACACCAAACATTGTGGAAGAAGGTGCTTCTGGTCAGACGAACCTTTTGGCCACAATGCAAAACGTTATGTTTGGCGTAAAAGCAACACAGCTCATCATCCTGAACACACCATCCCCACTGTCAAACATGGTGGTGGCAGCATCATGGTTTGGGCCTGCTTTTCTTCAGCAGGGACAGGGAAGATGGTTACATCTGATGGGAAGATGGATGGATCCAAATACAGGACCTTTCTGGAAGAAAACCTGTTGCAGTCTGCAAAAGACCTGAGACTGGGACGGAGATTTATCTTCCAACAAGACAATGATCCAAAACAAAGCAAAATCTACAATGGAATGGTTCACAAATAAACGTATCCAGGTGTTAGAATGGCCAAGTCAAAGTCCAGACCTGAATCCAATCGAGAATCTGTGGAAAGAGCTGAAAACTGCTGTTCACAAACGCTCTCCATCCAACCTCACTGAGCTCCAGCTGCTTTGCAAGGAAGAATGGGCAAAAATGTCATTCTCTCGATGTGCAAAACTGATAGAGACATACCCCAAGCGACTTGCAGCTGTAATCGCAGCAAAAAGGTGGCGCTGCAGAGTATTAACGCAAGGGGGCCGAATAATTTTGCACGCCCCACTTTTCAGTTTTTTATTTCTAAGAAAAGTTTAAAATATCCAATGAATTTCATTCCACTTCACAATTGTGTCCCACTTGTTGTTGATTCTTCACAAACTATTACAATTTCATATCTTTATGTTTAAAGCCTGAAATGTGGCAAAAGGTTGGAAAGTTCAAGGGGGCCGAATACTTTGCAAGGCACTGTATACTCAATAAAGCATATAATAAACAAAGTGAGACAATTTAAATAATATGAAAAAATATAATAAATTAATATATTACAACAACTAATATAGTAAAAAAAATCTAATAAATAAAATGTACTTTTTACTTTACTTTTTACTTGTATACTTAAGAATATTACTTAAATAAAGAATACAATAAAATCAGAGGATATAAAAATTAGGAGATCAAATTTTAAATAACAGTAATATAATAAATAAAACAGGAATACATTAAAATAAAAGAATGTAATAAATAAAATAGAATATACTAAAACTATATAATTAAAGACTATTACTTAAATTAGGGTATGATGTATAATATAATCAACTTTAAAATAAAATAAAACATACTAAAAGAATTATAATTTAATAAGAATCAATAACTATCATGAATAAAATCAATAATAGATAGAAAAATGTAATCAATAAAATCACAGAATACAATAAAAAAGAATATATAGCTTATATAATAGAATATTAGAGTAGAATAAACATTATAAATAAAAAGAAAGTATTATAAAATAGAAGAAATGAATGTAAGAAGAAATACAGAAAACAGGAAGGATGACAGTAAAGTGAAATACAATAAAAATCATCATTTGTATTCATAAAAAAATCACTTAAATTGATTTAAAATAATAAAATAGATTCTGGAGGTACAATAAAAGAAATAGATGTTAAGTAGTTAGAAGAATAATAAAAAGAGAGAATATAATAAACTAAAAACAGGATTGTTGGAATTAACAATAGTAAAAAACAAAAAAAAAAAAAAAAAAAATATATATATACTGTATATTATTATATATTTATATACATATATATATCTACTGTATAGATATATATTATATCTAATATTATATCCCTATATGATATATATTATCTATATATATTTATAATACTATTTTTTTCGCCTCTCTATCTCTATCTCTATATCTCATCTCTCTTCTCCCTATCTCTCTCTCTCTATCTTTTTTCTAATCTCTCTCTCTCTATCTCTCTCTCTCTCTCTCTCATTCTATATTATTTTTTTGTGTTTTTTTAAATAAAATTAGAGAATATAATGATATAATAAAAGCTGTATGAGGTGTCGGTCATGTACAGTCTTGTGTATAAACATACATAAGATTAAGAGCATCATACAGGCATGATTAACTGTGTCTGAGGGAGGGGGAGCCAGATGGTGGTGAACCCTAGTGACCCCGGACCTGACCCTGTGACCCGGCCCACGATAAAGCAGGGACAAAATAAGAAAATAACAGAAGCAGTTTCAGTGCTGTTATTTTAAATGTATAATGTATTAAACACAGACAGTTTTATACTTGTCTTTGAATAAACTAATTTCCCTCCTAACTCCTCTTATAATTTCTTTTCAGCAAATGAGACGGAGCTGGCCTTCTTCAAGATGTCCGATTATGAAAAGTATAAATCCAATCCTCAGACTGTCTGGTGAGAGAGGAGAGCGAGACATGTTTTTATTTAGAGGGAGCGACGCCAGATCATCAACTAAAGATGTTCTAATTGTATTTTGGCCTTTATTTTTAAACTCACTCTGTTTTCTGTGAGCAAGGGTTTGATTATGGGTTCAAAAGTGACCAGTAAATAGTCTGGAGAGTAGATTAGTTAATGTTGATGTTAGTTTTATTTTGCAGTTACAGATACATGCAGAAAGCTTTTAAGTTTTAATTAACAAACATGTATAAATAAAAAGCCTGTGGTTGAGATTCTGTTTTTGTATTTATTAAAATGTAATTTTTAATTTTTCCTCTCATATTTTTTATGTTTTTAAAGCAGTAAGGTCAAATAAAAGCCTGATAAAGATAAGATTCTGCATAGTTTATTTACTGATTTGATTTGGGCAATGTTTAGGGCGTTTTTGCCAGCCCACTACCATGGCAACACAGGTTCGCCTCCCTGCCGGCCAGGTCAGGCGTAGGGGAGGTCAGGGGGCCCATGGACCCAACCCCAAAATTCTGACCAGGATAAAATGGAGGAAAAGCATAAAATAATCAGCTCCGAGCACTGTGACTGAATCAATTCAAATAATTTGTTCAAACTGTGCAGGTTGGTGCTAACACACTTGTGGGCATGTCGTGCCATGATCTGAGGTATCTGAGTGATTTACAATGGACTAGCATTCCATCTAGGGCACGCTTTGGGCCCTCCACAACCCTCCAGTTGGGTCGACATGGGGGTTTCAGACGATGATGTCAGTTTGTTTAGTTTATACTTCGTTTTCTTCTTAACTTAATAGCAAAGCTATTTTTGATGACGATGACATTAAATATCGAAATAGCACTTCAGCAGGAAGTTGGACAGGAAAATAACAATAATAAAACCACCTGCCTAGTATTATGTGGGTCCCCCTGGTGGTAACCAAGGCTCTGCATTTGGTCCAAAAGCAGTATCCACAAAAGGCTGAGTCTCAGAGGAGTAGAGACGATCAGAGGATCTCCAGTTTATCACAAATGTGTGAGGAAATGGTTGAAATGTTTAAAAATAATGTTCCTCAAAGAAAGACTGGAAGGGATTTATATATTTCTCCCTCTACAGAGCATAATATCATTAAACCATTCAAGGAATCTGGAGGAATTTCCTAAAAAGCCCAAACTGAAGAGGGGTGATCTCCACTCTCTCAGACAGCACTGCATCAAGAACCATCATTCATCAATAGCTGATAGAACCACATGGACAAGGGATTCCTTTATCAAACCTTTATCAAGCTCTACAATACAGAGTTACATTCATAGATACAACTTTAAACATTACTGTGCTAAAAAGAAGCCTTATGTTATAACTATGTTCAGAAGCGGGATGAATTCTCTGGGCTCGGAGGCATCTGGGATGGACCATCATACAGAATAAATGGATGCCGTATGCTCCGGACCAAAGACAAACAGGACCATCCAGACCAACCAGGCTCTGTCATGGGATGGGGTCAGGTCAGGACCTTAAAACTCACAGTAAATGTAAGAAGCATTGCAAAGCAGATTTTGAGTCCCTTTAGTTTTGCATCTCTCTGAGCGTTCACCATCATGCCATTAGACTGGTGGATGTGCCCTGTTAGCCGCCACCGGCTGGCACTGCGAGACAGGGCATCTGCGTTTGCTCTCCCAACCTCGGCGTATCCGTGCCAGCCTGCCAGAAATGCACGGTAAGAGCAGGAAACACCTGCAAACCAGCACGGCACAGGGAAGAGACACAGCTAACACGGAGCTCGGCGGCATGTAGAAAACGTACGCTTGGGCAGAGAACGCGAATTCCCAGGCGACCAGTAACGTGTGCAGGACGGAGAGAGTGAGGGCGACGTAACCCAGTCCAGACTGGATAAGAAAAAGAGGAGAAGCAATGCTTTTACTCTCTAATAACACTGTCACTTACAGACAGGTGTGTCAGACAGGCAGCGCTCACCTGGACGAAGGTGAACTCTCTCCAGGTCAGGACGTTTCCAACCGACGGCAGAGAGGTGATAGCTAGAAGGGCGAGGACGCCCAGACCTAACACCCCACATGTCAGGAAGAGGTCGGAGCACCATACGTCCAAATCATCCAACGGTTTCTCCACTCCTGCCCTCACCTGAGAAATGCAGCCAGTACAACAACCATTATTAAAAGAAATATTTAATTAATGTGCAATATTAAAAATAAATTCCACACAGGCGTGTGGAACAGGTTGTTGACCAAAATAGTCACAGTCTTTTTATGCTACAGTAATGTAAATAAAAAGGATATTTTCACAAGAAAACTGTGCAAACGATATGTAAAAATTCACAAATTGCATCGTGTCAACGCCTCTTCATGGAGATCTAAATGTCGTTGCATTCTTTGAACACCAGAGGGTGCAATCATAGATCGTATACCCGTATCGTATAGATCGTATACTTCCTTCAAATCCTCTCCAACGGAAAACTGAAGGGATTTGGGATGTCTACAGATATTCGTTTAGCGCTTTTCTCACACAGTTGATACAAAAGGTGTTTCACAAACTAGGCATGATAACAGGTTCTCATTTTCAACTTAAGATAGCACTTAGTTATTTATATTTCTAGTTAAAATTGTTTTATTTGCAGAATACTAAAGCTTTTTCTTTATCAATATAAGTGCATTATTTTGCATTGTTTATACTTCAAAAATAAAGAAAGGAATGCCTTTTATTGAACTCCTACACATTAACGATCACTGAGGTCATTAGACCCGTTTTATAAGGGCTATATATGGAGTGAGATCATTATCTTTAATACGAGAATGCAAAATCAAAAACACGAGAGCGCAAAATCACAAAACGAGAGCGCAAAATCTTTCAATCGAGCGAAAACAAGACCTGTACGCTTTCAACGCGGCAGCGCGTTTTCAGTTCTGTACGCGTTTTCAGTTTTGTGCTCTGTGACGCGCACAAGTTCTGTGCGTGTTTTCAGTCCTGTGCTCTGTGCCGAGCACAGGACTGAAAACGAGCACAGGACTGAAAACGAGCACAGGACTGAAAACGCACACAGAACTGAAAACGAGCACAGAACTGAAAACGCGCACTGAACTGAAAACGCGCACAAGATACTGAAAACGCGCATCAGAACTGAAAACGTCGCACAGAACTGTGAAACGCTCACAGACTGGAAACGCGCACAGAACTGAAAACGCGCACAGTGACTGAAAACGAGCCCAGGACTGAAAACTCGCACATGACTGAAAACGAGCCACAGAACTGGAAACGCGCACAGAACTGAAAAACGCGCACAGGAACTGAAAACGCGCACATAAAACTGAAACGCGCACAGAACTGAAAAACGAGCACAGGACTGAAAACGCGCACAGGACTGAAAACGCGCACAGGACTGAAAACGCGCACAGGACTGAAAAAACGCGCACAGGACCTGAAAACGCGCACAGGACTGAAAACGAGCACAGGACTGAAAACGAGCACTGGACGTGGAAAACGCGCACAGACCTGAAACCGAGCACAGGACTGGGAAAACGCGCACAGAACTGGAACGCGCACAGAACTGAAAACGAGCACAGAACTGAAAACCGAGCACAGGACTGAAAACGCGCACAGGACTGAAAACGCGCGCACAGAACTGAAAACGCGCACAGAACTGGAAACGCGCACAGAACTGGAAACACGCACAGAACTGAAAACGAGCACAGAACTGAAAACGCGCACAGAACTGAAAACGAGCACAGAACTGGAAACGCGCACAGAACTGAAAACGAGCACAGGACTGAAAACGAGCACAGGACTGAAAACGAGCACAGGACTGAAAACGAGCACAGGACTGGAAACGCGCACAGGACTGAAAACGAGCACAGGACTGAAAACGAGCACAGGACTGAAAACGCGCACAGGACTGAAAACGCGCACAGGACTGAAAACGCGCTGTCGCATTGAAAGCGTACAGTTCTTGTTTTCACTCGATTTAAAGTGATTTTGCGCTCTCGTATTAAAGATAGTGATCTCACTCCATAAGCGTCTCAATAGGCTACATCTAAGATCTCGTTATATAATTGTTGGAATATTATTATTATTCAACCTGTTTCTGTTTTTAGTTATAAAACCTGAAGTAAAATAGATCTAAATAATTGTCTTATAATGAAAGTTATTTGTTGTATTTCGCTACTGGATTTAAGAAAAGCTTTAGTCTGCTAAAAATAGACATAGAAAAGCTTATTTTTGGCTGGTACTGCTACTTATGTTGGACCCTTTTGTAGGCTGGCAGGTTAGACCTCTGTGCCAAGCAAGCGCCGTTTCACAAATGCGAAAAGCATAAGTGGGATTATCCGTCTACCTGTGCGTACGCAGCATTGATGAGTCTGTTTTGTGTGACGGTGCGAAGCGGGTGGCACAGACTGTACGCCCCGTGCAGGGTGGCACACAGGAAGCTCAGCAGGCCGATCTGTTTCCTCCTCAGCAGCCAGCCATCGAGCCAGCGAGGAAAGCGTCGGTACTTGGTCCCTCTCCACAGCTGCAGCCATGCCGCAAACAGACCAGGCAGATACACCAGTGCCAGGCTGACCAGCGCCACGCAGCGCAGGCTGTCGTTCACCAGGTCCAAAGCGAGGTGGTAGAAAGCATTCTGCCCGTAGGCCAGGTACGGAAGGAGGGTCCCACGGAGGAATCCGTATCCGTAAAAGAAAAAGAAGAGGAGGAAGACGGTCAGGACGGGGCAGTGCCACGATGGGAAGAGATGCAAAGGAAGCTGCTCGAGATCCCGTGCTCGGTGCAGGCTGCCCACATCCAGGGGGCAGAAGCCCATGCGCCGGGCGAGATGGGCGACTTCACTCTTCGCCTCACCGCTGTCGCCGCATAACGGCACCTTAAGAAGAGTCAAAGGAAAAGCAACCATTGTTATAAAACTTTTCTAATTTTAACAATGTTTTTTCATCTATAACCTACTCAATCTATGGGTATCACCCAGAATGCAATAGGCCCTGCCCACCGCTGTAAACATACCTTAGATTTAATACTAACACTTGGCATCGATATTGATAAGTTTGCTGTTATTCCACAAAGTGACTTAATCTCAGATCACTCTCTCCTGCTATGTGATCTGTGTTTAACCAGTAAGATTTGTTCAGTGCGTCGTCCTACACGTACTTCCTTCTGCTACTGCAGCTGCTTTCATTAATACCCTCCCAGATCTAATGATCTTGTCACCAGTAGAGCCTGGACAACTGGAACAGGCATCCCAACGGTTAGAGTCTGTGCTACGCACAACCTTAGACACTGTAGCACCAGTTAAAACCAAAATGATCAGGGATGAAAGGCTGGCCCCTTGGTATAATGATCATACACGTGCTCTAAAGCAAACTGCACGAAAATTAGAGCGCAAATGGTGACACACTACACTGGAAGTGTATTAGTTGGCACGGAAAGATGCCCTGACTGAATACAAACATGCCCTTAAGACTCTAAATCAGAATACTTCTCACTTTTAATAGACAATAACAAGAATAATCCAAGTTTCCTCTTTGACACTGTATCTAAACTCACTGGGAATGCATCAGTACTGGAACCTGTTATGCCGCCGGTGTATAGCAGTAATGATTTCCTAATATTGTTTAATGATAAGATAGAAACAATACGACGTGAAAGTCAGAATGTCCATCCCGGTAGCAAGCAGCAACTCTCCCTGAGGTCTGATAACAGTGTTATACAATTCCATTCCTCTAATCCGAACTCCCAAACTGAACAAACTACATTAATTAAGTCTTTAAAATCATCATGTCTACTGGACCCTGTTTCAAACCTGCTTACATAAAGATCTAATCCCTGCCATTATAGAACCCCTGCTTACCATAATAAATTCATCCCTTAGCCTTGGATATGTACCTAAATCTTTTAAATGTGCAGTTATTAGGCCCCTGATTGAACATCCTAATCTTGATCCACTTGTACTGTCTAAATATAGACCGATATCTAACCTTCCTTTTATCTCTAAGGTTCTAGAGAAAGTCGTCTCCCAACAATTATGCTCTTATTTACACAGAAATAATATTCATGAAACATTTCAGTCAGGATTCAGATCTAACCACAGCACTGAAACCGCATTAGTTAGGGAAGTTAATGGTCCGTTAATGTTCTCTGATAATGGATGTGTCTCTTTCCTTGTTATATTAGATCTTAGTGCAGCATTTGATTTTTTACTGGAAAGGCTAGAAAACTCAGTAGGTATTGAAGGACTTGCTCTCTCCTGGTTTGAATCCTATCTGACTGATTGCTCAGTCCTTGTACATAATTCATGCTCAGATACTACAAAAGGGACCTCTGTTATTTACTCTTTACATGCTACCATTATGGAATATTATTGATAAACAGGGAATTCATTTCCAGTTGTATGTTTCAGCCAAACCAAACAAAATCAACAGACTCAGTAAGACTGAGGATTGTATTAACAACATAAGAGACTGGATGTCTTGTAACTTTCTTCTATTGAATAAGGATAAAACTGAAGTATTACATGTTGGTCCAAAGGCTGCAAGGGAGAAGTTGACTAATCTAATGTTAAATATTAATGCTTTCTCTGTCACCCCCAGCTCAGTAGTTAAAAAAAAAAAATGGACTCAGATCTCTCCTTTGATGCACACATTAGTGATATCACCAGAGTTGCTTTTTTTCAACTGCGTAATATCTCAAAAATAAGAAATATACTTCCTGTTAATGATGCTGAAAAACTGATCCATGCATTTATAACTTCAAGGTTAGATTATTGTGATGCCCTTTTAGCTGGTTGCTCTGGTAGATCCTTTAACAAGCTGCAGTTGATCCAAAATGCAGCAGTACAAGTGCTTACTAGAACCAGGAAGTTGCTGGCACTGGCTGCCAATTAAACTTTGTACTGATCATAAAATCTTGTTACTAACCTATAAAGCGCTACCTGGCCTGGCTCTGCAGTATTTGAGAGAACTCATTCAGCACTATAACCTTGTAGGTTTACTCCGTTCACAAGGTGCAGGGTTACCTGTAGTCCCTAGGATTAAGAAAGTCACTGCAGGGGTAAGAGCGTTCCCATAGAGGTTTTGCATCCTGAGGATGGAGCCCAGGGCTTCACTGCTGAAAGAACAACACTGCCTCTCCCCACTGCCTCCATTAACCTGAGGATGAAGCCCATAGATCCAGCGCTGCAGTTGACAACAATGCTTTTCCTACTCATCTGCTGAATGTACTATAATCCTGTAGTGACTCCCTCTGTTCCAGTCCTCATACCATTAATCTGTACCTGTCGGAGTGTAGTGATGTCCCTCCCCTCCTCCGGTTTCACTGGGCATGCATATCCAGCTGGTCTTTCCCATCAAGGACATGGGAGCCTGCAGTGAATCTTCTTGGACTGACTGTCCCAAATCGCTCTTTCCTTGCTCTGTTATATTCAGTATTTATACTACAATTTTAAATGCTATAGTTTTTTTAATTCTCTATTTTATAATACTCATGCCCATATACAGTATTATTCTATTCTAATTTTAAGTAATACATTTTCTTTACATATATTCTTTAATTATTACATGTAACATCCAGGCTGCCCAAGGAGGTTGGTTCCCTATTTGAATCTTGGTCCTCCCAAGGTTTCTTCCATATCACATTTGGGGAGTTTTTCCATGCCACTGTCGCCTCAGGCTTGCTCAAGTAGTGCTTCGAGCCAATATGTTTGTAAAGCTATTTTGAGACAATGCTATGAGAGGCCGTTTAGGCCATTATTCAAACTTACCTCTCACACACACCATCATACTCTCTCACACACACTATCAAACCTCTCACACACACTATCATGCTCTCTCACACTCACCATCATACTCTCTCACACACACTATCAAACCTCTCACACACACTATCATACTCTCTCACACTCACCATCATACTCCCTCACACACACTATCAAACTATTAGGCATTCTTGATAGCAGCCAATGCAGCTGTTGATGGGGAGATGCGTCGCTTACCGCGGTCACACCATCTGCACAACGCTAAAGCTCGGTCGGCCATCTATGAGTTTTAGTGCCTGTCTAAAGGTCCAGATGCGAAGTAGCGTTGGGGAGAAAGCTGTCCGTGCTTTCACTCCAGAGATTGAAAATGGACAATTAATTAGTTTTACAGCCTAATACACATAACGTACAGAGATATAATACACAAAAAATGTCCAATAAGGTTAAATCTGTATGTAGAACGATCTAAAAAAAAAGCTGGAAAATCTAGTTTCAGTTAAATCCCACTATATTTTTAAAGTCACTTTCCTGCCTACTTTTAATAACAATTCCTTGTGTTTTTACCTTGGCAGTATGAAGAAATGAGATGGCAAACGTATGCATGTTATTTAAAGTTCCATAAAATAAGTAAATCAACTGTTACAAAATTATTCTATCACAGCCTTGAAGAACACTTACTCTTGTTCTCATGAAATGAGTTTCAGACATTTTTATTGTAGGAATTTGGAGTAATGGGATGTCAACTTATGGGAAGTGTAAATTCGCTTCTATATACATCACTGTTTGGGGTTTAGCGAAGTGCAGATGGCGTGACCGCGGTAAACGACGCATCTCCTCATCAACAGTTGCATTGGCTGCTGGTTGTTGCCGCTGTCGCCATATTGTTTATGTCATTAGTTGAGGTTCATATGTTTGTTAGGAGGCCAACAGCCTCATTAATCTGCGTCTGAGCTCTTGGTTCTATTTAACGCAAGCTATAGGGATTTCCACTTGTTGGGAAAATAACCATACATTGAGGGGGCGGGGCATAACTGACTTTAAGCGAATCAAAAACTGCTTATTAAAACGACAAATCTCTAAGCCAATCAGAAAACACGACTATCAAACTCTCTCACTCACTATCAAACACTCTCACATTCACTATCAAACTCTCTCACATTCACTATCAAACTCTCTCACACTCACTATCAAACTCTCTCACATTCACTATCAAACTCTCTCACATTCACTATCAAGCACTCTCACACACTATCAAATGATCAAACTCTCTCACAATTCACTATCAAACTCTCTCACACTCACTATCAAACTCTCTCACATTCACTATCAACACTCTCTCACACTCACTATCAAACTCTCTCTCACATTGCACTATCAAACTCTCTCACATTCACTATCAAACTCTCTCACACTCACTATCAAACTCTCTCACATTCACTATCAAACTCTCTCACACTCACTATCAAACTCTCTCACATTCACTATCAAACTCCTCACACTCACTATTTCAAACTCTCTCACATTCACTATCAAACTCTCTCTCACACTCACAATCAAACTCTGTCACATTCACTATCAAACTCGCTTACATTCACTTTCAAAAAACTCTCTCACACTCAATATCAAACTCGCTCACAGTCACTAGCAATCAAACTCCCCTCGCTCACACTCACTATCAAACTCTCACATGCCACTATCAAACTCTCTCACACTCACAATCAAACTCTCCCCCTCTCACATGTCATTATCAAACTCTCTCAGCACAGCTCACTACAAGCACTCTCACATTCACGACTATCAACTCTCTCACCACTCCTATCAACTCTCTCAACACTCACGAGCAAACTCTCACATTCACTATCAAACTCTCTCACACTTCATTATCAGCAACGCTCACATTCACTTATCAAACGCTGCTCACACTCACTATCAACTCGCTCACATTCAATATCAAACTCTCTCACGACTCACTATCATATCAAACTCGCTCACATGCACTACCAAAGCTCTCCAACACTCACTATCAAATCAAACTCTCTCACATTCACTATCAAACTCTCTCATCACTCAACAATCAAAACCTCTCCAAATTCATAACTATCAAACGCTCCTCACATTGCACTATCAAACTCTCTCACACGCCACTATCAAACACTCGCACATTCACTATCAACGGGCATAACTTCTTCACACACTCACCTATCAAAACTCTCACATTCACTATCAAACTCCTCACACTCACTAGCAAACTCTCACACTCACTATCAAACAAACCTCTCACCTCACAATCAAACTCTCTCTCACATTCACGATCCAAACTCTCCCTCACATGCACTAGGCAAACTCTCCGCACACTCACTATCAAACACTCTCACATCACTATCAAACTCTCTCACACCTCACTATCAAGCACTCTCACATTCACTATCAAAACTCCTCTCACACTCACTATCAACCTCGTCCTCACAATTCAACTATCAAACTCGCTCACACTCACAATCAAACTCTCCCACATTCACGTATCAAAACCGCTTACATTCACTTTCAAACTCTCTCACACTCACTATCAAACTCGCCCCCCTCACATTCACGATCAAAACTCAAACTCTCTCACACTCACTATCAAACTCTCACATTTCACTATCAAACTCTCTCACACTCACAATCAAACTCTCTCACATTCATTATCAAACTCTCTCACACTCACTATCAAGCACTCTCACATTCACTATCAAACTCTCTCACACTCACTGATCAAACTCTCTCACATTCACTATCAAACTCTCTCACACTCACTATCAAACTCTCACATTCACTATCAAACTCTCTCACACTCATTATCAAGCACTCTCACATTCACTATCAAACTCTCTCACACTCACTATCAAACTCACTCTCACATTCACTTTCAAACTAACTCTCACCACTCACTATCAATAATCAAACTCTCTCAACATTCACTATCAAACTCTCTCACACTCACTAATCAAACTCTCTCACCTCACTTTCAAACTCTCTCACACTCATTATCAAGCACTCTCACATTCACTATCAAACTCTCTCACACTCACTATCAAACTCTCTCACATTCACTATCAAACTCTCTCACACTCACTATCAAACTCTCTCACACTCACTATCAAACTCGCTTACATTCACTTTCAAACTCTCTCACATTCACTATCAAACTCTCTCACACTCACTATCAAACTCTCTCATACTCACTATCAAACTCGCTTACATTCACTTTCAAACTCTCTCACATTCACTATCAAACTCGCTTACATTCACTATCAAACTCTGTCACACTCACTATCAAGAATGCCTAATAGTTTGATGGTGAGTGTGAGAGAGTATGACAGTGTGTGTGAGAGTTTTGATAGTGTGTGTGAGAGAGTATGACAGTGTGTGTGAGAGGTTTGATAGTGTGTGTGAGAGAGTTTGATAGTGTGTGTGAGAGAGTATGATAGTGTGTGTGAGAGAGTATGATACTCACTGGGCACTTCTGAACATCCCATTGTGACCCTGACCAGACAATGATGCAGTTTTATCGAGAACAACTTACACAATCTTTTAAGATACAATTCAAGCATCTAGGATCTGGTGGGTCTTGCTCTGGACCCTCAACCTTCAGGTTAATAGTCCACAGGTGTGCCGCCTACCAGCCCAATCCCTAAATAAGCCAGACCACGCCCCTTTAGAGGGTCACTGACCTGTGTGCTGCCGTACCGCGCTCCGGTGAGTAAGGTCCAGGCTGAGATCGTGTTAAATCCCTTAACCACCACGCTCTCGGGGAACATTTCTGCCAGTTGCTCGGCATTCGATGTCCTCTCGACGTTCATCTCCACTCCGTTACTCACATCCACAAGGATCTTCCCAACCAGTGCGGCCCTCAACCCCAGCAAGGACGGGTAGTGCTCGGGGAAAAGGGCCAGAAAGACCAGACGATCTGCCTTCTCTACTGCCCCCTCTTGATTGCTCAGTTCGACTGCTTGTGGAAATAAATCTGGAGCGATTCGCTTGATGCATCGACTCCCAATGACCGAACGGACCCCACATGCCTCCAAGCGTGCTGCCAGGGAGCGCGAGAGGTCTCCGGACCCCAGGATGGCCACCGTGCAGTGGGGATGAGTCTCATGAGGATCAATGTCTGAGAGCAGAGGAGTCCTCATCTCGTCTGACATGGTGTCTGCTCCTGCATTGGGAGAGAAAAGATCGGAAATAAGTTTGAACACCAATCATAGATCAGCATATCTATGATTTCATATTGTTCTCATATTGATTTCATTTTACACACATATATATATAGTTTGCTAAAGATGACGTGGACGAGCCAGAAGGCTATTGGAAGAATGTTTTGTGGACGGATGAGACCAAAATAGAACTTTTTGGTTTAAAAGAAAAGCGTTATGTTTGGAGAAAGGAAAACACTGCATGGTGGTGGTAATATCATGGTTTGGGCCTGTTTTGCTGCATCTGGGCAGGACGGCTTGCCATCATTGATGGAACAATGAATTCTGAATTATATCAGAGAATCCTAAAGGAAAATGTCAGGACATCTGTCCATGAACTGAATCTCAAGAGAAGGTGGGTCATGCAGCAAGCCAACGCCCCTAAGCACACAAGCCTTTCCACCAAAGAATGGTTAAAGAAAAATAAAGTGAATGTTTTGGAATGGCCAAGTCAAAGTCCTGACCTTAATCCAATGGAAATGTTATAGAAGGACCTGAAGCGAGCAGCTAATGTGAGGAAACCCACCAACATCCCAGAGCTGAAGCTGTTCTGTATGGAGGAATGGGCTACAATTCCTCCAAGCCGGTGTGCAGGACTGATCAACAGTTACAGGAAACGTTTAGCTGCAGTTATTGCTGCACAGGGGGGTCACACCAGATACTGAAAGCAAAGGCTCACATACTTTTTCCACTCACTAATATGTATTATTGGATCATTTTCCTCAGTAAATAAATGACCAAGTATAATATTTTTGTCTCATTTGTTTAACTGGGTTCTCTTGATCTACTTCTAGGACTTGTATGAACATCTGATGATGTTTTAGGTCATATTTCTGCAGAAATATAGAAACTTCTAAAGGGTTTTAAGGGGGTCCTCAAGGTAGGAGTTTTCAGTTATCAAACAGCAGTTACTACATTTAACATTATAATTTTAAAAATTATAATAGAATTACAGTAGGCTACATGTAACCTGTAGCTCCCACTAAAATCTACAGTTCCAGTTAAGTTTCATTTCTTCTCAAACAGGTTAATAAAGCCGCTGCTGCAACCGGCAGCAAGAAATCAAAAACCAAACTATCAATAAAGGAGACAAACACCAGAACAGCGCCCGAACCCGCAACATCAAACAATACAGCTACTGTCTGATAGTTAAAACAAGTTTAGAATATTCTACTCACTTCACCCCGAGCTGTACTCAACGCCGTGTGTGTGTGTGTGTGTGTGTGTGTGTGTGTGTGTGTGTGTGTGTGTGTGTGTGTGTGTGTGTGTGTGTGTGTGTGTGTGTGTGGATCCACCCATTACCAGTCTGTGCGCTCCAGATATTGGTCAGTTTAAACACTGAACTCTTATCAGATTAAACTGCACCCAGTAACTCTAGATCAAGCATTTTACTACAAATAACAATAATAATAATAACAACAACAGCAATAATAATAATAATAATAATAATAATAATAATAATAATAATAATAATAATAATAACGTATATATAATATGAAAAAACTCCTATAATAAACTGTTTTTTGGGGAGAATTTTAGCATTTATGTGATGCTGAAAAACAACCTACATCTGATTAAACTCTAAAACTGAGTTTCTAAAATGTTCTAAAGAGTAAAGGCTGTTCAATATTGATCTGATGTCGATTTTATTGATCAGTTTTGACACTAGGTGCATGTGTCAGCATGCTGGAACAGGAGCAAAACACAGCAACCAACTCTGATAAAGCGTCCTGGTTAACCCCCACTTATCCTGCTAACGCTGTGAAACAATTCCCATATTTAATGGGAAATATTGACTGAGCCCCCTCGACTCGAGGAACTCCGGAGACTGGAATGAAGCTGGAATTAGGCAATAAAAAATGAAAATAAATACAAAAATAAATTATAGATAAGTAAAATCTAGTCAGTTAAACTCCCTGGGTAATAAAAAAGTTAAGTTAGATACAATGTAAAGTCAGTTCAAATAACACACCGACCACCAGGGTGCAGTGTGACACCACAAAGAGATTTAAAGCTGAAATAGAATATATTTAATGTCAAACATTGTGATACATTTCGTATTAATCCATTCATGTCTCCTTCTGATATCCACTTTCCTTCCACCTCCTTTTTCTTTGTTATATTAATAAAATAAAATGTCACTGATGTTTTGAGGAGATTCTGCAGAGATAGATTGATTGTCTCTGTGTTATGACCCGTTTGGCTTCCCATACGAGGAAGAGCCGTAGGATGAGGATGAAGCTGGAGAGTGCCTGCACCGGACCGGTGTGATATTTTGGGGGATGAAGAGTGAAGCTAAGGACTTAGTGAGGGATGATGAGGATGGAGCAGGTCGGGGGAGTGAGCAGAGCTCGGGGTGTGGCTCCGTGGTGGTGCTGCTCATCCTCGGGTTCGGTGCTTTGATCTCCTGTATAGCTGCAGGGCGCGCGCACTGCCAAATCATATGGTGGGTATCAGACAGGACCGTCATCATCATCATCATCTCATCAGAATCATCATAAATAAACAGAAGTGAAGATATAAGATCAGTCATGTTACAAAGCTCATTAAATCACCAAAACTATCAAAATACAAATAAATAAATAAAGCTTTTATATATATATATATATATATGTATATATATATGTACTAAATATATATATATATATATATATATATATATATATATATATATATATATATATGTTTTAATGATTTATACATGTATTATTATTATTATTATTATTATTATTATTATTATTATTATGTATATTATACTGTATTTTCAATTATTATTCAAATAAATTGAATAATAAAGTAAGATAATTAAATGAACTATATGATTATTGTAATTACTTGATGATATAGTAATAATAATAATAATAATAATAATAATAATATTAATAATAATAATATTAATAATAATGAATATAGTATTCATATGTATATCATATGAATATCATATAATAAGATGTTATTAGAATATTAAATGTATTCATTTTTAGATTTTATTTATTTCTGACAAATAAAAAGGTAAATATAAACACATAAATATAAATAAAGGCCAAAATGATCTAAGAGTGAAACCATCTGCAATGATCAAGTTAAAATTAAAAATAGCTTTATCATGGTTTAAATGATTACACTTTTAATTACAGGCATTTTAAGCAAACAGCAACCAAATGCAGCCAGGTAAAGCATTTTGTACATATGCACATATGCAGAAGTTTTGAGCCCCGTTATGTTTGTTGTTCTTTAAATAAAACAATATGACCAGGGCAGCCTAAACTTTCTAAATCTAAATCAAACTTTTAAAAAATGTGCTGACAGGAACATAAACATCCCGTGTTTGGACGCCTCCTCCCTGCTGGTCAACCAGATAAAAGAGTGGGAGATGGAGAGCTGCCCTCCAAACAGCCCAAAGTGCATGTACTCTGTGAGTAGAGACAGGGGTTGGGTGTAAACGTTTGCGCCCCCATGGCTGATCGCCTGACTGACCCATTAACGTCTGCGTTACAGCTGGTGGCTGTGGTAGGTGATGACATCGTTGCCACCCATGCCACCCCTGCGCTGAGGCTGGTGAGCGACATCACCTTTAACTTCAGCAGCACAAACGCAGACAGCTGTGAGATCCAGGTGTGTGTCCAAACTGTGCCCTTCTGCCAGCATGATGTCGGGATTCCTGTTTCTTTAATGACCCTTTCTCCCCAAACCCTGTAGGGCCGGTCCTCGTCCCGTAGCTGGTACGCCATGTTTGATTCGGGGACCAACTACATATACCTGTATAACCTCATGAAAGGTGAGTGTTAGCTACCCAACCATAACCAGAAATATAGTAGAGAAATATATCGGGACACACGTCTTAATTACAGAATTCAGGTGTTTCTTTCAGTCCCGTCTGAAGGAAAAAAGAAAAAAGAATTAAAGAAAGAAAGCAATGAATGATAAGAGAAGAAAATAACTAAATAAATAATTGAGGAAAGAAGGGAAAAAGAAATGCTAAAGAGAAAAGAAAGAAAGAAATGAATGCTATGAGACAATAACAGCTCCTGTAGGTGGAATGTGAAGGTGTCCTAATACTTTTGATGATATGGTGTATATTACAACCTGTTTCTCTCTGTTTGATGAAGTCGGTCACCCCGGTGTACCCGCAGACTTTAGGGTGTATGAGGCAGACCTGCTATATGAGCTCATTATCGAGTGTTTCTGTCGGTGGATCCTGATTTAGCCAATCAGGGAGCTCGTTCTCCTGATGCTGATTCACCACGCCCAGTCAGGGCTAATGTGCAGTGACAAGGTCTGACTCATACTGTAGAGCCCTGCATTACAGCAAAACCAGAGCAGCCATCGGGGTACAGGAATCAGAATCAAGGTTACTGCCAACATCACGGTCAAACACTCAGGGCAAGGGGCAAAGGGGCACACATTTTAAATAATAACCCAACAGTATTTAACATAGCGTGATGCAGTATAATGGTCAAATGAGACTCCCCCTGGTGGAGGAATAATGAGTTGCTATGATTGTACACAGCAGATCAGTAGAGCTTTATATCTCTAGAGTGAAATATCTCAGAGTGTCCAGTTTCACAAAACATTTCACATCTAAATTAGCAAAAGAAGCTGTTGAATTTACAACGCCACCAAATGGAGTGGGGTGGTGCACAGCACTGCTTTCACTGGCCTCTGGAGAAGAAAGAAAGAAAGAAAGAAAAAAAGAAAGAAAGAAAGACTAAAGGGAATACTGAGAAAGAAAGGAAAAAATAGAAAGAGATAAAGAAAGAACAAAAGAAAGAAAGGAAGAAGGAAAGAAAGAATGTAAGAAAGAAAGAAATGAATGCTAAAGAGAAAAGGAGGACAGAAACAGAAAGAGAGAAAGAAAGAAAGTAATAAAAGCTAAAGAGAATACTTAGAAAGAAAGAAAGAAAGAAAGAAAGAAATGGAAAGAGAATACTGAGAAAGAAAGGAAGAAATGCTAAAGAGAAAAGAAAGAAAGGCGGAAATAAAATAGAAAGAGATAAAGAAAAAACAAAAGAAAGAAAGAAAGAAGGAAAGAAAGAAAGGGAAAGAGAAGAAGGATAGAAAGAACAGGAAAGAGAATACTGAGAAAGAAATAAAAAAATGAAAGAAAGAAATCCATGAATGCTAAAGAAACAGAAGGAAAGGCAGAAAGAAATGAATTAAGCCCGAAGAGAATACTGAGAAAGAAAGAAATAAAGTAAGAAATGCTAAAGAGAAAAAAAGAAAAGAAATAAAAAAGAAAGAGAGGAAGAAAGAACAAATGAAAGTGGATGAATAATGAATTGTTATGAACTTACATCGCAGATCCTTAGACTCTTTGGAGATACAGTGGTGCTTGAAAGTTTGTGAACCCTTTAAGAATTTTCTCTATTTCTGCATAAATATGAGCTAAAACATCATCAGATTTTCACACAAGTCCTAAAAGTAGATCAAGAGAACCCAGTTAAACAAATGAATCAAAAATATTATACTTGGTCATTTTTTATTGAGGAAAATGATCCAATATTACATATTAGTGAGTGGCAAAAGTATGTGAGCCTTTGCTTTCAGTATCTGGTGTGACCCCCCTGTGCAGCAATAACTGAGGCAGCTAAACGTTTCCTGTAGCTGTTGATCAGTCCTGCACACCGGCTTGGAGGAATTTTAGCCCATTCCTCCGTACAGAACAGCTTCAGCTCTGGGATGTTGGTGGGTTTCCTCACATTAGCTGCTCGCTTCAGGTCCTTCCACAATATTTCCATTGGATTAAGGTCAGAACTTTGGCTTGGCCATTCTAAAACATGAACTTTATTCTTTCTGTAACCATTCTTTGGTGGTAGAACGGCTTGTGTGCTTAGGGGGCGTTGGCTTGCTGCATGACCCACCTTCTCTTGAGATTCAGTTCATGGACAGATGTCCTGACATTTTCCATTAGGATTCTCTGATATCATTCAGAATTCATTGTTCCATCAATGATGGCAAGCCGTCCTGCCCAGATGCAGCAAAACAGGCCCAAACCATGAAACTACCACCACCATGCTTCACAGATGGGATAAGGATCTTCTCTTTATCAACGTTTAGGACTTGTGTGAAAATCTGATGATGTTTTAGGTCGTTTTTATGCAGAAATATAGAAAATTCTAAAGGGTTCACAGACTTTCATGCACCATTGTAAATATCTCAGAATCTCCGCTTTCTATCCACTGTGGCTCTAAACATTTCACATCTAATTTAGCAAAAGATGCTGTTAAATTTACAAACTGCTTTTTTCAGATGTATTTTTTCTTTGCAGGCAGTGGCCTCTCATCATCACCGAGCTTCACCGAGTTCACCACTGATCGGTTATGCACGAGATATTCCTCCACCAGGCTCAAACTGGACTCCTGAACCTTACCTATACTTATAAAAATCCTAAAAGTAGATAAAGAGAACCCAATTAAACAAATAAAAAATAAAAATATTATACCCAGCCTTTCATTTATTGAGGAAAACGATCCAATATTAAATATCTGTGGGTCTAAAGTATGTGAACCTTTACTTTCAGTATCTGGGGTGCCCCCCTGAACGTTTCTGTAACTGCTGGATTAATTTTAGCTTTAGCTCTGGGATGTTTTGGGTTTCCTCACATGACCTGCTCACTTCAACTCCTTCCACAACATTTCTATCGGATGAAGGTGCGGACTTTGACTTGGCCATTCCAAAACATTCACTTTATTCTTCTTTAACCATCCGTTGTGTGTTTAGGGTCGTTCTCTTGCTGCATGACCCATGTTCTTTTGAGGTTTAGTCCATAAATGTTTAGAGATGTCCTGATATTTTTGTTTTGGGATTTGCTCCTATAATTCTGAATTAAAGCTGTCCTGGATCAGATGCAGCAAAACAGCAAACCATGACACTACCACCACCATGTCTCACAGATGGGATAAAGTTCTTATGCTGGAATGCTGTGCTTTCTCCAGATATAACGTTTCTCATTTAAACCAAACAAAAGAAAGAAAGAAAGAAAGAAATTCTAAAGAGAAAAGAAAGAAAGTAAAGGAGGGCAGAAAAAGAAAGAAAGAAAGTAATAAAGGCTAAAGAGAATATTGAGAAAGAAAAAAGAAAAAAGAAAGAAAGAAGAAAAGAAAACCTGGCTTGTCTTCATGTTTTTAACCAAACTGGTGTACCTAATAAAGTGGCGAATGACTGTAAAAGGACACAGTGTCCTTTGTGTGTGTGTGTGTGTGTGTGTGTGTGTGTGTGTGTGTGTTGGGATGGATTTCAGTGTCATTGTGCAGGACTCGCTGTTTCTACTGCTTTCATATCCGTCCTACCGGCAGCGTTCTCTCTGGCCATGTACCCACACACACACACACACACACACACACACACACACACACACACACACACACACACACACACACACACACAGAGTGGGCAGTACAGAGGATTGGTAGAATGGGTGTTTTAGCAGAGCAGACAGTTTTGGAACAGTTTTATCCCAAGGCTTCGTTTTTGTACCTGACCTACAACTGCCAGTAGTTACAACAAACTCCCCCAACACACACACACACACACACACACACACGCACGCCCGCACACACATACACACACCAGCGTGCTCAGAATCTAAAAAAGTCAGCCATCCTGGTGTTAGATCTTACTGTCCCGGTCTGTGCTGTGTGAGGATAACAGAGGGACACGGCCGCATGTGTGTCCTTGTCTCTCTGATGTCCTGTTCTGACAGAGACGCTTCAGCAGCTGAGTGCATGCGAGTGTAAACGCGAGAGAAAAGTGAGAATGTTGCTCACAAATGTTTTGACAAGGACGAGTCCATCACGTCACGCCGAGGGGAGAACGGCGCTCGTAACGACGTCCGGTCAAACGCAGTCAAGTAGGAGGGAGAAGAGAGCTGGGCTTAGTGTAATGCAATACAGAGCAGAAAGAATAAACACAAACACAAACGTGTGACAGGTCGACTTATGAGGTGCCAGATTCACAGATCCCAAGACTGTTAGATCTTTCAAAAGTGAAAGGAGATGGAAGTGTGTAGTGGGGGAAGAAATCGATTCTTAGATGCATCACGATGCAGACATGAACGATTCTGCATCAAATCGAAATGTCAAAAATCGTTTATTGAAAAGTTTAATTGATAACCGAATGGTAACGGAACCCAAAAGGTGGAATTCAGAATCGAAGAAGTGCAGCGGCAAGCTGTGTCTGTCGTCCTATAACAGAGACTCAGCAGAGGCGAACAAGCGACCTCAGAAAGAGAGAAGGGACAAGTTTTATTCTCAGGGATTTGGGTCCTTATTCAGTCACTAAGAGCCAGAGCTTTGGAGCCGAGATACAGATTCCCCTCTCAAAGAGATTTCATCCACATACACCTGGAAGAGAGAGAGAGAGAGACCTATTGGCTATCCACAATGGGCACCCCACTGTTTGTGTGCACCAGACATGAGACTTACGATAATATTAAACAAGGCCGATTTTATTGGAACATAAAATCAAAACGGGAAAAAGCCTGACTTAAGACAGTGATCCTAACAGTTGATAAAGAAAGAAAAAAATTAAGCAATGATTGCTAAAGAGAAAAGAAAGAAAGAAAGAAAGAAAGAAATGCTAAAGGAAAAGAAAAATGAAAGAAAGAAAAAAACAACTGACAGTACTGACAAGCTGCCACTTGGGTCCTTGAGCAAACCCATGGTTGCTTTGAATGTGCTCTCTGGATAGGACACCATGCTAAAGGACTACATGTAATTCCTGTTTACGTTTCTGCATGTGTTAAGCCTGTGGTTTGGAGGATTGTTATTGTGGTTCTTGATTCTGAGTTCCTTATTGTGGTCTAGTTTCTTGTTTATGGTTCTCTGTTTTGAACCTGGATTATGTATTTATTCATGTGAACTTATACCACAGCCAAATGTCATATTGATGATCATAAATGAGCTCAAACACCATCAGACTTTCACACAAGCCCTAAAATGAATAAAGAGATAAAGAGAAGCCAGTTAAACAAACGAAAAAAATATATACCAAGTTCATTGAGGAAAATGTCCCAGAAACATTTAGTTGAACAAGGCGGTCACACCTGATACTGAAAGCAAAGGTTCACATACTTTTACCACTCACAGATATGCAATATTTGATCGTTTATGAATAAAATCCTCTAGAAATAAATGAGCTTATACTATTCCAGTCTCATTTTTTTTACCTGGGTTCTCTTTATCTACTTTTAGGAATCTGATGATGTTTTAATTTAGATCTACGCACCATTTTCTCAACCCCGCTCTGTTTTGCAGGTTAGTAAGTTACAGCTCCTGTTTGTGGACATCGTTCTGGAAATACCAAGAGACTCTAAGCTGAGTCTGAGCGCCAGAGGTGCCACAGACTGACCGGCACAGATTTGGGATTGCGGTCCGCGCCTCGGTGAGCACCGGGACGCGCTCCTAATTCTCTCTGATCCTTATAATCTCCGGGACGAGTTGGGATTGTTATTGACCGATTTGGATAGTAAACATGGTCACCGAGTCACTAATCCAAATTGCAGCGGGCCAGTTTGCCCTGGGTTGGTTACGTCAGCGCGCCTTTGCGCTCTCCTGCGCGCAGCACCGAGGAGTTTCTCTCTCAACTCGGTGAAGCGTGCAGCGAGAGCAGGCACCGCGCAAATCCGCCTCCGGTGCACCGACTGCACCGAGCTTAAGGGCACACACAAGTCTGCCTCCTTTTTTTTAAAGAGTGATCCCTTTTCTGCTTCTCTTTCGCACCCTGCCGGTCCATCATTGCCCCCAAAAACCACGCCGGCGTTTTAACGCGAGCTTCTCGGGTGCTGCACAGGACGCGGCTGGTCGGTGCGGCGCTGGGGTTGGTCATCATGGTGGTCGCGCTGCTCGTCGCCATCCCACTGCTGGTCCAAAGCGCCACCATCTCCGCGCACTACGAGATGATGGGCACGTGCCGCATGATCTGCGACCCGTACAGCCCCAAAGCGAGCGCCACCGCTCTGGAAGTCATGCAGGATCTCGGAGCCATCCCGCCGCCTCCCCCTCCATCATTCTCCCGCGGGACCAAAGGGGAACCCGGACGCCCCGGAAAGCCAGGACCGAGGGGACCTCCCGGTGAACCGGGTCCACCAGGACCGAGGGGGCCACCCGGTGAGCGTGGGGATTTAGGGAAAGTGGGTTTCACCGGGGTGCCATCTGGAACAGCCCGGCCTGAGACGGGGGAACTCGGCTCTGCGTTTGGGAGCGTCAAGATCGCCTTCTACGTCGGACTGAAGAATCCTCACGAGGGATACGAAGTGCTCCGGTTCGACGACGTGGTGACCAACCTGGGCAACCACTACGACCCGTCCACGGGCAAGTTCACCTGCCAGGTGTCTGGGATCTACTTCTTCACCTACCACGTGCTAATGCGAGGCGGTGATGGCACGAGCATGTGGGCTGACCTGTGCAAAAACGGGCAGGTGAGAATGGATTTTAGATTCATAGAAACCCAAAGGTCCTGGACAGATATTTATGCAAAAAGCAGCTTTGCATGGATTCATCACTACCGCATTTAACAGCTTAAAGTTATTTCCCGTTATTTCCCAATATAAACACAGAATGCTTACATGTGGTTCAGTAATAATTCCCCTTCAGTGCTTATATTTTATTCACAAAAAACAAAATGCATATTTTTGTAGCTGTACACTAAATCTGTGCTTTAATTTTCGGAAGCAAAGGGTGAACCACTCGTGACATTCGACTTTTATTTCTGTAGTGTAAACAATGAAAATATTCCACATTTTTTGTGTACGTTTTTTTTTCTTTTAGAACAAATTGTTATTGTATTTAAAAGAAAAACATTAGGTTTAAGATTGTGAATAAAACGTCCTACTGTAGTTTCAACCTATCTTAAATAACCGAGTAAAACGTTTCTTTTCATTTCTGAAGAATACCCATTCAAAATATCATGTACTTCTATTGTATACAAATTTAAACAAACATAATATTTACTCCCCTGCAATAAAAGAAATAAGAAGTCTGCAAGTTTGACTGCGCTATCTGGTGTTCAGAAATGGAATTGCATCATCCCACCCAATGATAGACATCGTCCCATTTTTGCATTGCAATGCATCGTGTCATGATGCATCGTTACGCCCCTAGAAATGAGCATTTCGAATTTATTTATTATTTTTCATGAAAGTTAGAGGCACTATAAAAGTGGAACCTCAGATTTACAAGCTTCTTTATAAGAACAATGAATGACAATTCAGATTTCAAACATCTGTAAAACCTGTTACATCTGTTAAAATCTGTTAAAAATTAAGTTTGAATTCCGAAATTCCGCTGCATTTGAAGGTCAGCATGAAGGGCACAAAGTCCAAGAAGGTGGGTTTTGGAATTTCGGGACTTGCCCCTGCATGTTCTCACATCCTCGCTGTTTTTCTGGCAAACAGGTTCGAGCGAGCGCCATCGCCCAGGACGCCGACCAGAACTACGACTATGCCAGCAACAGCGTGGTCCTGCACCTGGACTCTGGCGACGAAATCTACGTTAAGCTGGACGGCGGTAAGGCACACGGCGGAAACAACAACAAGTACAGCACCTTTTCGGGATTCATACTGTACCCCGACTGAAACGGGAGGACGGACCTTTCGGAGAAGCCCCACCCACTGTAGTGCATCGTTTCTCTAGCTGTGTCCCAAATGGCGTACCATAATCCGATATTAATTAGTGAAATATAGATTATATGTTTAAATTTCGTCGTTCAAGGGTTTAAGGGACATGACGTTACTGTTCATTGTACGTCCTTGCCTTTATTTATTTTTTATTTTCTGGCATCCATGTTAGTGCTTGAAAGTTTGTGAACCCTTTAAATTTTGCTGTTTGATATATAAATCTGAGCTAAAACATCATCAGACTTTCACACAAGTCCTGTGAGTGGTAAAAGTATGTGAACCTTTGCTTTCAGTATCTGGTATTCCCCCATAAACCTTTGTGGTCAGCTTGGAGGAGTTTTAGCTCATTCCTCTGTACAGAACAGCTTCAGCTCTGGGATGTTGGTGGGCTTCCTCACATTAGGTCCTTCAGGTCCTTCCACAACATTTCCACTGGATTAAGGTCAGGACTATGACTTGGCTATAATTCAGAACTCATTGTTCCATCAGTGATCAGATCAGATGCAGCAAAACAGCAAATACAGCGATACTACCAGCACCATGTTTCACAGATGTTAGAAGGCTCTTATGCTGGAATGCAGGGTCTTCCTTTCTCCAGATGGCACTTATTATTTAAACCATCTTTAAAACGTTTTTTTCCCATAACCTCCAGACTCGTCCATGTGATCTTTTGGAGAAAGTTCTTTTTGGGAGAGCTGTAGCTTTCTCCATGCACACCATTGTTGTTCTCTTGATGGTGGACTCATGAACTTTAACATTAGACCATCTGAGAGAGACCTTTAGTTGCTTAGACGTTACCCCATTTTACATTTATGTTTATATTTTAGTCATTTAGCCGACACGCTTATCCAGACGACATACAGCTGGTACAGTCTAACAAGCCAAGCAATTGTGGATTAAGGGCCTTGTGGGACTTGAACCCTGGACCTTCTGGTCTATAGTCCATAGGGTTCCTTTGTGTCCTTGCAGTCTGTTACACTCCTCACTTTTGGAGTGATCTTTGTTGGTCGACCACTTCTGGGGAGAGTAACGAAGGTCTTGAATTTCCTTGTGTTGGTAGACACATGTGTCTGACTGCAGATTGGTGTGATCCAAACTCTTTAGAGATGGTTTTGTAACCTTTTCCAGACTTATGAGCATCAACAACTCCTCTTCGTACCATGATACACTTCCACAAACGGAAATTATGAAGATCAGACTTTGATAGACACCTGTTCTTTAAATAAAACAGGGCGTCTACTATAACATTTTATCCCTCTTGTTAAATTGGGTTCTCTTTATCTACTTGTATGACTTGTGTGAAAATCTGACAATGTTTTAGTTCACAGTGCAGAAATATCGAAAATATTAAAGGGTTTACTGGACGTACGCGACTTGAGACACAGCTTGTGTGTTTGTTGGAATCAGGATTTGTTCTGTCCCCTTACTGTATGAACCACCAGGGCCCTAAGTTATGCATAGCAAGTAAGAAACGCCGTCGCCTGAAGGTGTGATCTCAGTGTGAATTACCAGCCATGTTTATATGAGTCCATTCCGAACATATTTATTCAATCTGTACGTCAAAAATGGTGTCTGAATTATTAGTGTAGGCTTACCTGAGATTTTAATGGATGATTAGCTCATATGATGTATTGTCCTGTAGCATAATTTATACTCAGACAATATTTATGTAGATATTTCAGTAAATTAAGTTTTCTAGACCTGGCTTCGTTGTGTTTATTGACATAGCATCTTCACGTTAATCACACACACTTTATAAGAGTACCATATGATCTGTGTGTATGGTTTAAATAAGTGGCCAGCCTAAATTACCCTGAGCGTGCCCTGTAACTCGCCCCTGGCACGGTGAAGATCTTAAGAGCCTCAGGGTGAGACCCAGTGCCTGGTTCCTTGAAACATCTTAAAGGTTTTTAATCCAAAATGGAAAATAATGGAGAAATCAAGAAAACAAATCTGAAGACAAAAATCGACAAGTTAATAATTACAACAACATCAATAATAATAATAATAATAATAATAATAATAATAATAATAATAATAATAGCAGTCATAACAATAATACTAATAATAATTATAATAATACTATCAATAATAGCAATCTTAATAATAACAATAGTAAAAAATATAAATAGCAGCAATAATAATAATACTACTACTACTACTAATAATAATAATATAGTAGTAGTAGTAAAAACAGTTATAGAAATAGCAGCAATAATAATAATAATAATAATAATAATAATAATAACAATAATAGCAGTCATAACAATAATAATAATAATAATAATAATAATTATAATTATAATAATACTAGCAATAATAGCAATCTTAATAATAACAATAGTAAAAAATATAAATAGCAGCAATAATAATAATAATAATAATAATAATAATAATAATAATAATAATAATAATAATAATAATAATCAGTCTTTTAACACTTCAGGTCTTATCAGTGATTATTAATCCTTATTTTCATTAAAATGGGTTTTTATAAAAGGATGTTGTCTCTTAATCATATGTATGCAAAATGTCTGAACACAATCCGCAAAAGAAAATAAATAAATAAATACATAAATAAATAAATAAAAACAAAACCTCTGGATATGGTAAAAAATAAGCCAGTGCCAAAGGGAAAACCAAGGATCTGGCAACCACTCCCAGTTCCACTCTAGCTTTAATTTAATGTTTGTGACATTAATGCATTTGGTATGGTACGTGCTTTTACCCCAAGCAATAGTGTAACTGAGCAGCAGAGGAATGAAGACCTTGCTCAAGGCCAGAACTGGATCTGCCTGTTGCAGCTGGGTCTGGAACCTGCAGCCTTCCCACTGGAGTCCAAAGGATTAGGAACCGGTGTGGTTTTGGCAGCTGGACATGTAAACTGATGCATAATTGCTCAAAATCGAATATGTACTAATTTTCTGTACACATGTTTGAGGAAAACACAATTTGTGACAATTTGTGATTTTAATGCTTTTTTATTTAAATTTATTTTGGATTGTGTTTGCCCTTTCCAAAGTCGTTCAGGTTCTGCAGCGCTGCATGGAAATCCAAAACAAACATCCCCACGTCTCACACGTCTTCTGTCCAAGCCTGCGGTGATTATAGTGTGTCCGTTACATCAGTACAGGCCTGTGAGTGTCAGCGCCACTTTATTTCATCATTATCTCACTGCTGGACATCACGGGCAGAGCTTTAAACAGCCAAAGAGCTGTTCAGTACCGCCAGTTAGCACCCGCACACCCACAAACATCAATCACATAGGGGCTGATATCTGAGGATCATCGGTGTCACCTTTAATCACTTACAGGTGACACGATTAGAGAAATTCATCAAAATCAAACAAAATACCCCTTGCTTATTTTCATCCTGAACAGAGCAACAGCAGATCCTGAACATTTCTAAATTATTAAATACATTTCATTAGAGGTTGTTTAAACAATTTGAGAGTCATTAAAGATCCCATACTCAGCAGCAGGCGCTGCACTGTGTGATATTTTTAGCAGTGTAACGTTTTAAGTGGTATGTGTGAATGTAACTCTGTACTGTAGAGCTTGATAAAGGTTTGATAAAGGAATCCCTTGTCCATGTGGTTCTATCAGCTATTGATGAATGCCGGTTCTTGATGCAGTGCCATCTGAGGGAGCGGAGATCACCACTCTTCAGTTTAGGCTTGTGCCCTTACCCTTTATGCACTGAAATTCCTCCAGATTCCTTGAATGGTTTAATGATATTATGCTCTGTAGAGGGAGAAATATATAAATCCCTTCCAGTCTTTCTTTGAGGAACATTGTTTTTAAACATTTCAATCATTTTCTCACACATTAGTTGATAAACTCAAGATCATCTTTACTTCTCAAAGATTATATATACAGTCCCAACTTTTTCTGATTTGGGCTTGTACGTTTTGAAGTGTGTGTGTTTACACAAGCAGCGACGTTTTGGGGTCATAACAAAATCTGCTGATGTTAGTATTCTAATCAGACACCGAGCTCATTAAATCATCTAATCAGTGATGCAGAGCGACTCAGACATGTGCCAACTCTTTACCCCGTCTCTCTCTCTCTGATCCACACACACACACACAGACACACACACACAGACACACACACACAGACACACACAGACACACACACACACACACACACACACACACACACACACACACACACACACGCCTACCTCAAGGTCCAAACACACTCAACAGCACACAACACACCTCAGTGGAGGACTAAATCCACTGACACTGGTTCTTCTGCCTGTTCTGAGCTCCAAACTTCAGAAAAACAACAGTCATTTAATAATAACATCTGTTGTTCTTGTAAGTCTCTCTGCTGATCTTCATCCTCTCCAAAATGATCTGCTTCACTCACTTGTTGCTTCAGACCTGATTTATCTAATAATACAAACCAATGGTATCGTGTATTAAGGCCAATCTGTCTAAACCTTTCTCAGTGTACCAGAACGATTAGTACACAAACAACAAGACCTTTTAACTGGTCCAAATTTTAGTGGCACCCATGGAAACCAATTGTAACATTTTCCAAGACTCTACGCTAATTAGTGCCCAATTAGTGCCTTCAAGGGTCTAGAACTCTAGGTGACTCTTAAGGTTTGGCACCAATTTGCATGGACCCTTCTATGGGCCGGTTTCCAGTGCGTAAATTTCCATAACGATTGGTACCACAAATTAACATTACCATTTCAGCTAGTCATGAGTCCAGAACTAAATGTTCCAGCACCTAGTTGGCTCTTATGGTTTGGCACCAACAATAACCAAAGGTCCTTACTGGCCCTGTCCAGATCTTCCCAACCAATATAAAAATCATTCTGACTGGACCCCTCCATAGTCCTGATTCCACTGACTAAAATATTGTCATGACTGGTTCCAGAACTCTGGCTAGCTCTTAATTTTTGGGACCAGCAAGTAAGTTTTGGTATTATTGTCTTTTCAGTTAGTGGCTTCAAGGGCCTAGAATTCTAGGTGGCTCTTAAAGTTTGGTACCTAACATTTGGTACTACAAAACTGACACTGACTTTTCAATCAGTCTCCAGCTCTGTAGCTCTTAATGCAACTGAACTCAACACCAAAGTGCCACCACATTTCTAGAGCATACAGTAAAACAAAAGCGAATGACATCACACGGCCAAAAGCAATCAGATGGAATTTTAGTGCATTTCTAACATCCTTATAATGTTATTTTTCCTCATTAGGATGATATACGTAGGTCAGGCTGATGAAGTGTGTGTGTTCTGCAAATAAACACATTAACAGAAGTCAGTATGAGATAATGAACTCCTTTAATTTAAATGGTGTGGATTATCAACAGTTAATGTAAATCCTTTATTAAAGCACCTATTTGTCAGTAATCAATTTTTTTGTCAGACAGTGATGATACTGTATCTATTTATCGTCAGCTTCCCCGTATGCAATAGTTCCAGCTGTCTTTCGTTTTCCCAGTTCATTGAACTGAACTGCATTGACTTGTGAAATACGAAACTCCTCAACAAAACCCAGCTCTCACCAGAGTTCTTCTTTTGCGACCACCAAGCAGTTCATTCATCATTTTTTTCCATCAGGGACGGTTAAGAAGCAGAACATACCACAGGACAGCAGGGGGTGAGAGGGATACAGCAGATCAGGGATTCCTGACAGGAGCGAGGTTATAACCATACTAGTCAGACAATTTACTATGTACATGTACAATTTAAAGACAACGGAGACGATTTTGAGTGATCAAACAATTAATTAAAGTGAGAAGACGACCACTAGCAAGGAGACCCAGGTCAAGCATCGCAGGCAGACGCGACTGGCAGTGTCTGAGGGAGGGGAGAGAAAAATAAACAAGTAAATAAATACATCAATAAATCTGCCAGCTTTCTTTAAATGTGGCGTTTTGGATTAAAACACAACACCTTTCACTCGACTGCAGGATTATCAGCTGATTCATCTCAAGATCATCAATAAACCCGAAAACGCAGAGTGGAGTGCCAAAGGAGAGTTACTGGCATTTCACTCTGCTTATCTGAATAGTGTGTGTGTGTGTGTGTGTGTGTGTGTGAGGCACACAGAGCTATCTTTGTTTAGTATCTGGTGACATTTCTGTCTCTTAAATGTTTTGTTTATCACCTCAGTTTCTTTGCCTTGTGTTCTCTCTGTCCTTATGGGCTTTGGAAAATTATTTTGTTTTTATTGTATGTTTACTTTGTATCTTTTAAAAACTTTTAACAGCCTGCTCTGGTACTGTCTAAAAATTCCAAGCTATTAAACCTCACTTTTCTACTTTCTTTATGGATGTTACTTTAGATCTGGACTCTGATCGGAAGTGACCAGAGAATGAAATCCGCAAAAAAAACCCAGATCTGTCAATGTAATAAGATCCCTTCTCCCTGAGATTTGATGTGTTTTATGTTTAATAAAATTAAATACAAAGGGAAGCTGGATGTTGCATAATGCGTACGAGGTCACTGCATACTGTCTGTGAGTCCCATTTCTTAAAATCCCACAAGATCTTTTGAGGTTCAGCTCTAAAAAAAAAGTAAACATCATTAAGCTTGTATTGCTTTCCAGGTTTTCTGACTATTGTATAGCTTAAAACTTAAAATATATAATCATTCTTATACTTTGTCCATTGAAATAGGAAAAACAAACATTTCTAAACACATAGTTTTCACCATTTGCTCAATTCCTGCCCCAAAACCTGGACTCATCACATTTTATTTGCTGAATGGTTGATTTTTCGGTCTCGTGGCTTTTTATGAAACTGCTTAAGCACCAAATTCCCATAAGGTGATGAGTCACAGAAATGTTTACACTTAAGCCTCTTTTCCATTTCTGGTTTGGTTCTCAGGCCCTGGTTTTCTCTGTAAAACCAAAGGCTAAATAAAACAAGGAAGTTCTGGTCCGGACGAGCATAGAAGGCCAAAGGAAATTTTATAATTTTCTCACACATTCTTGTGCAGTTAGATCTGCTTTTCTTGAATAAACTACAACAGTGCTTGAAATGTGGCGATGTAGGTTTGTGTCCCAATACTTTTGGCCACATATGTGTATATGTGTGAGTGTACATGTGTGATTGTGTATACATATATGTAGAAGAAGATGTTACAACAGCCCACTGAGTGCTCTGCGATGAAATCATCGATTTCAGTCGAAATGTGAATCTGAACATTCGGTTCAGGGCATTTCTGTGGGAGATTTAAATTTTTAAAACTTAAATCTATAAATAATCGGATATACACCGAATTGACTCTGAAACACACAGCCCACCACACCGCGTGATTATGTACGTAACAAAGTTTGATCCGTGTCTGTATGTAAAATCACAGAAATGTGTGGAAGAAGAAGAAAAGGGAGAATGATAAACTTTTCATGAAAGTTTTATGTATTGGGAATTACTGGAATCGCTGGTTAGCCTTGTTGCTTACAAGCAAGATAACTTACCAACCGTAAACAGTATAAAAACACAAACAAAATAAACGATCTATTAAAACCACCCGACTGCCTCGTGTTTATCTACCATTTTATAATCGAATCGTTATGTGTTATGTTAAAGTGTCCATATATTTTTGGCTATTTTGGCTCAACAATACAATACAACAGTATTCAAAGCCCCGCCCTTTAGACCACTGGTCGAGGACGTGAATTCACACGTCAAAGCTCCAAACTTGAAGCTTCTCTCGCCAAATGTCCATTAAAGTCCGCCTCTTCGGACCTTTTGTTAAAACAACGAGGGAACTTGTTTTGCGTTAAGCGCTCAGGTAACACTCACATTTATCCGAGGTCACCACGTTTCATTTGTAACGCTTATTATTTTTCTCCCAGCGCAGACGGAAAGCGGACTTTAGACGGATCGCACAGTTTTGACCATCTACTTGGAATTAAATGTCACGCGGTTGGTCAGATTTTATTCATAACGAGACAAAACGTTCGACTCGCGGATTGTTTTGTCGGCTCGGCCTGCGGCGTTTTTGCCGCAACTGAGTTACTGCTGATATTAAGAGAGTAAATCAGAAAGACTGAGACGGAGCAGAGATGGCCGGTCAGCCTCACTGCGTCCCTCCGTCCCTCTGTCCCTCGGTCAGGCCTCTTCGCATCTCTATTCATGAGTCTTTTACATAATGCACTGTTACCGAGTGATGAAGGATCCATCAGCGAGAGCGGCCGAGCCCCGAGGCCTTCACCAGTCTCTAACCTTTATGCCGCGTGTGTGAGTGTGTGTGGAGTTTCCAATCATCCTGACACATCATCATCGAAACCCACAATTCACCTTCTTCTGTACGCGGCAACACACACACACACACACAGCTCTACAGATTTATGCTCGGCAGAAATAAATCTTAAAGCTCTACCGGCACAGTTTAAATTTCTTCCCTAAGCTCGACGTAAATGTCGTTGTTCAGCTGAAAAGTGAGATTCTCTGGAAGCGTACGCTCGACACTAAATCAGCAAGACTGAGAGAAACTTTAGATGCTTTATTGAAGGAATAAAGCAGACGTATTCTGTCTTTTACTCACAGATATGTAAGAGGCATGATACACAAGGACCCACAGCTTCAGTGCTGAGCATCAAACACACAACCTTCTGTTCTCTAGTCCAGTCTTGTAACCACTAGGGTTTCACAAATCAAAGTGTTCCTTACATTCCCTTTGACTGTTATGTCATTGCAGGCAGTATGAACCCGAGATATTTCATGTTTTTTCTGGTCACTTTCATTTCATTTGTTTGTTGTTTTTAGCACAGTAACGTTATAAGTGGTATGTGTGAATGTAACTCTGTACTGTAGAGCTTGATAAAGGTTTGATAAAGGAATCCCTTGTCCATGTGGTTCTATCAGCTATTGATGAATGCCGGTTCTTGATGCAGTGCCATCTGAGGGAGCGGAGATCACCCCTCTCCAGTTTAGGCTGAAATTCCTCCAGATTCCTTGAATCGTTTAAAGATATTATGCTCTGTAGAGGGAGAAATATGGAAATCCCTTCCAGTCTTTCTTTGAGGAACATTATTTTAAAACATTTCAATCATTTGCTCACACATTTGTAGACAAACTCTGATCATCTTTACTCCTCAGAGATTCAGCTCAGTATGAGCCTGAGATATTTCTCGGGTTCATACTGTCTGCAATGAAATAACATGTCAAAGGAAATGTAAGGAAGACTGCATATATTTTTATTTGCATTTTCCATACCGTCCCAGCTTTTTCTGATTTGGGGTTGTAGGTCACCCAGCTTAGATGTGTCCGTTTTGAGTCCCACAGTTCTTCCTGATCACATTTGGTTTTTTTTCTTGCTGGGCTCATGAGACACTCCAGTGCAAGAAAGAAGAGCAATATTCAAAAAAATCTGACTTGACTTGACCTGACTGCTCTGCTCAGACTGGATAAGGTCATCTGCTAAATGCTGTAAATGCTAATTTAACAGAAAGCATAATATCCCACTGAGCATTAACTGAACATGGGCATCTGTAATTCTGCTTTAAATTAGCACATGTTATTTAATTAATCCAGTGGAATTTGACTTTTTAAAATCCTGGTCAGGATCATGGCAGTCCGGCACCGATCCCAGGAAACACTGGGCAAAGGGGAAAGCATGCTCTGGATGGAACGCAAAGTCCGATTTCTTTTATTTTTATTGCACTTTTAAAGCAGAGCATTGTCTCAAAGCTGTTTTACAAATATCTAGACACATAGTCCCAACTGAACAAGCCTAGGGCGAGAGTAGCAAGGAAAAAATCCCTAAACGTCAACAGTTTCTCTCAATGAGTATATTTGTATCTTATGTCCATATGAGTAGCCTGAGAAATGTCCTCTAATAGCCATTTTAAAAAGCTTCACGCTTTACCCTCAACACCAGAGTGAACGAGTAAATTAGGATCCGTACTGAACTGAAAACACTGAGATTTAGAGCTAGCAGAGGAAGGCACAGGGTGAGAGGATGGCTACGTCTGTGTTATTGCTCTGAAAGGAGGAGATCAAGGAAAAAATATCAGCCGTCAGATCAGTTCTGTAAATGTGAGCGCATGTGACAGATAGACTGCGCTAGGGGACATGCAGCTGGGACCACTGAGGGTGTTTTAGGGGCCTAGATTTATATTTAAACTCAGCAAATCTTCAAAACACACACACACATCAGGCGAACACTATGTTCCAACATGAGGGAATTATTGGACACATCGAGAAGGACATGTGCAGCTCTGGCTTAGGAAAAAAGTTGGGACGGTATGCAAAATGCAAATAAAAAATGCAGTTGACTTTTATTTGACTGCAGACAGTAAGAACATGAGATATTTCGTATTTTTCTTCTGATCAACTTCATTTCAGTTCTTAATAAAAATCCAGTCCTGCATTTCAGACCTGTAACACAATCCAAAAAAAGTTGGGACAGGACAATTTAGGGCTAGTAATGGCATAAAAATCAAATGTGATTTCAAACAGGTGATTATAATCATGACTTGGTACTAAAGCAGTATCCTCATAAGGCTGAGTCTTTGAGGAAGAAAGATGATCAGAGGATCTCTAGTTTATCAACCAATGTGTGAGAAAGCGTTGAAATGTTAAAAACAATGTTCCTCAAAGAAAGACTGGAAGGGATTTATATATTTCTCCCTCTACAGAGCATAAAATCATTCAACCATTCAAATAATCTGGAGGAATTTCCTAAAAAGCCTAAACTGAAGAGGGGTGATCTCCACTCCCTCAGACAGCACTGCATCAAGAACTGGCATTCATCAGTAGCTGACAGAACCACATGGGCAAGGGATTCCTTTATCAAACCTTTATCAATCTCTACAATACAGAGTTACATTCACACACACCACTTAAAACGTTACTGTGCTAAAAAGAAGCCTTATGTTATAACCATGTCCATGTATTTTTCAACAAGACAATGCAAAACAAACCAAATATATGGAAATATGGAAATCCCTTCCAGTCTTTCTTTGAGGAACATTGTTTTTAGACCTCTGATCATCTTTACTCCTTAAAGACTCAGCCTTTTGTGGATGTTGCTTTTGTACCAAATCATGATTAGAATCACCTGTTCCTTATAATTTAGGTTTTTTTACTTAATTATTAGCAATAAATTTCACCGTCCTTACTTTTTTTGGAATGTCTTGCAGATCTAAAATACAGGGCTGGATGTTTATTGCCAAATGAAATGAAGTTGATCAGAAGAAAAGCATGAAATATAGTGGGGCAAAAAAGTATTTAGTCAGCCACTGATTGTGCAAGTTCTCCTACTTAGAAAGATGAGAGAGGTCTGTAATTTTCATCATAGGTACACTTCAACTATGAGAGACAAAATGATAAAAAAAAATCCAGGTATTACATTGTAGGATTTTTAAATTTAATGATTATAATGATTTAATTGTAAATCATGGTGGAAAATAAGTATTTGGTCACCCACAAACAAGCAAGATGTCTGGCTCTCACAGACCTGTAACTTCTTCTTTAGGAAGCTCTTCTGTCCTCCACTCGTTTACCTGTATTAATGGCACCTGTTTGACCTCGTAAATCTGTATAACAGACACCTGTCCACAGCCTCAAACAGTCAGACTCCAAACTCAACCATGGCCAAGACCTGTCTAAGGACACCAGGAAGAACATTGTAGACCTGCAGCAGGCTGGGAAGAGTGAATCTACAATAGGCAAGCAGGTTGGTGTGAATAAATCAAACTGTGGGAGCAATTATAAGACATTCAAGACCATTGATAATCTCCCTCGATTTGGGGGCCCCCACGCACGATCTCATCCCATGGGGTCAAAATGATCATGAGAACGGTGAGCAAAAATCCCAGAACTACACGGAGGGGACCTGATGAATGACCTGCAGAGAGCTGGGACCAAAGTAACAAGCTTACCATCAGTAACGCACTACACCGAGAGGGACTCAGATCCTGCAGTACCAGGCGTGCCCCCCTGCTTAAGCCAGTACATGTCCAGGCCCGTCTGAAGTTTGCCAAAAAAGCATATGGATGATCCAGAAGAGGATTGGGAGAATATCATGTGGTCAGGTAGTGTTTGGAGGAAGAAGATTTCTGAGTTGCATCCCAAAGAACACCATACCTACTGTGAAGCATGGGGGTGGAAACATCATGCTTTGGGGATGTTTTTCTGCAGAGGGGACAGGACGACTGATCCGTGTTAAGGGAAGAATGAACGGGGGCCATGTATCGTGAGATTTTAAGAGCCAAAACCTCCTTCCATCAGTGAGAGCATTGAAGATGGAACGTGCTGGGGCTTCCAGCATGACAATGATCCCCAAACACACCGCTTGGGCAAAGAAGGAGTGGCTCCGTAAAAAAAGCATTTCAAGGTCCTGGAGTACCTAGCCAGTTTCCAGACCTCAGCCCCATAGAAAATGTGTGGAGGGAGTTGAAAGTTCGTGTTGCCCCAAAACATCACTGCTCTAGAGGAGATCTGCATGGAGGAATGGGCCAAAATACCAGCTGCAGTGTGTGCCAACCTGGTGAAGACTTACAGAAAACGTTTGACCTCTGTCATTGCCAACAAAGGTTATATTACAAAGTATTGAGTTGAACCAAATTTATTGACCAAATACTTATTTTCCACCATAATTTACAATTAAGTTCTTTAAAAATCCTACAATGTGATTACCTGGATTTTTTTTCCTCATTTTGTCTCTCATAGTTGAAGTGTAGCTATGATGAAAATTACAGACCTCTCTCATCTTTCTAAGTAGGAGAACCTGCACAATCAGTGGCTGACTAAATACTTTTTTGCCCCACTGTATCTCAGGTTCAAACTGTCTGCAATGACAGGCAGAAGTAACAAAAGTCAGAAGTAATTCAGTTTTTAATCTGCATTTTCTATACCGTCCCAACTTTTTCTGGTTTTGGGATTTTATATTAAACAAATTAATCAGTAAAAGTTTGAAACGGGGTGCTGGGTTGCAGGTTCGTGATTCTGTCGTACAGAAAGTGGAACCTGTCAATCACAGGTAAAGGCAAAGCTCTATGAATTATACATGTGCTTAGGACTGAACTCTGCACAACCCTGTGTGTGTGTGTGTGTGTGTGTGTGTGTGTGTGTGTGTGTGTGTGTGTGTGTGTGTGTGTGTGTGTGGTTGGTCTCCTCCTGCTCTTGGTCCCCCGGTACTCCAGCTCTCATTAGTTAAAGGCCAGCTCTGCTGACCTCTGTTAACTTCGATGAGAGTTTCATTATGCTAATTAGTCACACTAGAGCCAGGTGCGCAGATGTGTGTGTGTGTGTGTGTGTGTGTGTGTGTGTGTGTGTGTGTGTGTGTGTGTGTGTGTGTGTTCAGAAATGACTTCAAAAAGCCTGACAATCATTCACGCTCCACCAGGAACCGTGGACTAAATGTGCAGCAAATGTACCTGCACAACCATCGTACTAACAAAGAGAAAAATGATGGCTGAAATAAGAGACTAAAGATAAAACACATCAATGATGCACAGTCTCTCTCTCTCTCTCTCTCTCTCTCTCTCTCTCTCTCACACACACACACACACACACACACAGACACACACACACACACACCCCGTTCCATGAGTCTGTCTGTAATATGCAGATCTCTTTTCACTATTTAAACTCGCGTTGTCATGAATTGTGCATCCGTTCCACACAGTTCACAGCTCTACATTTACATTCTTATACAAAGAAGTTAAATTGGTACGTTTGCACAAAGCCTCACGGGTTTGCTGTGCCTCGTCCTGATGGATCTATTTTTAGCTGACTCTGTGTCCTAAGAGCGGGGTGTGGCCCCTCAAAATTGTGGTGTATTTGTGGTAGGTTTCTGGACAGAGTGAAAACCTGCCTTCATTTTGTGATTCAAAAACTGTGGCTCCAATGATGAGATTAACATTAAGAGCTTCATCAAACCTATTTACAGTCAGTACAGAGCACTCAGGCAGGTACGGAGATTCTCTCCTCAGACTTTCTTTCTTTCTTTCTTTCTTTTTTTCTTTCTTTCATTTGTTCAATCTTTCTTCATTTCTTTAGCATTCATTGCCTTCTTGAAAGAAATAAAGAAAGAAAGAAAGAATTATTTATTTATTTCTCTTTAGCAATCATGGCTTTCTTTCTTTCTTTCTTTCTTTCTTTCTTATATAAATCAGACCCAGTTTAATTGCTGAGTGTAAATAAACTTTCTTTTTAATAAATTAAAGCTAATCAATCAATATATTTGGGTTTATTTTCTGTATATGAAACACTTATTGATAAATACCTCCGTTAGGACCATAGTCGGATGATGGTGATGATTTAGCAGTGGAGGAACGATAGAATGGAACCATTTTACTGTTGTGGCTTCTTGTGGCTGTTAGGAATGGTTAGTGTGTGTGTGTGTGTGTGTGTGTGTGTGTGTGTGTGTGTGTGTGTGAGTGTGTGTTTTATGGTTCGTTTTGACACCTGGGTAGAGACGTGACAGACACCACATTGCTCCGCTGTCACCAACGATAAGAGACCAGCAGACGCTGCACATCTCAGCCTCGTCCGGGACTCGTGTCCTGCACTGACGGCCGAGTCCTGTGATCCAAACAGACAGAGCAAAGTGCTCGTCTCCACACACACTTTCACCTCTGGAAAGGTGAACCGGACGGAGAAATGGAGGTTTGGATGACCATTTAGAGATCCATTCAGACTTTTTTCTTTCTGCCTTCGTTCTGATGCTTAGCTTGGCCCGGAACATGTTTCCCGGATAATCCCTGATTTGTTTCGCATAGAGGAAAGAGGTCAGTCCAATTAAACCTGACAAACACAATACAATCTCTCTTTCTCTCCATGGCCTGGAAGCAGACACACACACCCGGGCACAAACACAGCCGTCCACACAAATGTCACATACAATTAGGAAATGCAGAACAGATAAAGAGAGAGAGAGGAGAGAGACTCCTATAACCAGTCAGACACATGGCCAGAGGCGAGTCCGAATGCAAATCGCGTCTTTAGCTGATCGTGCACCTTTAAACGTCCTTGTGCAGACGGACAATTTACGTAACACTAATAAACTCTGCACAGTACTAAACCTTGGTGTGTGTGAGTGTGTTAACCAAAATCTTCAATGATCTTAGAGTCAGTGAGTGCAGCAAATTTCACCTACAAAACTGGCTCGGTCCAACTGCATGTGTCCTTAACTGGGTTCAGACTTGGAGATGAAATATCAAAGAAATGAGTGGTGTTGGGGTAAAGCAGCACAAAGTAACAAGGTCATGATGCTCGTTTGCTGGTGTTAAACTCGGCCTCTCTCATTAAGCACCATCCACAGCTGATCGGAGCTTCATTCATGGATCTGTTAAGCCCAGCTCTTATTAACCTGACCGTTATTATACAGAATATTATAATTATAATTTTGTGTATTAGTGTGTTGTGTATGTGTATTAGTTTTTAAATTTATTTGTGTTTATTTGTTGGATGTCATATATCTGTTCTATCTTCTATGTTATTTAATGATTTGTATCGATGATGTATGAAAGTAAATAAATAAAGTTTATAATAACACATGCCACATACAACACATGCACACACAAATGGCCAGAAGTATTGAGACACAAATCCACAGGTGGATAAGAAAACTGAGAACAAGCATGTTGCCAAAATTATTGAGACAGGAACCTGCACATGAGCAAAAATATTGAAACATGTTTACATTTACATTTACAGTATTTAGGCGACGCCCTTATCCAGAGCAACTTACATAAGTGCTTTGTATCCATCCTAGTAGGCAAAACCTCATGTTAGTACAAGAAAGCAATAGAAGCACAAGTAAGACTTGTGGCCAAAAGTACTGAGACATGAACACATAAGTGACCAAATGTACAGTGGGGCAAAAAAGTATTTAGTCAGCCACTGATTGTGCAAGTTCTCCTACTTAGAAAGATGAGAGAGGTCTGTAATTTTCATCATAGGTACACTTCAACTATGAGAGACAAAATGAGAAAAAACAATCCAGGAAATCACATTGTAGGATTTTTAAAGAATTTAATTGTAAATTATGGTGAAAATAAGTATTTGGTCAATAAATTTGGTTCAACTCAATACTTTGTAACATAATCTTTATTGGCAATGACAGAGGTCAAACGTTTCCTGTAAGTCTTCACCAGGTTGGCACACACTGTAGCTGGTATATTGGCCTATTCCTCCATGCAGATCTCCTCTAGAGCAGTGATGTTTTGAGGGCAACACGGACTTTCAACTCCCTCCACAAATTTTCTATGGGGCTGAGGTCTGGAGACTGGCTAGGTCACTCCAGGACCTTGAAATGCTTTTTACGGAGCCACTCCTTTTGTTGCCCGAGCGGTGTGTTTGGGATCATTGTCATGCTGGAAGACCCAGCCACGTTCCATCTTCAATGCTCTCACTGATGGAAGGAGGTTTTGACATAAAATCTCACGATACATGGCCCCTTTCATTATTCCCTTAACACGGATCAGTCGTCCTGTCCCCTCTGCAGAAAAACAACATCCCAAAGCATGATGTTTCCACCCCATGCTTCACAGTAGGTATGGTGTTTCTTGGGATGCAACTCAGCATTCTTCTTCCTCCAAAACACGGAGAGTTGAGCTTTTATCAAAAACGTCTATTTTGGTTTCATCTGACCACATGATATTCTCCCCAATCCTCTTCTGGATCATCCATATGCTCTCTGGCAAACTTCAGACGGGCCTGGACATGTACTGGCTTAAAGCAGGGGGGCACGACTGGCACTGCAGGATCTTAGTCCCTCTCGGCATAGTGGTGTTATTGATGGTAGCTTTGTTACTTTGGTCCCAGGTCTCTGCAGGTCATTCACCAGGTCCCTCCGTGTAGTTCTGAGATTTTTGCTCACCGTTCTCATGATCATTTTGACCCCACAGATGAGATCTTGCGTGGGACCCCAGATCAAGCGAGATTATCAGTGGTCTTGTATGGCTTTTCCATTTTCTTACAATTACACCCACAGCGAATTTATTCACACCAACCTGCTTGCCCACTCTTCCCCAGCCTGGTGCAGGTCTACAATTTTCATCCAGGTGTCCTTCGACAGCTCTTTTGGTCTTGGCCATGGTTGAGTTAGGAGTCTGACTGTTTGAGGCTGTGGACAGGTGTCTTTTATACAGATAACGAGGGGGTCAAATAGGTGCCATTAATACAGGTAACGAGTGGAGGACAGAAGAGCTTCTTAAAGAAGAAGTTACAGGTCTGTGAGAGCCAAAAATCTCTTGCTTGTTTGTGGGTGACCAAATACTTATTTTACACCATGATTTACAATTACATTCTTTAAAAATCCTACAATGTGATTCTTGGATTTTTTTTTCTCATTTTGTCTCTCATAGTTGAAGTGTAGCTATGATGAAAATTACAGACCTCTGTCATCTTTCTAAGTAGGAGAACTTGCGCAATCAGTGGCTGACTAAATAATTTTTTGCCCCACTGTATTGAGACACAAACCCACTGTTGTAGTTCCTTCAGGAAATGCAGTTTTAGTTATAATTCAAACATTCCATAACCCCACTGTTAACATTATAAAATGCGCTCTGTCCGGTCATTTGTTCCCTCAACACTTCAATTCAACAAACTACATCCTACAGTATACCTAAGCATTACACAGCAGCACTTCAGTGGCAGAAGTGAAACTGTGTTTTCAGGATTGAGGACATTTTGGCCTAAACTCTTGACTCTGAGAACAAGGTGACCTCTAATAATAGCCTGTGCTTAGCCTGACCACGGATTCTGAGCAGCTTTCAATTGTTGCAAACGTACAATGTGAAGCTGTTCACGCAGACTGAAAAATATGCAGCTGTGACCCTATGTTTGTTCACATACCTTTTGAATGTTTTAGATGTTGCTGTTTTTAGATAGAAACAAATACAGGAAAGAAAGGTGCGAAAAACATCCGAACAATCCTCACTTCAGCTTGCATGTCTACCAAAAAAGGAGTCTCTGATTCCAGATGTTGAAATTTGACACACTCAAGTTTGCACAAAAAGAAAGTAGTATTTTCTAATGTCGCTTTTGGACAAAGAGCGTAATCCACACCATACACACCAGTAATCCGGTACGATTTTTCTATATTTTATCAGCACTTTTTCCTTGCACATTTTTACTGGCAGAAAGTAACACCAATTATAGATCTTTTCCTTTTCTTTTAGGTTCATTTTATAGTTTTTTTTCCCCTCTTTTTTCTATTTTGGATCCATTTCTCTGCCAGAGAGCTAAACATCTGGCAAAAAATCAAACAACTTTACCTCTTCTGGCATTTTGACCCCAAGCATGGACAAAATCCTGGTGTCCTTCAACAGCTCTTTGGTCTTGTCCATGGTTGAGTTAGGAGTCTGACTGTTTGAGGCTGTGGACAGGTGCCTAGCTAGGTGTCTAGCTAGGCCACTCCAGGACCTTGAAATGCCTTTGACGGAGCCACTCCTTCGTTGCACCGAGCGGTGTGTTTGGGATCATTGTCATGCTGGAAGACCCAGCCATGTTCCATCTTCAATGCTCTCACTGATGGAAGGAGATTTTGGCTTAAAATCTCACGATTACATGGCCCCATTCATTCTTCCCTTAACACAGGTCAGTCGTCCTGTCCCCTCTGCAGAAAAAACATCCCCAAAGCATGATGTTTCCACCCCCATGCTTCACAGTAGGTATGGTGCAACTCAGCATTCTTCTTTCCTCCAAACACAACAAGTTGAGTTTTTATCAAAAAGTTCTATTTTGGTTTCATCTGACCACATGATGTTCTCCCAATCCTCTTCTGGATCATCCATATGCTCTCTGGCAAACTTCAGACGGGCCTGGACATGTCCTGGCTTAAGCCGGGGGGCACCTCTGGCACTGCAGGATCTGAGTCCCTCTCGGTGTAGTGTGTTACTGATGGTAGCCTTTGTTACTTTGGTCCCAGCTCTCTGCAGGTCATTCATCAGGTCCCTCCATGTAGTTCTGGGATTTTTGCTCACCGTTCTCATGATCATTTTGACCCCACGAGATGAAATCTTGCATGAGGCCCCAGATCGAGTGAGATTATCAATGGTCTTGTATGTCTTCCATTTTCTTACAATAGGCTCTATGCACGGAGAGTCCGTGACGCGTTTCCGTTAGTCTTTATACCCGGCATTCCAGCTTCCGGTCAGCATAGGCGACTGTAAAAAGATCTGAAGTGCTGGGAATACAGAGATTTACATTCGCATAATGAGGAATAACGTTTTTGCGATTTCAAAAACAAGAATGAGGGGCATCAGAACATTGTTTCTGTCGCGTTGTGTTTGGTGTCAGCAAGGTAATAATTTCTCTTGTGAGTTTCATTCATTTCTGCTGGACGAGGAGATCAGAAAGAAATTTCTTGTCAACATCAAGAGGGATAACATTCAAATCACCAAACACACAAAGGTCTGTAGTGTCCATTTCACTGCTTTGGACATGAACTGAGAATGAAAATGACGTGAGCTTAGTTGCAATATGAAACTCTGCAGCCTGAACAGCCATTGTGACATGACTAAGGAGACTTGTTGTCCCTCCAAATCATTAGGTAATACATACTGTGAAAATTGTGCAATAGCATTCATTTCATTCAATGTGCAATATATATATATATATATATATAGATATATATATATATATTACCATATACACCACACATATAATGTATATATGTATATATATTGGGACATTAAATAGAAATGAATGCTATTGCACTATATAATATATATATATAATATATATATATATATATATATATATATATATACACGTGTGTATATATATATTATAGATATATATATATATATATATATATATATATATATATATATATATATATATATGTGTACATATATTTACACATATGAATATATACATATCTATGTGTGTATGTGTGTGTATATATATATTATATATATATATCTATATATATATATATATATATATATATATTACACCACATACACACCCACACACACGTGTGTATATACCACGTGTGTGTCTATATACCTCAATATTTTAATCGTGTATATGTGCTTATGCACATGTGTATTTGTGTTGTTGTACATTGTTGTATCTTTATTATTATTCTTTGTTTTTCCTCTATTTATGTGTGTATATGTATATATATATATGAGCGTATGTGTATGTCTCTCGTCTCTACACCCTTGTTATTCTTGCACATCGGAGACTGGAGAAACGCAATTTCGTTCAGATGTACACTCCCTGCTGTATAGTCTGAATGACAATAAAGTTCACTTTGACTTGATTAATAGGATTATTAATAGTATTAATAATAAGATAATCGTGTTTTAAAGATACGTGTTCAGTGTCCGGCTTTTAAAACCGGAAGTTAGTCTGTCGGTATAAGAGAACCCGGAAGACAACCGTGCATAGAGCCTATTGCTCCCACAGTTGATTTATTCACACCAATCTGCTTGCCTATTGTAGATTCACTCTTCCCAGCCTGGTGCAGGTCTACAATTTTCATCCTGGTGTCCTTCGACAGCTCTTTGGTCTTGGCCATGGTTGAGTTAGGAGTCTGACTGTTTGAGGCTGTGGACAGGTGTCTTTTATACAGATAATGAGGTCAAACAGGTGCCATTAATACAGGTAACGAGTGGAGGACAGAAGAGCTTCTTAAAGAAGAAGTTACAGGTCTGTGAGAGCCAAAAATCTTGCTTGTTTGTGGGTGACCAAATACTTATTTTACACCATGATTTACAATTAAATACTTTAAAAATCCTACAATGTGATTTCTTGGATTTATTTTCTTTCATTTTGTCTCTCATAGTTGAAGTGTACCTATGATGAAAATTACAGACCTCTGTCATCTTTCTAAGTAGGAGAACTTGCACAATCAGTGACTGACTAAATATTTTTTTGCCCCGCTGTAAAATAAAAAGAATACTTTCATATTAACATGTATGTAAGGCAACTAATCAGTCCCACATAAGGTGTTGCACTTTTTGGTTGTAAATAAATGGTGATTTTCAACTTGTTTGTTGTAGTAATTTGTCAGGACATTAAAAAATCCATAAGAAATTTACAAAAACTGCAGAGTCTCTTAAGGTTAAAATATATTTATATCAAAAGTGTCGCATGATCACTTTCAGTTCCCTCAGGTCCTGTGCTTTGTTAAACAACACTGAAACCACAAACCCACGATAACTTTGCGCGATGTTTTCTGAATAATTCAGGCTTTATGGAAGATGTAAGACAATTCTTTTTAACACAGAGATTGATCAGAGTTATATTAACAACTGCTTAGAAGAAAATATAGATATAATTTAAAAATATTTTTGTTTTGGTGTGATTTTAGTGGCTGTTTTAGAGAAAACATAAAATAATGTGTAGCTATTCTTTATAGAAATCACCTGTTTTTGTTTATTATGAAAGCTTGGGTGTTTGCTAATTTGACCTAAAATATGTGAAAATGTGGATAAATTATTTTTATTTTTATTATTCATTCAGTGTCTGTCTTGCAGCTAAAGTAAATAAATCTGATGTTTAATGTACTTACTTTATTATGAAGGTACACAGTTTATGAGTCATTTTTAATACAATTAGAGAAAAATGTATAATAATATTTATTTTGTGTGATATTTATACCTGTTTAGGGCTAAAGTACAATGCTTTCAAATTTCTTATTATAGATGTAAATGTATTAAGAAAAAAACAAGTTTAAGCTTTCGTATTGTCAGTTTATGAAAGTAAAATGCTTGGTCAGATGTTTATATTTCAAAAATATTTTATTTTGTGTGATGTTAGCTGTATGTTTAGAGTGAAAATCAAATAAATACTATGTTTTTATTAATAGATTTTTATATTCAGTCCTCAAAAATCTTTGCGCAAATGAATAAATGGAATTAAATATGTTTGGCTATTTATCAAGACCCAAACAAACTATAGAGATCTGATCTCAACATTGTGTGCGTCCCTAAATAATGAAAATAAACAGAACTCAGACTCTGGCATGCTTCCCTAGTCTTGTGTAATCTGAAAAGTAAGCATCAGGATTATCAGACGCAGATGCTTTTGGTTCTTTAAAGCAGTGTGTTTATTTTATGGTCCAGTGTTAATGGATCGGTGTGCAGCTCAGAGAGACTGTGAGATTAATCTGGATAAGATATTAAAGGCATAGAGCCATGTCCCAAATCTGTTAAATGAACCTTCATCAATTAAGCTTTTTAATGCCTTTATAGTTTTTATTTCTATAGTTTCATATTCACACTATGGTGAGTTTGTCAAGTAAGAGAACATCCATAGCTGCAAGTATAATCCTTTGAGGCAGTGAGTATAATAAGAGATATCGCTAATTAGAAGAGGCGTCTAGATAGTTTTGGAAATAAGAAATATGTATTATTACTTAGGGAATTGTAAGAATAATTGAAAAAAGGGTTTGACCTTAGACATTTGGTACTCCAGGTACTCTGGTTACCTTCCACATTCCAAAAACATGCCCGTAAGTGAATTGGTTCCTCAAAATTTTCCAGAAGGCAGTGCTGGGATGCGAACCCGGGTCACTGTATTCCAGGTTGACAGCACCTGATGCGGTAATGTAAATGTTTTAAAGAAAAGTTTATATGCAAAAGTGAAGACACAGAGAGCAATGAACAGAACAATTTATTTAATTTGATTTTGTGTTCAGGCCCTGCTTATCCTAATCAGGGCCTCAGGGGGGTCTTGGAATACAGGACAGAAGGGACCAAGGGAACTCAAACTCGGGTCACCCAAGAGTGTATTGTAGTTAATTAATTAACTATATAATGAATATGTTCCAGCTTTTAACGTTTCTAGTTTCTGTTCAGTCACTGCTGACTGTGAGGTGAACATTACATATTTCTCAGGAAGCAAACACACATTAAGCTTCAGCCTTTTGTACTCTTAGATGCACTCTGACAGGGTCACCCAGTATCACCAGAAACCACACACACACACACACACACACACACACACAGAGCTCAGGACGTGCTGGTCTCATCAAATAACCAAATAGACAAATGTACAAACAAATCACAGACATGCAGATCTAGTAAACAAGGTCACACAGAAAGAGCAGGTACAGTGAAAGCTGAAAATACTTAAGAGTGACGTTAACTGGTTACGATGAAACTGTACGAATGCTTTAGCATCATTTCTATGAATGCAGTACTACATATTAGGGATTATTGGAAACATACTGATCCACATGCACAGTGGATCTACATTCAGTGAAACAGGACGTTGACCAGACATTACAGTTGCAGTTTGTGTATTTTGCTCAGTTTATTTTAAACAGTAATATTACTTAATAGAACCACATAGACAAGGGATTACTTTATCAAACCTTTATCAAGCTCTACAATACAGAGTTACATTCACAAATACCACTTAAAACGTTACTGTGCTAGAAAGAAGCCTTATGTTATAACCATGTCCAGAAGCGGCTCGACTTCCATCACACAGCAGAAACAGGCATTGTGCACAGAACCATCAAAGACAAAAAGGACCATCCAGACTGTTATGAGGAACAAGTCCAAAATCCAGGCTCTGTTATGGTATGGGGTCGGGTCAGGGCACTTGGTAAAGGTCATTTCCACTTCTGTGATGCAGCACTAATGCAGAAAAGTACACTGAGATTTTAGAGCAACATAAGCTGCCTTCGAGACGACATCTTTATCAGGGGTGTCCATGCATTTTTCACCAAGACAAATTAGAAAATGTTAGGACTGAAATATGGAAATCCCTTCCAGTCTTTCTTTGAGGAACATTGTTGGTAAACATTTCAATAGTTTTCTTATTCCAGCCCCATAAACACTATCTATTATCCTTAAAAACAGTTTTTAGAACCATCTTTCTCACTCTGCAAGCAACATGTTTGAAGTAGTGAGAGCAGCATTTCTAAAACCCGCTATAACAGTGTCCCAGGTTCAAGTTCATGCAGTGCACTTCCACCCGCACCCAGAATATGCCTCATGTCCATGTACTCCTGGTCAGTTGCGGAAACGAAAAAACGCAGCAGTCGTGTGTCCTGTCATATTTGCTGTCACTGCAGTTCAGTAACGTAACATAAACTCTACATGTCCATCCACGTTTGCTCCTATTTCGGAAATACTGAAAACAGAACTTAAGCGATTTTGCAAGATGTAGATTTAGTTCCTGTTTTGTGTTACAGCATTTGAGGAATCATCACAATTCAATATATTTTTTTAATTTGTCCATGGAAACAGATGATGTCAGATTCGCTGAGTCAAGAGATGTGGCTTCAATATGACAGATAGGTCAGTGTGTGTGTGTGTGTGTGTGTGTGTGTGTGTGTGTGTGTGTGTGTGTGTGTGTGTGTTTGTGGTTTATAAGTCTCGCAGTGCCCACCTCTTTAATTTGTTGTGCTGGGGAATAATGGAGACAGAAGTCGACAACAATCAGGACATCTCACTGACTAAAGAAAATCCTCTGTATGATTTAGACATGAAGTTATCGGACCGATATGAATTCCAGTCCATGGGTGAGTATTACACACACACACACACACACACACACACACACACACACACCCCTGAATTTTAAACATGATTATTAAACTATTAAGCCCTAACCCTAACTCTACACTTAAATTCATCACTCCAGAACAGGACTCTATTAACAAACCTCAGTTTATTACAAATTTTAAAAACTAAAGTTTAGCAAGGTTAAATTAATTAAATTAATTATGTTTTTTAAATACTGGTGACATTTAGAGTTATTTAGAGTTGTTTTTTAACCAATCACAGGTAACATAAGTAGGTAACGTGAAATGAAGTAACACTCAATAACAATCGTTTTAATTTTTTCAAAGTCTTACTTGTGTTACTCGTATTTTTTAGTGAAAAGTAGAATGATCCTTAAAGCATTTTCAACAAACCTTCCCTACTCCTGTCAAATAATGGGACAAATAAAAAACCTTTGTGAAGCTTTGAATCATTTGAACTGTTCGATTACTGTTTAGCAATGGCTGCTGGCCAGATTTGTGCAGCTGCTTCGGGAAAACCTGAAAAACAAACAAAACAAACAAAATGATTTGAGTTTTTGTTCATAAATAAAGCATTTAAAGGACTATTGGCTGAAATCCTTTCTATTCAGTACAGATTAATATTGGTTTTAAAGAGTAAAGCTTTTCCATGATAAAACAAGGAAAATACTCCCGAATACATTTTTAAAGAATTAATTAGTATTTTATAAGGGATACCATTTTAATAACTTCCCCAACTCTGCTTATGAGTAAACAAACCAAAAACAAGAAGAAACAATTGTGCTTTATCCACTGCCTTTCTTGTGCAGCCCTGAAAGATCAATATTAGAGCTTCATGTATTTCTGAGAAAGCTTAACTCTATGAGCTACGAGTTCATTTTCCCAAATTGTTAGCACATAACATTGTGTAACACAATCGTGACAAAATAAAACACTTTAACCAGATGCACATTATAAGTTTTAAAAGTTTAACATGAGTACTGTTGCTGTTACTAATAATTACATGTCATGATTGGTGTTTTTAAGTTAATTAAATGCTTATCTCATAAACAGGAGACTAAATTATGTATTTAATTTTACCTCATGGTTCTAGAAGATGATACAGATTATTAAAGACACAATCTGATGTTAAGAAAGGTTCTTTTAACTTATTTTGTAATTTGTGGAACTAAACCGTGCTGCTCATGGTTTTTTCCTGAATTTAGAGAACTGTAATTTCAGAACACTTTTTAGTCGTGACCCACAGATTTCCGTCCTGTGGTAATGTTGTTGCAGATTTGCCGCCTAAGAAGTCATCAGGAAGGCCATGCTGTGCTCCACTGATTGCTGTCTTTCTGCTTCTGCTACTCGGACTAAACGGCTTCCTGATTTATAAAGGTGAAGCGCTGATTGTGTGTAATAATTATAACACTTCCCACATATATTTAACAAGACTTTTGTGTTAGCAAACTCTTATATCCAGTAGAGCTCTGTTTAGGAGCTGTAATAGTTTAATATTATTTTTATGTAATGTGTAAAATGTCCAAACAATATGTACAAAATATGTACACCACTCTTCATAAGGCATTTATTAGATTTTAAACCGTTCATTGGATATAAATACTCTGAATTGCGTCGACACAAAATTATTAATATATTTCAGAGCTAAACCAGAACGAAAAAGAAATCCCAAACAAAAATAGAGTTAAAATTGTTTATCTTTACATCTTCATTCCTACTTACACTTAGCGAAAAAGTATACTTAAAGTTCATATTATTTATTATTATTATCAGTGTATTAGTAGATTGCTTTCAATATGTCTTGTGACTAAATTGGCCTACTTTTTAAATTTGTAATAGTGTTCTTTTATGGACTTATTTAAGCACATAGCTAGTTTACATCTAAGTAAGTTAATTTGTACCACAGCTACACTCTGAACTGTACTAAAGGTTATACTGTAAGATCACGCTGTTTGGGGCGCTGAGTCGGTCCGATTTATCGATTTTAATAAATTTAAGTTTAAAAATTAAAAATCTCCCATAGAAATGCATTGACTGACTGTTCAGATTCAAATTGTAAGTGACAAAATTCAAACATTGTACATAAACACACACACACACACGTGTATGAAGTTTTGGGACTCAAACCAACTTTGCCACAATTCAAGCACTGCTGTAGTTCATTCTGCACATTATATTTATATTTACAGCATTTAGCAGACGCCCTTATCCAGAGCGACTTACAATTGATACATTCTTACAGTCCAAGCAATTGTGGGTTAAGGGTCTTGCTCAAGGACCCAAAGGTGGGATTTGAACCCTGGACCTTCTGGTCCATAGTCCAGTACCTTACCCACTAGGCCACCACAGTCCATTGAATATATATAATTGATATATACCTTCAGTGTACTTTGAGTAGACGGTAACACTATGAAGTTAACACTAACTTGTCTTTGTTCACATTTGGGAAGTTTTTCCTTTCCGTTATCACCCTAGGCTTGGTCAGTTAGTTGTGTGAGTGTAGATAGTGGGTAGAAAAGCTGCTTTGAGGCAATGCTTTGTCTAAATTTGACTCGACGCCACTTCACACTACCAGTGGACTCACATATAAAGAACCACAAGACATTCTCAGGATTAGGAATGTAATTGTTGTCTTTATAATTACAAAGGCAAATATTCCTAAACTTTATGTATAAGGCAAGAACACTTAATTATACTTTTCTTAAGTACATCTCGATCAAAATATTAAGTACAAGCAGGGGCGATTCTAGGATCAGAGCTTTAGAGGTGCTGTGACCATGAGACCAATACCCCCTCCCACATTTCACCGAATTCTAACACCATTCTGGACTGTCAGTCCAACACTTGTCATGTGATTATTGGATAGGAGAAACAGTATGACTGGAAAGACACCAACAAATCTGAGACACCTTAATGCTGAGCCACAAAATGCTCACTTGGATCATACCATTTGTGAGGCAAGGGGGAGTGCTGTATTTTTGATGTAAAGATATTATGTTATAACCCAATACTTTATATGGTTTTAAGATTTTTCAGCTTATGAGAGACAATCTTCCATTTAAAAGCAACAACAAAAACAGACTAGTTTAAAAGAAGCATAATAATAGCACTCTTCAATCAACTTCATTTTTGTATGGGTAAGCCAATTCAGGATTGGCAGCACAGGGAGCAAGGCAAGAACCAACCCGAAACCGGGCACCAATCCAACATAGACATCACACACTCTCACTCATTCATACTGGGACACTTTAGAGAGACCACTTGACCTAACGCATGTCTTTGGAATGTAGGAGAACCCGAATTAAACCCACACAGACATGGGGAGAACATGCAAATTCCACTGTCCATTGTGATGAACATCCCCCTGATATCCCATCAGACCATAATAAAAAGTCTACATAATAAAAGACCAAACAAACAAACAAACAAAAAACTGCAACATTTCCATCAGAAAATATCAATAAGGAAAAACATCTTGATGTCTTTGTATGTTTATACACTTACAGTGTGTGTGTGTGTGTGTGTGTGTGTGTGGCTGTGTGTGTGTGTGTGTGTGTGTGTGTGTGTGTGTGTGTGTGTGTGTGTGTGTGTGTGTGTGTACAGTGTACACTCTGGAGTCGTGGGTTCACTCTCAGTTTAACGTAGGTGAACACTCAGAACAGCTCAGTTCCCCATTCACTGCAAACCAAGTAGGAAGCTCTCCTTTACAACACAAGGTAACACACACACCACACACACCACACACACACACACACACACACACCACACACACACACACAGACTCTCACTAACTAACATTTGGATTTATAGCACTGTCTGTCCAGCCTGTGTGGGGACGAGAGAGGTTTTGAGGGTCTGATGTCCCAAATCTACCTGCTTAATTCCAGCACAAACCAGTTACAGCATCGTGTGTACAACATCAGCCAACAGAGAGGTGACACACACACACACACACACACACACACACTAGCACACACATGTGAAGGGCTGCCTCATCCACCAATGCCATTATTTCAAAAAATATTTTTATTATAATTACTCTAAGGATAAAATAAATAAAACAACTGTTTTATCTGGACAAATTGTAATGTATTATTTTATTTTATTACTTTATTTTTTATTATAATTTATATATATATATATATATATATATATATATATATATATACACACACACAGTGGGGCAAAAAAGTATTTAGTCAGCCACTGATTGTGCAGGTTCTCCTACTAAAGATGACAGAGGTCTGTAATTTTCATCATAGGTACACTTCAACTATGATAGACAAAATGAGAAAAAAAAATCCAGAAAATTGTATTGTAGGATTTTTAAAAAATGTAATTGAAAATCATGGTAGAAAATAAGTATTTGGTCACCCACAAACAAACAAGATTTTTGGCTTTCACAGACCTGTAACTTCTTCTTTAAGAAGCTCTTCTGTCCTCCACTCGTTACCTGTATTAATGGCACCTGTTCTACCTCGTTATCTGTATAAAAGACACCTGTCCACAGCCTCAAACAGTCAGACTCCAAACTCAACCATGGCCAAGACCAAAGAGCTGTCTAAGGACACCAGGAAGAAAATTGTAGACCTGCAGCAAGCTGGAAAGAGTGAATCTACAATAGGCAAGCAGGTTGGTGTGAATAAATCAACTGTGGGAGCAATTGTAAGAAAATGGAAGACATACAAGACCATTGATAATCTCCCTCCCCACACAAGATCTCATCCCGTGGCGTCAAAATGATCATGAAAAAGGTGAGCAAAAATCCCAGAACTACACGGAGGGACCTGATGAATGACCTGCAGAGAACTGGGACCAAATTAACAAAGGCTACCATCAGTAACACACTACACCGAGTAGGACTCAGATCCTGCAGTGCCAGGCGTGCCCCCTGCTTAAGCCAGTACATGTCCAGGCCCGTCTGAAGTTTGCCAGAGAGCATATGGATGATCCAGAAGAGGATTGGGAGAACATCATGTGGTCAGATGAAACCAAAATAGAATTTTTGGTAAAAACTCAACTCATCGTGTTTGGAGGAAGAAGAATGCTGAGTTGCACCATACCTACTGTGAAGCATGGGGGTGGAAACCTCGTGCTTTGGGGCTGTTTTTTCTGCAGAGGTGACAGGACGACTGATCTGTGTTTGAGGGAAGAATGAACGGGGCCCATGTGTCATGAGATTTTAAGCCAAAAACCTCCTTCCATCAGTGAGAGCATTGAAGATGGAACGTGGCTGGTGCTTCCAGCATGACAATGATCCCAAACACACTGCTCAGGCAATGAAGGAGTGGGCTTCGTAAAAAAGTCGGTGGGAGTGCAAAGCCGGTGTTGCCCAAAACATCACTGCTCTAGAGGAGATCTGCATGGAGGAATGGGCCAAAAATACCAGCTACAGTGTGTGGCCAAACCTGGTGAAGATTTACAGGAAACGTTTGATCTCTGTCATTGCCAACAAGGTTATTTTACAAAGTATTGAGTTGAACCAAATTTATTGACCAAATACTTATTTTCCTCCATCATTTACAATTAAATTCTTTTAAAATTCCTACAATGTGATTTCCACATTTCAGTACTTTTATATTTTATATATATATATCAACCATTAACCATATATTTCAACCATTTTATTACTATATATTTTTTATATAACTTGCTCATAAACTGATAAAAAAAATATTATGAATACTTTTAAACCTTTATACAATTATGCATTCAGGTCAGACCTGAACCTGAAAGAATACAGAATTAACCAAACAACAATGTGTATCAACATTTTAAATTATTTGTTTTTAATGAAATTATTTCCAGCTTCTTAAAAATATGTGTAAAAATATTTAAACATTCTAAAATAAATAGTATAAAACAATAACATAAGCACATTTAGGATCATTTGCTATTTTGATAATCCAGCAAATTCTGATAGTTTTGTTTTTACCATTGAAGTATTGGGAGAAATTTGGCAGGTAATTGTTCTGCTCTGTTTATAGAAGTACAATAAATTAAATATTAAAGTATTTTTTTAAACTTCATACTTATTCACTGAGATCCTCCTTTGTTCCACAGCAATTCCTGGACCTCCAGGACCTTCTGGACCACAGGGACCCAAGGGTGTGAATGGACCTGTGGGTGAGTTTTTCTAACATTCTGTGTTTATCACAATATGATACTCCAAAGGATCAGAAAGAACTCCTTCTTATTTCAACATCAAACACATGTAGGCTAATAAGCTTCTATTTAAATATGTTCACACTTCTTTTGCATACATTAATAACAAAGCTTTCTTGCATGTATTATTTTACTGTTTGGTTCTGAGAACAAATAAACAAGCGCTTCCTTACTTACTCATTATTGTATCAGTTTTATTTAAACCTGGCATCAAATAAATACTGATTGCAGGACTCCAAGTCCCAGGATGCAAAGCAGCTGGTTAATATTCAGGGCAAATGGGTCATGTAATGAACTTCAACAACAGACCAAAATGTTGTGAAAAGCGGTTAAACCAAACACGTCATTAATTGAATGCTTTACGGATAATATACAAAGTCTAAACATAAATTCTTAACTAATGCATAAATGTTCTCTTACCCCAAACAAGCTTAGCCATTAAAGTAGCTGATTTATAAAAAGGTTGAGTGTCCATATACAAATCCACTCATGACTTTCTAAACTGTATGTGCATAGCGCCCCCTGCTGATATTCTTACAGTGTTACAGGATCTATCTCACTATATCTCACTGTGCGTCATTCACTCTGTTAGTTCTGGAATTTCTTCTTTCCAGAATATTTGTGAATTAGGCCAGTACCAGAGAGTTCGGATCCAGTACCAAAAGAGTTCATTTACAAAGGGTTTGGTACAAAAAGGGTTCAGTTCCGCTACCAAAGGGCTTGGTTTACAGTACCAAAGGCATCATTTCTGATACTAAAGGGTTCAGTTCCAGCCCCAATCGGTTTTCTATATTTCTGCATAAATATGAGCTAAAACATCATCAGATTTTCACACACACTAAAAGTAGATAAAGAGAACCCAGTTAAACAGATGAGGCAAAAATATTATACTTGGTCTTTTTTTTTTATTGAGGAAAAAATGATCCAATATTTACATATTAGTGAGTGGCAAAAGTATGTGACCCTTTGCTTTCAGTATCTGGTGTGACCCCCCCCCTGTGAAACAATAACTGGTGGTGGTGGTAGTATCATGGTCTGGGCCAGTTTTGCTGCATCTGGGCAGGACAGCTTGCCATCATTGATGAAACAATGAAGGAGGAATGGGCTAAAATTCCTCCAAGCCGGTGTGCAGGGGACTGATCAACAACTACAGGAACATTTAGCTGCAGTTATTGCTGCACAGGGGGGTCACACCAGATACTGAAAAAAAATAAACACAATATAAAATTATATAAAAATAAAATCAATACAAAATGACTCTAAAATCTACATATTTAAAACTAAAAAAAAATAACATGATACCACAACAACAAACATACAATTACACACCAAAATACTGAACATAACATATAACAAATAAAATTAATTTATAAAATTTAGATTAATTGTTTGATGACCTCTATTTTTTCTTAGAATAAATAATAAATGCATGAATATATGTAGTATAAGGTAGTAAACATTTCTGTTGACACAATGCTTCATTTTGATTGGATTTTTACATTCATTCGTTCATTCAGTCATCTTCAGATTGAATTGGAACCTGGGTCTTTCGGGTTTCTCTGGAGCTGTGAGGCAGCTCTGACCACTGCATAACTTTAAATAATTCTGAGTGCCTGTTTACATGCGTCACGTTCATTTATAAACATCGAAATGATCAATAAAATAGAGATTATTTTAGCGGAGAGTGGCGCGCTGAATTCAAATGGAATTAAAGTTTAAATATACTTTAAATATATACCTAAGTTAAAATATATAAAATGGACATGTTCACTCAGGTCCTTCAGGAGCACGAGGATTACCAGGACTTAAAGGGGACTCCGGTTCTCCAGGTCTGTATGCCTGAAATAGTGCTTACATAATCTTTAAAGTGTGTGTTACCTGTATTTATGTGTACTAATATAAAGTTGGAATGTACCCAGGTGAGCCCGGAGCCCCGGGTTCAAAAGGAGACAGAGGAGAAGGAGGAGAAACAGGGGTCACAGGACCTGCAGGATCACCTGGGATTGCGGGCCAACCTGGTATGAGCCTGGCATCATGTTCATCTTAGTGTATTTATATATATATATATATATATACACATATATATATATAAAACATTACCTCACTCAACACCATTTTGTGAGCGTTCGGGTACGTTGGCACCGTTTACCCAAGGACGTCGGGTAATATTTCCAAATATTTCCAAACATCCCAGGAATCGCATCTCTCCATGAACAATGCACTAATGGTCTAATCCTAATCCACTGCCCTCTCTCTGCCCTCTCTAGGTGTCCCTGGTATAAAAGGTGATCCAGGAGAAGCTGGAAAAGCAGGTTAGTTCTAAAAAACTATCATATCGCTCTACATTAGTGTCGTGGTGTCGATCCTGGCCTGGCACATGTCCTCAGATCCATAACAGACCCACCAACTCAAGGAGGCGTATTTGTATTACATTCATATTTGTACCTGGACTTTACTGGGTGCCATGAACTGAACCTGGGTAGCACAGAACTACAAACAGGTCAGTTTCCCACCTTTGACAAGGTGGCAGATTTGTGTGGGTTCCTGGCACTGCTCCCATCACAGCCCCAGCTAAGCCACACCTGTCTTTGTTGAATATCATTTTGATGTTCCAGATGTGTTCTAGCAGGGCATCGATGCGTTTGATAAAGAAAGCAAGTTAATCAAAACATAACGACTCGTCCTGAATCTATGCAGGTCCACCTGGCCCACCAGGTCTGAAAGGTCAACAGGGTGATCCTGGAGCACAAGGACCTCCAGGTGATTCAGACAGAACACTTTCTAAACCTTCTAATACAGAAATCCAAATTTGTCAAGTCCTTCATTTTCTGATCTTTCTGTCTCTCTGCTGTACGGCCTCCAGGGGTACGGGGACAGTCCGGAGAACTTCTTGCAGGTAAGAGTTGCACAGGTGACAGCGACCCCTATTAGCACTGCAATGAGCTGGAGTTGTGTCCAGGGCGTTCTTATATCTGCACTGGGATAGGCTGAGCCCCTGAAACCCTGAGTAGGATCGAGCAGGGTTAAAATGTAAAAAGTTATCATTCACGTTCCTTTTACCTAACCAAACTCAGGTTTTCTGGGGGTACGGGGACTAACCTGCAGCACAGGGCACTGGTCCACGCAGGGTATACACACTCACAATGAGGCACTTGATAGATGTCGGTTGACCCATGCAAACACACAGAAATTGAAAACGTTAAACAGTTTAGTTACTGGAAATAAAGTAAGTTCTACATACTTTTAATTCAACAGCTTAGAAAATTTTCCTGTTGTCTATTTCTTCCACCATCACTTCTATTTCTTTGAATGCTTGGTTTGATGTTTTCCTCTGAGCAGATTAACGTTAATTATACATTCAAAATGTGTCTAATGCCGTATGACATAAGTTCAAAAATGCAACGTAGCCTGCTTAAGAAAACAACAAAGATTTCCTTAAGGTAATATTTCAGAACTGCCTAAATTTTTTTGAGAACTGCACTGAAGAGCATTCTTATGAACTCCTTAGTGTTTGTCTTAAGAAACTTTGTACATATTTTTGTTAAGAAAGCTTTCGTGAATCCTGCCCCAAGTCTGAATGAGACTCGGTGGCACAAACCATCGCTCGTACCCCTTCATTAATATCTGCTGAGGTGGGAGTTCTTGTCCCATTCAATCCAGGTTTCATCTTAGTTTATGGGTCCAGTTTTGTGCCTTAAAAGGGGGGTCCAGAATCCTGAGTGTTGATGTCCGGTCATGAGGGGCTCGGTTTGGTACGGATAGGGGTTCCACAGTTCTGGTCTAGGGTGTGAGGCTGGACAACCGAACTAACTCTGTTAAGAGCGATTGTGTAGCTGAGTGTAAAGACATGGAGCAGAATTGTGTATAAAATTTATTGCGAGTCTCCTAATCTTGCAGGACCTCCTGGGCCAGCGGGTCCACAAGGACCGGTGGGGCCTTCTGGAGAGAAAGGATCAGCCGGACAGAAAGGAAACAAGGGAGATTCAATTCGAGGTGAGGCGAGCCCTAAACACACCACGTTCATGGTGTATCACTCGGATTTTATAATAAAACGCTTTTCTTTTAGGTCTACCCGGTGTCCAGGGACAAAAGGGAGACAAAGGACTGCCGGGTAAATAAAACAACAAACTAAGTGTCATGTTACAGTACGTTTACATCGAACACATACTTTATATATACGTTACACTTTTGTGCAGGAGTACCAGGACCTAAAGGAGATCCGGGCAGTCGAGGAATCGATGGTAAGGATTTATTTAGACAGAGAAATATTCTTTATACAAACTTTAGGTCCGATTTTCTAACGTATCTCCTTGACGTTGTTGTAGGACCACGTGGTTTACCAGGCGCAAAGGGCGACAAGGGTACGTGTACAAGTGCAGGATTTGCATTAATAAATATATTTTAAGTTTTACATTTCAGCAACGTGCTATATTTCTGTCTTACAGGTCTGTTGGGTCAGAAGGGGGAGAGAGGACTGCAGGGACCCCCAGGTCCTAAAGGAGATAAGGGGGACCGAGGATCTTTTCAACGTAACTACCATTCTTATACGTTTTTTGTCTCGCCTTCTCTATTTCTGAATACTTGTGCAAAGCAAGCCCGGCATCCGTTCGAATTCATTACCAAAGCATCCATGCTTTTGATTAATCATGGTGGAATTAGTCAGCGCAGTGCAGCACAGAGTCCAAAATCTACTATGAAGTCCCAGCCTCAGAGTTAATAGACTCTCGCTGAAGTCTGTGCTTCTCTGGGAATCTATGGAGTGAATGTGTATGCATTAAAAAGATATGAGATTAACAAAAACTCTTGGACGAATGGCTTTGAGCGCTGTAATTCTGAGCTTTTTTGTTGTGTGATGATTGTTCAACTGCTCAAAGTAAATCAGGAATCAGGAACGTGACCGACTTCTCTAAAGCAGAGGTTTGTTAAGTCTTGTGATTTGTTTGCAATATTCACAGTTCTCAGAGTTAAAATAGTACGAGTTTTATTATCTAAAACAGCCTTGCATTAGACATTAAATCATAAGGCCTCCAGTGTGATTGTGCTACCTGAGTCAGACTTTAGTCTCGTCTCGATGTCGTTTGGTCTCGGTCTTGTCTCGAGGTAAGGTGGACTCAGAAATTGTTGGTGAGACCAGCTGTGTCAGGCGCCTGTCTGAGGTAACGTTAAGTATAAACAGAACTTTTTTTGTAAAACAAATGACGATATTCGAATCTGAGCAAAGGATTTTGGGGACTGTTGACACCTCTAATGTTATGTTATTGTAATGTTAATGTAAACTGCATGGATTATCTCAACGTTGGTGTGTCTCCTGTGTTTAGAGGTACGCCTGGTCGGCTCTTCCAATTCGGGCCGCGTTGAGGTCTACCATAATTCAGTCTGGGGAACAGTGTGTGATGACAGCTTTGACACCAACGATGCCACGGTGTTGTGCCGGATGCTGGGCTTCACGAGAGCTACGAGAGTCTTCACAGCAGCAGCAGGCGAGTCACTGAACACAAACGCTAAAGAGACACACAGGCTTAGAGACGTCAAATATTTATAAAACACAAATATCGAGGCCCATGGCCCTAATAACCAAGCCTAGGGTGAAAGCGGCAAGGAAAAACTCCCTAACATCCCTACCCAGCGCTTAAGATTTCCAAACATCATGCTGCACCTCCTAACTGACACAACTTAACTATAAAAGCTTATTTTCAGACTGTTTAAACACTTTAAAATTCAACAAACGACTGGTATGTGACGTTAAAGTGACATGCCAAGTATCCAGAGTCCCTCTAATGTCTAAATAATAGTTGTAGCTCCATCATAAGTGTCCTTAAAGTCATACAAATACAAGCGTACATTTACAGTCACCGAAATGGATGCTGACCGGATGATAAAAAACAATATTAATTAAAACACAATATGAAACCTTTTAGTATCTGTTATAAAATGTGAAACACTTACCGAAGACAAAACCATGAGTAGCACATTACCCTGTTGTTTTCTGCATTACAAGGCTGCGATGCTCTTTTCTGTCAGCAGGTGTCACTATGGTTCATTCGTACTGTCCTCTGGTACCAGGTCTCGTGGATTAGATGTAAATAAGACACATTTTTATTTCCAATTATAATTCTTAAGGTCTCGACGAACAGACGTTGATTGGTAGTAAAATGAAGGTCACATGACACAGACCTAAGATACTCTGGCTTGTATCCTGTCTCTGGTGAGGTCAAGTTTTAGAATCTGTAGGGGATTCGCCGTTGCCCTGGTCAGGCACCAACAATGCCCGGTAGGGTCCTGTCACCTCGAGTCCTAAAAATTGGTCAGGTTTTTGGAGGAATGAAGAACGCCTGACCTTACACCACCTGGGTCATTATGAGTTTTGTAACTCTCATGCTCAGAAGCTTAAGTCTCATTCTGATTAATGCAGTGTGTAACCGAGTGGTGTGATTTTAGGAACGGGTCAGATCTGGCTGGACGATCTGCAGTGTGTAGGAACAGAATCCAGTGTTTTTGACTGCAGACACAACGGTATGGGGACACACAACTGTGGACATGGTGAGGACGCCGGAATGTCCTGTGCATAGGACTGAACTAGTGCTGCACTATTACATCTCTATACATAACACACACACACACACACACACACACGTATGAGCACACACTCCCGACTGTAAATAGGTACGGATACAAATCAAACAGACTGTATAACAAAATGTTTATGATTATTTACAGTTGTGTAATAAATAAATAAATAAATAAATGACACTGTGTCTGATTTGTTTGGAAGGATCGATTAAGCTTATGATGGGTGTGTGACATTTCACAGAGGGTACTGTGCTCATAAAGGGGTGCACATGGTCAGCAACAACACTCAGGTAAGCTGTGGGGTTTAAACCATGCTCAGTTGGTATTAAGGCCCACCAGCAGCCTGAACCACTGAACTAAGGCAGGATGGATGCATGCTTTCATTTTTCACACTGCAGCAGAAATCCTGACTCATCAGAATAGACAACGTTTCTCTAATTGAATTTCATTTTATTTTCTTATTGTGGCCTCTGTTACCTGTTCGTATCTGCCAAGAATGGCACCCGGCATGCTTCTGCTGCTGTAGCCCATCTGCTTAAAGGTTTTATGTGTTGTTTGTTCAAAGATGCTCTCCTGCAAACCTCGGTTGTAACGAGTGGTTATTTGAATTACTTTTACTTTCTATCTCCTCAATTTCACCCAGAGGATTGCCCTCACTGGATAGCTTCTCTTTTTCACACCGTTCTCGATAAACCCCACAGGTGGTGCTGTGTGTGAAAATCCCAGTAGATCAGCAGTTTCTGAAATTCGCCAACAACCACGCCACGTTCAAAGTCACCTTTCTTAAATCCTCTTCCTTCCCCATTCTGATGCTCGCTTTGATTCAGCAGCTGGTCTCGATCATGTCTGTCTTCTTAAATGCACTGAGCTGCTGCCCTGTGATTGGCTGATTAGATATTTGTGTAAGGAGCGGATGAACAGGTGTCCCTAATAAAGTGGAGAGTACAGAATGTTCTCTGCATTGGCAGAATTCTTATGTAGTAAAGAATAAGATAGTAGTAATAAAGCTCTATAAGCAATTAAATCTGGTTAGTGTGTTGTTGTTAAGTCTAAGGTATGAAATGTGCACAAGATATGAAAAATATGCACAATATACGCACAATATACAAATGTAGAATGAGTTATTGCACATAAGGACATATTGCACAGTGTCAGCATTAAGGTATAGAAATTAAATTCAATTAAATTCAATCCACACACCAGAATGTGTCGAAACCATAAACGAACAGGCTGCTCTAACTTTTCTTCAGCCATCTTTTCCCCCAGATTATTTTATAAACACAAAGCATGTTTTCAGATTGTTCTGTGTTTAACACGCTGAACCCATAATTCGGTTTATTTTAGCTTATTTTACTGATTTATGTGTTTGTTTATTTAGTTGAGAATACGATTTTTTTCCAAACCCCAACCCCACGGTTTTCCGCGTCTGGTTTCATTGGCACTTGCTGAGATCTGCTGGATTTGAATCCACACTTACTCGCGGGCTTGTTTTCATCGACTGGCCACTGGATGGCGTCAGAGGTTCTGAAAAACACCACGAGGTTGTAGGCTGCTCCAAATTTTCTGAGTCAACCAGAAAAAGGAATATTTCTGCTTACGTCATGAGCATAGTTATATAGCTAGTGTCTTGGAGGAGAAGCTGGACTTTACAGATCAGTGTGACATTATTAGCTATTAGTGCAGAAATAAAGCGAATAAATAGCGGTATTCATTCAATAGAGTGATACAGGAGAGGATTGTTTAGAATCGTACCATAGCAGAGTTAATCCACACAGCAGGATAACTGGTGTAGGCCAATTAAAAGCATTTAGTAGATGTAATGTGTTGGTTTTGATTTTAGAGTCTCTCCAGCTGGATAACTATTTTCTCACCCAATGTAAAGGAATCTAAAGGTTATTTTTACTGCTGTGAAAATGTAAGTAACTGTTCCCTAAATATAAAAGTGCATACATAAAGTCCAACAGAAAGAAATAGCATTCGGTAGAATTATTCGGACATTATGAAAGCACCAAACGGTGCATCCTGCAGCTTAGCGAATACATCTAACCCTGCGTTTTAGAATAGAACTGAAAATCAGTAACGAAACATAAGAGATGAGAGTGTAAAAGAAGAAGGTTTTATGTTTTGCTCTCTGGGTACAGTGTGAGGAGAGAACAAGTTTTAAGCATTTACGCACGTTACCTAATTGTCTTTATTATTATTATTATTAGCAGTAGTAGTGGTAGTAGTAGTAGCTATTACCACCCATATAAATTACACTTTTTAATTTGCCCTATATAAACAAAAAAACATCCCAAGAACGTTAACACCTCATGACACCGCTATGCTGCTTCCATAACTCACACCATGTCAAAATCACTTTCCACCAAACAGCCCTTCGGTCTGCAACCTGTCCCGGGGTGTCCCATTAAGATGTCCAGTAAATCCAGCACGACAGAAAAAGACAAATCAGGCTTTTATTTACGGAACATGCTCGGTATTTTCACTTTAAGTCTCAGCAGCGTTGCAAAGACCTTCCACATTTTTTCCGCGTCTCCCTGCGCGTTCGATTGGCTCCGGGGATCAAAAGTAAAACAGGCTATAAAATGTCAAATGGAAAGGAACATCTGCCACGGCATGGCGGGGTTAGAACATGACCGGCTGTGATAAAGGAGCACACATTAACCCCTCGGTGCCGAACTTGTGGGAGGCCTTGTATCAATCCAAATCTTTCAGATAAGTAAAGCCGAGCGCGCATACTCTATGGATTCTGTACATATTTGTGTTTATTTGGTGATTTTATGACAGTGTTCATTACAAATGATAAATTACAGCCTTGAGGTGCATTAACCCTTAGAGATCTGGAGCTATTTTGGTAAAATGGCGTCCGGCAAGAGTCAGGAGTCAACAAACCTGTATTCAAAATTCAAGATTCCTTTATTGTCACTGCGTTTTACAGAAGGAAATTCGGTGCAGCTAAAACGGACCTCTAATAAATATGAAATAAAATAATATAGTAAGAAAGAAAGAAAGAAAGAAAGAAAGAAAGAAGAGTTCACATACAAAGAAGATATTTCACATTAGAAACGAGATGGATCCAAATATGACCTGATGAATCGACTTAATTCGTTTGGACACTCTACTGCAGCACACTGCACCAAAAACACTCCAGAAAGAAAGATTAGGCAAAAAGATGAAATAAATAAAACCAAAAACACACATAATGATGATGAGAACTGTTTGTAAAAAGACTTTACAAACAACAACAACAACAACAACAACAAAAACAACAACAACAAAGTCAAGTCCTGTGTATTTCTATCGCGGTATTTCTTACAATGGCGCATTGTCTCAAAAATCAGCTTTACAATTTTATTTCTAATTATCTTCTAATATCTAAACAAATCCCAAATTCCCAAAATGCTAAGCCTAAGGCGACAGTGTCAAGGAAAATCTGTCTAAACGCAACAAGGAAGACACCTTGGGAAGACTGAACACACCAGACACGCTGCACCACAGTTTGATTTTTCATCCCGTGACCTGTTTTTGCAAAATGATGCATCACATGGACGTGATGTCAGACCGCTAAAGGTTTAAAAACAAAAATCAGACGTTGCCTCTACGCTTTCTTTTACAACATAACGTGTAGCACCGGTGCAGCTCGAAATGTGTGAGTGCGCGTTTTGCTGACTATTTTACCTTATGAATGGACTCCCGGCTAAAGAGGACATTAATCACGTTTTAGGCAGCAGTGTGAGCGCGCGCTGAAATTAATCACCTCGCATTTTGAGGGCTGGATGTAAATGTTGTCTCGAGGCAGAGCCGGTTGGTGATTGGGGACGCGGCAGGCCTTGATTAAGCGGCCGTGCCGCGCGCCCTGGCAGGGGCTTTTCACTCGATGGAGGCCGAGCTGATCGGCCTGAAAGCGGGATAATTAGGGCCTATAAATTATCTGGCGTGCACGCGCGTCCTGCACGAGAGATAGCAGGAGTATCGCGTAATGACAGTCAGAGCCTCAGCCTCGGCGTCCTAATTAACATTTAATTAGCGCTGCGGTACTGATAGAGATTTCAGGGCTGCCCACGCGGACACGCTCCTCACCTTATGAACTCTAATAATTAGCTTATAATTATAATCACAGCGTTACGTGTTACAGCATCACATCCCCTTCCACTACACAGGAGCTAAATCTGTAGATTTAAAACTGGTTCTTGTTTAAAAGCTCTGTAATTACGCACACACTGCACAGATTTGCCTTGCAAAGCAAAACGCATCTGCCTCAATCAGCGGAGTTAAAACGTGGCTGTAGGTGTGTGCGCAGGGATTTGGGGGGCTGCAGTACAGGCAGCTTTTAGGATCACTAAGCCAACTCATTTTTCACATCCAAATGAACATCAGCCATTAACATACAACAATTAGATTAAATAGCGTCAGATTACATGTGTGCAGGTGAAAAGCAGATCGTAAGGTCATTTTTTGGAGTGGTAAAACCACAAAGCTATGTGCCATGCAAACATATCCCTGGTCATGTGTGTTCTAAAGTCCTAATGTGCTTGCAGAATTTATGTATCAAACAGGTTTATAGTTTTTGTTAGTGTTGTTCCAGTATGCTCTCGTATCAAACTGCGTTTTTATTTTATTTATTTTGTATTATATACACTGTTGTCTCACATGCTCTAATTTTATATTTTCTACTTTATTCAAGTCAAGTCAAATTAATTTATGTAGCACACACTTTTTACAACGCAGCGTCTCAAAGCAGCTTTACAAACATATTGGCTCAAAGCCCTAGAGCTGAGCAACGCCTGAGGTGACAGTGGAAAGGAAAAACTCCTCAAAGCACCAGGACTCACATATGGACCGACCCGACCTCCTTGGGCCTGGATGCTAAATGTAAGAATTGAGGAATATATGTAAAAATATATGCTGCTTAAAATTAGAATAGAATAATATATTGGCTAAGATGAAATATCCAAGTAAAAAGCTATATATAGTATTATAACATAGAGAGTGAAAAAGCTATAGCATATAAAATAGTAGTATAAATATTGAATATAATAGAGTGAGGAATTTTTATTATACTCCTCATAATATTACATTATCTTTATTGTATTAATCTGTATTTCATTATATTGTTTTAATTATTAGGTATACAATTTCTTTAAATATGCTCTCTCTCTCTCTTAAATTCTATATTTAATTTCTGGTTATTTAAACTATTACTATTAAATAACTTAGTAATTCTTATGTATACCATCTAGGTGACACAAGAGGATCAGTCTCTTTTTGAGTCTTGATCCTAACAAGGTTTATTCCTTGTAATGTTTAAGTAATTTTTCCTTGCCACTGCCACCCTACCACCCTAGGCTTGCTCAGACATGTTCCTCAAGTCAAGTCAAGTCAGATGTATTTCTGTAACACTCTTTACAATGGAATCTGAAAGCAGCTTTACAATCCCAAATTGAGCAAGCCTGGGGTGACCGTGGCAAGGAAAATCCCTAAACATTATAAGGAAGAAACCTAGATGTAGATAGGCTAGATATTTGAAAAGCCGCTTCAAGACAGTATATATATGTATGTGTGTGTACATATATATATATATATATATATATATATAGAGAGAGAGAGAGAGAGAGAGAGAGAGAGAGAGACAGAGAGAGAGAGAGGGATGAATAATGGTCACCAGGGACCTGCAGAAACACGACTGGAATAATCTATTCATAATAACGCACTTTTTGAATCTGATTAGCATGTTGTTAGAGTCCCTCTTTAGTGGTTAGATGCGGTTAGATTATTAAATTAAATCCAAACACTGGAATGTGTTGAAAAAATAAATGAACAGGCTGCTCAAACATTCCATAAGCTTTTTTCCAGAGTATTTTAATAAACACATGCAAACAGAAGGCAAAGAGCATCCACTCGAGAAGCAGTTCCCTGTCAGTCAGTGCAGATTAGAACTTGATGCGTAAATAGCCTACTGCACAAACACAAAGTCTGGTGCTTTTCCGCTCTGTTTTCCAGTTGTGCTATTGTGTACAGCATTTATGTGTTGTGCAGACACACCATAAGCCATTACAACACCGAGAAACTCCAAATAGACTAATCCCCACAACGTTCTTTCACTCCCTTGTTAAAGATGAGATGAGAATGGCTTCAGTGCCCCCCACAAAGGTTCACACCGTGTGATTTTTACCATTCCTAGGGTTTCGAGAGAAGATAAAGCTCAGCTTTAGGACTAATATAAATGGTATAACTACAAAATCCAAAGCTACTGTTCTCTGAATCTAAACCAATTCGGGCCAGTAGCTCCCAGTCAGGAGTGAACTGCACCAGAACATCTAAAAAACATCACACTTGACAGTGTAAAGCAGAGCAAGTAGAAGAAAGTTTGTACAAATTTAAGCTTTGTTTGTGAATCAGTAATGGTAAAAATGAATATCTGCCATATCACTTAAAAGCAGGCCTGATGGACAAATTGAAAACAAATAGCGCATGTTTTGCTGCGTTTTGGCTTAAAAAGAGTTGAATGAACCCTATTAAAGATCTTAATGCGAATTGAAGTGAATAAAAACGATCTAAAATGTGTGATATCCTGTCTGTCCCAGTTTCAGTCCCTGCTGTGTACGCGTTATGGTGTTCATGACAATAAAACCAAAGTTCATAAGCCTAATAAGTACAATTAAAATTCTTACACTGTTTCATATATTTTATTGCATTTTAGCTTAAAAAGAGTTGAATGAGCCATACTAAAGCTCTTAATGTCACGAGACAGTAAATCAAACGATCTAAAATGTTAAAATGTTGTGTGATAGGCTATTAACTCCTTTAATCCCTGCTGAACGCGTTTATGCTTGGGATACCAATAAAATGTTCATAAGCTTAAAATGTATCAGTACCATTACATTTTTACAGGAGTTCCATACATTTTAGACAATATTATTATTTTATTACATCGAGGCAAACTTTTAAGTTTTATTTTAGCTCGTGTTCTTTTCAGTAACTTCACTGCACTGTTGATTTCGTGTGGAACGCGTTCATCTGCGCAATGTCAAACTTTACGCGCGGATTTTTAAATATGAAAGTTAAAGTTAAGCATGCTTTTAATAGCCTGACGATGCACCCGTGTGCCTGTGTGTGTGTATGTGTGTGTTAGCTTGCTGCACTGCGCGCGCGCGCGCGTGTGTGTGTGTGTGTGTGTGTGTGTGTATGTGTGTGTGTGTGTGTGTATGTGTGTGTGTGTGCGTGCGTGCATTTCCGAGCGCGTCCCGGCGTCTCGGTAACAAGGTGAGGCCGGGTGCGCGTTTGGCTGAGAATTTCCCACTCGTTTTCATTCAGCCTCTCCAAATCCTTATCAGCGAGCTGACGTGTTTCCGGTGTGCGCAGAGCACCCGACGAGTCTAGCAGGGTGTGATAAATTGGGGGACAGACGCAGGGGGGAGCGGAGGCTGCACGCGCACCATGCGCTGTCAGTCCTGTCACAACACGGACGCGCGCACGGCTCCGGTCTCCGAGGCGTGTCGACGAGCAGGCTTTGAAAATGCGCTCCAATCCGCGCGGGCAGTCCACGCAGCGCCGTAGATAACGTTTCCCCTTTACACGTTAGGACCCACGACCCCGAGCATCCGAGCGAAGGCGGCAGCAGCAGCTATGGAAAGAGCAGAGGCGCGCAGTCCGGTCCAGAGCGAGTCAGACAGCGAGTCCCTGTCCCTCAGCCTGGCCTCCCCGCCGCCTCCTCTGATCCAGCCCGGCTTACACCAAGCGCACAGAACCACCAACTTCTTCATCGATGACATTCTCAGACCCGATTTCGGCTGCAGGAAGGATCCCAGAGCCGATGACTCAGACAGGGCAGGGCACCCGTGTCCGGACTCCACAGACGGAGGATCCTCTTGCACCTCCTCCTCGGTCTCCTCAGAGTCCGGCACGGAAAAGTCGAGCCACGTTACGCCTGGAGAAACGGCTGAAGGTGCAGAATCGTGCAGCGGAGTCAAGGCCTCGTCAGCAGCCAGCGGTACCGACTCCAAGTCCAAGGGGCTTTTGTGGCCCGCGTGGGTTTACTGCACCAGATATTCGGACCGGCCCTCATCCGGTAAGGACACGACCCATATTTCTTAGATATACCTCGTGCGTAATTCATTCTAAAATGTGTTATCATTGTGTTCTAATTTCCCCCAAACACTTCCCATCATTAGACTGGTGCAATTTAGACAAAGCTTCAGTTGTGCACCATAAACAGATCTCTAGTGTTTAAACAGTATAATTAAACCATTCCTTCTGTGTTTGCTAAAGACCGAGACAAACCAGACAGACTGAAGCTTTAGTAACACACACGATGCTTCCTGCCTGCTGTGATCATTATCAAGCCAAAGAAGCATTATTATGCATTATGATGTCTCAAAAATATTATCAGTAAACGTTTTAGTTCCTAAAACAATCCCTTTAGTGATTGAATATGCGCATGCATAGTGATACAAGAGCGAAGTATTAAGCCTAATAAATTTAGAATCACATTTCAGCCGCTTAAAGAGAAATAAATAAGGAATAAAATAAGGAAAGCAAACCAAATATGCAGCTTAAGCTCCGATTAATTTGGAACCCTGTTATATTTATAACGCCAGTGCCAGTGGTGCCAGTTAAGTGCCAGTTTCGATTTCCAGTTTCTTTGCACCCATAAACAGACTGTATAAAACAACTGGATAGAAACTGAATATCGTAGCTAAATGATTTAATTATCAAAATCTCACGTACTCCTCAAAAGTCGAGTTTTTCTTTTTACAACAGAGCATTCTCTCAAACAGTAGCAAAAACAACTGCCTAAACGTGATGACAACAATAAGTCCAGTAGGAGTTTGTTTGTCATTTCAGCTATCTATTCACACCGTACAACGAAACAACGTTTATCCAGGAGCCACGGTGCGACATACAATAATAACACAACACAAGACAAATGCAAAAAGATACAAAAAAGTGAGACAAAACAGTACAAAGAGGAGGCAGTGCAGGCTGCAAAAAAACAGACAACACAGGATTTGTCAGATATTCAAGCAGCGGTGTTTTATGCAAAATTTACATTTGCAAAAAGATTAATAGCATTAAATTAATTACATTCATTTACCCAAATAATGCATTTATAATAAGCCTAAATACGCAGAAGCTAAATAATACTTACAGTAGAGAGAATAATAAATCTAAAATAATATAATAAAATGCAGAATGTGAACATTGTAATTATTAATACATTATAAATAATGCTTAAAGTATAAATGCATTAACATGTATTTATTAATAATCTAATACTTACACTATAACAGCCTATATTTTAAGAGGACACCTTTTTACGTATTTAAATTACAATTTAATTAAAATGATGTCGCGTTCGGACGTGTAATTGTTTAATTAAAAGTTTTTACGCTGTGCCATGTTGAATTATTATAAAGCGAAGACAAATTCATTCATTCCTCACACCCTCGTCGCATTAAAGGTGAAATATTCATGAGCTTAGCCCAAATAAATCGGGCTCAGAGTTTCAAACACGTCTTGGCGCAAATTAAAATTTAAAGCGTTTAAATAAGCTGGGACTTTTAAAAATTAAAATCGCATAAATGTTCTTAAAGTTCTTATGTTAATCAATAAGGCAAAGAAAATAAGAAAATAAGCATCTGGTTCAAATTAAAATAAATATTTTCTTGTGCATTGAAGGATCAGCAGTGGCGCTCATACATGGCTCTGATTAAGGGTTTAGTATTGATCAGATTACTCATTTAAAATGTACTTAGATTATTTAATTTAAACAAATTCAACCACGTTGTAATCAGTTTAAACAAAATAAAGTCAGGGTAAGGTTTTATGGTTTTATGATAATAATCGCTTTGATAGAATCTAAACTGTAACCTCGAGTTATTAAATAAAAAATCACACACTTGTTTTTGAACAGACGCTCTTCTATTTATTTAAGAGACTCCCTTGTTTTGTGCAGGTGTAAATCATTTATGAGCAGAGTAAACACACACACACACACACACACACACACACACACACACACACACACACACACACTGTAATTATGTTTAGAATAAGAATACAGAATAGTTAATAAAACACGCAGAAAGGACATGAAATGAGATTGAAGTTAACAGAGGGCTTCCTTAATCTAGCTCTGCTTGATCCTTCAAGAAGTTCGTAAGAAGATTATAAGATCGTTGAGATTTTCAGAGCCATTCAGCCAAAAGAAAAGAAATCCTTTTATATTCTCTCCTCTTGTCCCTCATGGCCATGTTTTTATTCTTCAACGTCTAGTAAGTATAAGCATTTGTAATTAAGAAGGAAATTACCATCCTAATGCTCTGGTAAATTATTATTATTATTATTATTATTATTATTATTATTATTATTATTATCCATGAATATATCATTATAATTATATTGCTGTATTTTAAAGCAACAGCAGTACATAATAATAATAATAATAATAATAATAAGAAGAATAAGAAGAAGAAGAATAAGAAGAAGAATAATTACTGGAATAGGCTAGAATAGTATAATAATTATAATAAGAAGAATAGAATAATATTATTACTGGAATATTACTGTAATATTACTGGAATTATTATTATTATTATTATTATTATTATTATTATTATTATTATTATTATTATTTCAGGTTACTTATGAGCGTCTTAGAAATTAATTTCTTCACTCACTAATAAAATATCACCAACAATAATTGTCACTATGATATGAATATGATTATGCTTTTGATTATGTTAATTGTTACAATAATAAACAATAACAATAAGTATGTATGTATGTATGTATGTATGTATGTATGTATGTATATATGTATGTATGTATGTATTATTATTATTATTATTATTATTATTATTATTATTGTTGTTGTTGTTGTTGCTGTTGTTGTTATTGTTGTTGTTGCTAGTAGTAGCAATATGATGATGATAATGACTATTATTATTATTATTTATTTATTTATTTATTTTATTTTATTTTTTTTATTATTAGGTCATTTTTGAGCGCCTGAGAGATGTTTTTTAATTAACAAAATAACAACACCAATAATTGCCATTATGATTATGATGATGATTATTGCTATTATTGCAAATGTTTCATGATGAATATAAAATTAAAACAATCCTAATAATAATATAGGCTGTTTGTATTATTATTATTATTATTATTATTATTATTATTATTATTATTATTATTATTATTAATTATCGTGCGCATGCGTACGGTGCTGCGCGTGCCTCTGCTCGGTATTCACGCGCTCTTCTGCTCGTTGTTCTCACCCCAGGCCCTCGGACCCGCAAGCTGAGGAAGAAGAAGAGCGAGGCGGACAGTAAGCGGCCCCGGACGGCCTTCACGGCGGAGCAGCTGCAGAGGCTGAAGGCGGAGTTCCAGCTGAACCGGTACATCACGGAGCAGCGACGGCAGGCCCTCGCGCACGAGCTCAACCTCAACGAGTCGCAGATCAAAATCTGGTTCCAGAACAAACGGGCTAAGATTAAAAAGGCCACCGGCCTCAAGAACTCCCTGGCGGTGCACCTGATGGCGCAGGGGCTGTATAACCACTCAACCACCACCGTGCAGGAGGACAGCGACTGAATTAAGGTCCGGGACACTGAAGCAAAAGTAAATAGACAGACTAAAGCTGGACTGGAGGAGGCAACAGCACTGTGTTTATAATCTGGATTAAGAAACGTGAGATGGGACTCACAGCAGATCCTCATTATAGGCGATCATCCTACACATTTAACGCCTTTATACGTTTCGTTTTTCTTTCTTCTACGTTTTACTGACACTTTTTTTCCCTCTAAGACTATCAGACTTTGTTAAAGGTCTCAGCATCATGCCAAAGATTTCCACAGACGGATCTGTTCCTGTGATCATGATCCAGTTCCTCTGGAGAATTAAATAAAGGTTCTGCTCATGTGCACCCGCAGTGTTTGGGGAGTTCCGTGTCCGGACTCTGAGCAGATTATCGCCTTCAAACTTTAAGCATTGAGACGAAATAAACCTTTTTTATACCGAGACACGAAGCAGATCTTCGTTTTATTTCCTT
>JAJAGP010001191.1:169694-222056 GCA_025084515.1 Ancistrus triradiatus | reverse complement strand
TATTAGATTACAACCAGAAAATACAGGAAATTTGTATGCAGTATTAAAAAGTGCTTTTATAGACTCCCCTTAAACCTGAGCAATAGCAGCATCTGGCAGCTTTTTTTTTTTTTGCAGTCCAAAGAAGATTGATCAGGTATGGTCTTTTTGGAAGGGTGGCAGCCAAGAAACTACTTTTTTGGAGGAACAGTGTGAAAAGGCTAAGATGTGCTAAAGCTCACAAAGGTTGGAATGAAGATCAGTGGAAAGGAGTATTATGGATTAACAAACCCAAGTTTGAAATTTGTGTGTCTAATACTTGACAATATGTTATATATGGTCATACCACTGCTAAAACAACAAATCTAATGGTGGGCTAAAGCTGTTTTTTCCTAGCTTGTACATTAATACTGTAGTCATCCAGACTATGAAGGAACACATAAGTAATCATGTAGTAAACTTAATGCTGTTCAACAAACCACAATGTGTTTTGGATTTCAGATTATTCAGAGTAGGCACCGTTTGCTTTCATCAGCTTCATGAGGTTATCACCTGAAATGGTTTTCCAACAGTCTTGAAGGAGTTCCCAGAGGTGCTGAGCACTTGTTGGCTGGTATTCCTTCACTCTGCAGTCCAACTCATCCCAAACCATCTCAATTAGGTTTAAATCAGGTAATTGTGGAGGCTAGGTCAGCTGATGCAGCACTCCATCACCCTCTTTCTTGGTCAGGTGGCTCTTACAAAGCGTGGAGGTGTGTTTAGGGTCAGTGTCCTATTGAAAAACAAATGATGGTCCCACTAAGCACAATTAGATGGGATGGGACGGTTCAGTGTGCCTTGGATTTTGAGTAAATCGCAAGAGTGTCAACAGCAAAGCACCCCCATACCATCACACTTCCTCCTCCATACTTCACGGTGGGAACTAAACATGTAGGAACCATCCGCTTATTTTTTCTGCGTCTTACAAAGACATGGCGTTTGGAACCAAAAATTTGGACTCCTCATACCAAAGGACAGATTTCCACTGGTCTGATGTCCATTTCTTGTGTTCCTTGGCCCAAGCTGTTCTCTTCCTCTTGTTGTTTTTCCTTAGAAGTGGCTCCTTTGCAGCAATTCGACCATGAAGTCCAGATTCACGCAGTCTTCTCTGAACAGCTGATGTAGAGATGTTTGTGCTGCTTGAACTCTGTGAAGAATTTCGTTGGGCTTTTATCTGGGGAGCTGTTAACTTGTGGTTTATGAGGCTGGTAACCCTGAACTTATCCTGTGCTAAAGAGGTATTTCTTGGTCTTCCTTTCCTGGGGCGGTCCTGTTGAGAGCCAGTTTCATCATAACGTTTGATGGTCTTTGCGACTGCACTTGAGGATACTTTCGAAGTTCTTGAATTTTTTCAGATTGACTGACCTTCATTTCTTGAAGTAGTGATGTTATATCGTTTTTCTTTACTTAGTTGAGTAGTTCTTGCCATAATATGGATTAGAAAATTACTCAAATAAGGCTAGTCACTGTATACCAACTTCCCTCTTCACAACACAACTGATGGTCTCAAGCACATCAAGAGGGCAAGACATTCCAGAACTTCACTCTTGACAAGGCACAGCTGTACTGAAAGCCATTCCAGGTGACTACCTCATAAAACTGATTGAGAAAATGCCAAGATGTGCAAAGCTGTCAACTAAGCAAGAGGTGCCTACTTTGAAGAATCTAAGATATAAAACATTCTGGTTTGTTTAACACTTGTTTGTTTACTAAATAATTCCATATAAATTTCTTCATAGATTGGATGACTTTAATATTAATCTACAATGTAGAACATTTTTAAATAATGAAAAACCACTGAATTTGAAGGTGTCCAGACTTTGGCTGGTACTGTATATATACTGAATGCAGTATAATTACAGACTTGCGCTAAATCCTGGGTGTAAATGGTACAACACAATCAAGCTGAAAACTGGCTGATTCTGGGTCACCAGCAGATCGATCGGCACATCTCCAGTAGGTGTATCCTGCTGTAGCCTCCTGCCATTTCACAGATCCTCAGGCTCCCTCCAGCACACAGTATTTGAGCATTGTTCACCTCCTGTCTCTTTTTTGTCATTAGAGATGGAGATGGATAGATGTGCATGCTCACTACCCCACGTTTATTTCTCTGTTCAGTTTCCTACCTACCACCTTTGCTGTAAGTGCATGTGGCATAACAAAAAAACCAGGTCCTCCATTGTTTCTTTTTCCCACTGAATAAAGTGGAAAAAGTTTGCTTACTCAGTAATAAGCAGGAAAGTGTGGAGAGTGGTAGGTAAGAGAGATTGATAAAAGCAATATGCCAAGAGATGCTGTGTGTTTGATTAATGAAAAAAAATCATGTGTGTAACACAGCAACAAAAACATTTGTGATTATGATTGATTTAAGAACATCTGTGTTTAACAGATTTTTGTTAATAAACATTCCTAATGCATATTTCCTACCCAAAGCAATGTTCATATGAACCCAAACACAGCAGCAGTTTACCAGCATATTAATACGTTTTTAATGCAAAAATAAACATCTGCTGTCGCACAGTAATGACCAAAGCCATTTTGGGGGAACGTCTGAAGTGGTTTTTTGATCCTCACAGACTGTTTCCCCATAGACTGAAGCCCTTTCTTGCATGCTCAGTAACCCTGAACGTTTTTGGAAAAAAACAAAAAAATCATAGGAGCCGTATATCACAAAAACCTAGACAAAGGCAGTGACATTCATACCTGATCCTGAAATAATGCCGTTTTAAACACTGAGCAGCCCCCATGAAATCATACAATCACATTTACAATGTACATGTACGTGTTCTAAAAAGACTGACGATGAGGATTAACACATCAATGGGAGTAACAATTAGCACGAGGCATCAGCAGAGTGAGCGGTCAGAAATCCGCCGGCAAGGTGAGCTGCCAGCTGAGGAGAGAGCAGGGAAGGCGAGCCTGTCAGTACGATTAAAGTGACATCTACTGACCGGTCGGCTGTAAACGTGCCATCTTAATAGGGTAGAATTTAATTGCTGGCAAGACATTTTTCAAGAATGGTGAGCCGAGGTTGGCGGCTTTTTGATGTAAAGTGCTTGGAGGGAAATTCGTCTTGCCATAACAGATGCCGAGAGATGAGTTTGGCGAGATAATGAGGTTAGACTGTATATGAGAAGGTGAAATTAGAGTCAGGTGTTTTCAGTCAATGGGATGACAATCAGGGGTGAGTGGGCACCCTGTTTTATTTAAAGAACAGGGATCTATCAAAGTCTGCTCTTCACAACACGTTTGTGGAAGTGTATCATGGCAAGGACAAAGGAGATTTCTGAGGACCTCAGAGTTGTTGATGCTCATCAGGCTGGAGAAGGTTATAAAACCATCTCTAAAGAGTTTGGACTCCACCAGTCCACAGTCAGACATTGTGTACAAATGGAGGACATTAAATACCATTGTTACCCTCCCCAGGAGTGGTCGACCAACAAAGATCACTTCAAGAGCAAGGCGTGTAATAGTTGGCGAGGTCACAAAGGACCCCAGGGTAACTTTTAAGCAACTGAAGGCCTTGCTCACATTGGCCAATGTTAATGTTCATGAGTCCACCATCAGAAGAACACTGAACAACAATGGTGTGCATGGCAGGGTTGCAAGGAGAAAGCCACTGCTCTCCAAAAAGAACATTGCTGCTCATCTGCAGTTTGCTAAAGATCACGTGAACAAGCCAGAAGGCTACTGGAAGAATGTTTTGTGGACGACCGAAAAAAGAAAAGCGTTATGTTTGGAGAAAGGAAAACACTGCATTCCAGTTAATAATCTTATCCCATCTGTGAAACATGGTGGTGGTAGTATCATGGTTTGGGTCTGTTTTTGCTGCATCTGGGCAGGACGGCTTGCCATCATTGATGGAAACAATGAAAAATCTGAATTATATCAGAGATTCTAAAGGAAAATGTCAGGACATCTGTCCATGAACTGGGAATCTCAAGAGAAGGTGGGTCATGCAGCAAGACACGACCCTAAGCAACACAAGTCGTTCTATCAAAGAATGGTTAAAGAAGGAATAAAAGTTCATGTTTTGGAATGGCCAAGTCAAAGTCCCTGACCTTAATCCAATGAAAATGTTGTTGGAAGGACCTGAAGCGAGCAGCTAATGTGAGGAAACCCACAACATCCCAGAGCGGAGCGTGTTCTGTATGAAGGAATGGGGGCTTAAAATTCCTCCAAGCCGGTGTGCAGGACTGATCCAACAGTTAACAGGAAACGTTTAGCTGCCAGTTAATTGGCTGGCACAGGGGGGTCACACCAGATACTGAAAGCAAGGGTCCATACTTTGCCACTCACTAATATGTAATATTGGATCATTTTCCTCTATAATAAAAAAATGAATGACCAAATATAAAATTTTTGTCTCATTTGTTTAACTAAACTGGTTTTCTTTATCTACTTTTAGGACGTGTGTGAAAATCTTGATGATGTTTTTTAGGTCATATTTATGCAGAAATGTAGAAATTCTAAAAGGGTTCACAAAACTTTCAAGCACCACTGTATGTGAAAAAATGTTGAAAGTGTAGGGAATATAGTGGTTAGGGAATCATTTTGGTGGCAGCTCTTAAGTACTTGTGCCCCATTTGGTGGACGTGAGAAAGAAGTATTATTGGGGTGATCATTAAAGGTACTGATGTTAAAATATTTTTGAGGCAGCTATCATTTTTATATATATATATATATATATATATATAATACCGCTATATATATTATATATATATATATATATATATATATATGATATATATATATATCTCTATATATATCTAATATATATAATATATATATATAATAATATGCGCTTATATTGCGCTATATTCACATTTGACTGGGGTTTGGCTGTAGTCTTGTAATTAGTTGTCCATTAAACAAACATGACATTTTGTAATGGATTTAGAGATACTGGAGTGTTTTATTCTTGATACCCTAAATTATTACTAACCAAATTTCCTAGATTCCTTTCACATTGATTACTGCCTCCAGTTTATGCTATTGTATTGATTTTGAATTAGAAATGATTTTAAGGGTACATATGACTTTTGTTGTTCAATCTGTGGCTTCATGCAGCATTTTCCGCTAGTAAAATAGCCTAACGTGACCATTCCCCAAGGACATTAGTCTTTTTTTTACATTAGCATTCAAGCTCTAAATAGCCTCTGAACATTTCCTCATTACTCCTCTGTGCATTCAGTTATAAGTTTCGATTTGTTTTTATAGCTTGAGCTGTCAACTTTCTTTAATTTTGCATCTGTTCCTAATGATACCGTCAAATCTCTATTTGTTTTTGTAAGACTATTCAAAGACTTTTTGACATTCAGTCCACAGGGCAAATGGGATGCTCTCTTTTTTCAAACATGGATTTAGAGTTCCCATACTGTAACCTGTAGAAAAGCATTCGGAGTTGTCTATTTGTACAGTACTCATTTTGAGCCCATTTACACCTTGCATTAACATGAGTTTTTGGTGATCAGAACACGTTTGAATTTCACTTTGATTGCCTGAAAGCACACTAGTGGTTGACTGATTATTCGGGCTGATTAATGGCATTGTGAGATGATCGGTATTGGTCAGTGCCTGGGCTCACGAGGTCGCTATTCAAAAATGGAGAAAATGTAGAGAAATTGTGTTTCCTGCATTAAAAGCTCTTATATATGGATTATACTGTTGCCCAGGCTGTGCATATTTCTTCAGTTGAAGCCTTTGTTTTTGTAAGCTCCATTGAACAGATGCGTCTCCCACAAAGACAGAAGACATGACGCCCTTCTTTGTTCCAGGGTGAGGTACTGTATCATTCTGGAGTTCATTCATGTCATTATTTCTGTCACAAATCTCTATACATTGATCAAGCGCGGGCACCGAATGACATGAAAGCCACATCTGACCTAATCGGTCTCCAAATCTGATTTGCAAATTAGAAAAGTCAGATTCTGTGTGGCTTTTAGCCATGCAGACTGCACAAAATCTGTCCGGCTCAAATCAGATTTGAGCTCAAATCTGTTTCAATCTCCCAGTCATGTTCCAGATCATAGTTTTAGACTATGTAGATTGCGTATTCAGTGTAGACTATAGATATGTGGATATAATAATTTCAAAGTTGATCATTTTGATTGTGCATCACTGTATTGCTGTACTGATTATTCGCTCACTGATTAAATTAGCCAACACTGTTGGTCGTACATTGAATTAATTACAGCTCCGTGGTAAACTGAAGCATTTGAACTCTAAAAAGCTTTTGAGTATGATGGGCATAGTGAAGTATGTACGCCTATAGGTATAATAAATGCAGGATAATTATCAAGCAAATAACACCTGTAGTTTTGTGGTTTTCTTATGATCAAAAGCACAAAAGTCCATGCCTTGTTGCCAAGCAACTATGCTTTAACATTAGCCATTGTGGTTGTATACGGACTAATGGACGAGCAGTCATAAAGGAAAGACTATGAATAAAAACAATAGAACTGATTTTGTTAAGGCTTTTGTTCTTGCAACAGTGGCTCCTCTTGGAAATCATTAACTTGTTGATTGATAATCCTGCAATTTGTTAACCAAGTGTTGAGTGTAATATTATGAGGTGGTGATGAGAGGCATTTCCATGACCAGGTGGATTCAGTTTAAGATTAGCTACCTTTATGAAGATCAATCCATTCCTCAATTAGAAGAAAATAAACAATGTGGGTGTACACTGGACGTTCTATTAATGGTTGTGCAGTAGTCATGTAGTATGTTCTAGAGCCTGAGCAACGGCCACTCTCACACATCTTCCACAATAAATGAATCCTGTGCATTTCTTAGTTTAATGTTTTGGGATCGTTGCAAGTCTGATGGGCAAGGTAATGCATTTTGTTTTGAATGGTTTATAGTTTGGAAATTTTGTTTTAATTTGTTTTCAAAGTACAGTATTGTGATTCACATTATCCAACTGTTAGTTCCGACCTTGCAGACCATGCTGATGTGTGAGATAACAGCATGGCTTTTTCACACCAAGATGGTATCACTCCACTGATGTTTTGCCAAATAAGGGCAAGCTTAATAAATAACTATTCTATAGTTTAATGCTTAATTAATTTTATTTGTAATTTTTAAATGAAGGAGTTTATTATTAAGAGAGGAAAAAAAATCCAAACCTACATGGCCCTGTCTAAAAAAGTGATTGCCCCCTACACCTAATAACTGGTTGGGCCACCCTTAGCAGCAACAACTGCAACCAAGCGTACAATGAGTCTTCTACAGCGTTGTGGAGGAATTCTGGTCACTCATCTTTGCAGAATTGTTGTAATTCAGCCACATTGGACGGTTTCCAGCATGAACGGCCTTTTTAAGGTCATGCCACAGCATCTCAATAGGATTCAGGTCAGGACTTTGACTAGGTCACTCAAGTCTTCATTTTGTTTTTCTTCAGCCAGTCAGAGGAGGACTTGCTGGTGTGTTTTGGATCATTGTCCTGCTGCAGAACCCAAGTTAGTTTCGGCTTGAGGTCACGAACAGATGGCCGGACATTCTTCTTCAGGACTTTTTGGTAGACAGCAGAATTCATAGTTCCAAGTATCACAGCAAGTCTTCCAGGTCCTGAAGCAGCAAAACAGCCCCAGACCATCACACTACCACCACCATATTTTACTGCTGCTATAATGTTCTTTTTCTAAAATGCTGTGTTACTTTTACACCACATCTAATGGGACACACACCTTCCAAAGAGTTCAACTTTTGTCTCGTCAGTCCACAGAATGTTTTCTGAAAAAATTGCTTTAATGTTTTTTTTTGCTCAGCAGTGGTTTCCGTCTTGGAACTCTGCCATGCAGGCCATTTTCACCCAGTCTCTTTCTTATGGTGGAGGCATGAGCACTGACCTTAACTTAGGCAAGTAAGGCCTGCAGTTCTTTGGATGTTGTTGTGGGGTCTTTTGTGACCTCTTGGATGAGTCGTCGCTGCGCTCTTGGGGTAATTTTGGTCGGCCGGCCACTCCTGGGAAGGTTCACCAATGTTCCATTTCTTCAGAATTTGTGGATAATGGCTCTCACTGTGGTTCGCTGGAGTCCCAAAGCTTAGAAATGGCTTTATAACCCTTTCCAGACTGATAGATCTCAATTACTTTCTTTCTCAATTGTTCCTGAGTTTCTTTGGATCTCGGCATGATGTGTAGCTTTTAAGGATCTTTTGGTGTACTTCACTTTGTTAGGCAGGTCTTATTTAACTGGTGTCCTGATTGAGAACAGGTGTGGCAGTAATTAGGCCTGGGTGTGGCTAGAGACAGTGAACTCAGGTGTGATAAACCATAGTTAAGTTGTGTTTTAACAAGGGGGGGTTATGTTTTTCACACAGGGCCATGTAGATTTTTTCCTCCCTAAATAATAAACACCTTCATTTAAAAACTGCATTTAATGTTTACTTGTGTTGTCTTTGACTAATATAACATACAAAAAATGGAACACTTTTTCACACCATTGTATTTGGTAGTGTCTTTGTTGGCATATTGTGTTAAAGCAGTGTAAGGAGTTGTTACTGTTGCATAGCAAAAACTCATTAGTTGTTGGAACTACTTTTTGGCAAAAGGTATTGTCCATTTTAAACCATATTCAGTATGGAATTTTGGGCTTTTTTGATTAATTTTGTTTCTTTATTTTATAAACCTCTTGTCTAACAGCAGCAGAACACTCAGTTGTATTTTGTCTCGAACAGGAATTCGTGACTTTAGTAAAGCCATATCTCTGCGACATGAGCGTTACGTTGTTTGGCGTATTGAACGTAAAGAACACATTTTTGTATTGTAATACTTTAAGTATTACTGAGACTCTTCAGTCAGCTTCTCACTTTCATTTTATTCAGTGCTTATTTATTATGAGTTGGTGGTTAGGGCTGGGTGTCGTTTTTAAAAAAGCTTGCCACTGATGCATATCCGATATCAAGATGATACTTTTTTGGATACCTTCTCATTGTGACAATGAGTACATTACTGAAAAAGAGACACTTCACCCTGTGCTTAGTAATGGCTGTTTATTACACTACAAGAAACAGCTGTGAGACGAGAGAGAAACTGCATGCTCATGCACATGTACGATGCTATTCGTGATGAATGAGCCCCTGCTCGACAGAGGCACACAGCAGGAAGGGCCATTCAGAAGGTCCCCTGCACCACAATATTACACTGATGTCATTGGATGTAAATGAGGTTTGAATATACTTGGAATTTTTTCGTAGACAATAAAGGAAATTGGACTTCCGTTATTTCAATATGGAGCCTTTCAAAACAAATTCTATCTGATAATGTGTTAGAAGACGTACACAGGTCCTGACAGATAGCCAAACAGTTTTCTGGAATGAGGTACATTCAGTTAACAGGGTTCATCTCTATATAGGAAAGTCATGCACAGTTGTTACTCAAAAGCTCATTTAAAAAAACTGAGTAGCTTTGTGTATTGAAACTGGAACGGGTTCCAAGTACGAAGGTATTGGTTAAAAAACAGTTTTGGTTTTGTTTATGGGTTCCAAAACGGTTTCCAATACACAGCCACAATTACCGCAAAAATATGTCTGTGTAACGAGTGAGTGAATGCAATGCCTCCAGCATCGCATCAGATCTAAGGCACCAGCATCATATGGAGCTTCAGCGCTGTATAAAGTTCATCCTGATCCGGTCTCTGAGCCCAAGTGCTGCATCAGTCGGCTTCAGAGACAGCACTACTGCTCCAACATCCAGTGCAGTCAGCCTGGGATTTTGCAAAAATTTGAAGTAATTGATAAAGTAGTGGCTGTCAACCATAGAGGTAGGGAAAAAAATACTACATGGACCACACAGTTGAAAGTTAAAAAAATAAATAAAATAATTATTTATAATAAGAAGCATCAGAATTGGAATCAATAAACTTCTAATGATACCCAACCATAACTGTGTTTGTATGAACTTTGTAGTTGAATATACTTAATATATACTTTTTAAATATTTATTTAAAAAAACCTTGAGCTATAGTGCTTACATTGATCTTTTGCTGTCTTGCTGTACATCTGTTACTACTCCACTAAGTCTTAGGGCTCTCACTCAGTTTGCAGATGTGATTAGTTACGATCTCAGATATTATCAATTCTAGAAAATAAGAAAATGCGTTTTTCCACATTAAATACGCTGACTTGAGTCGTGCTTGTTTCGACAGGAGTAGGCAACAAGCTATTAGACCTTCAGAGGAATGGTAATGTGGGATGATGTGGGTGTCTGCAGATTAATGGAACTTTTAGTCTAATGTGTGCAGTGCTTCTAGAAGATCAAATGAAGGTAGCCGTTGTAAATAAGAATTTGTTCTTAATGGCTTGTCTGGATGAATTTAAGGTTAAACAAACAAGTAAATAAATAAATACATTTTTAAAAAGTAGTAGCTGCAGTGAAGGAGAGCATTTCCAAAATGCTTAATGCTGGCCATCATGCATCTACACAGTTTTTGTTGCATTTAGGAAAGGGGGAAAAATATAGTGCTGTGCAAAAGTCTTAGTCCATCATTACATGTGTTGTTTTAGCAATGGTATAATGATAACGTATAACATTTTCAACGACTGGACCCAAAAATGTCAAACTTTGATTCGTCACTGTAATACTCTCTTCCACTGATTTTCATTCAAATCTGTGAGCTTCCCCTTGCTCAAGTGAAAGAGGAGATCTTGCTGCTGTAACCTATAGATGTCCCCCCAGTCAGCTAGACATGGTAGCTGAGGTGTACGTACATAGTTTAGTACTGGAGCTATGAGGCTTAAGCGACTTAAACATTTTAAATATCTACATATACTCCCTTGCCTCATACTGCTTTCATTAAAATTATGTTCTGTGAAACAGGATGTTAACCAAAGTGGACGTTGACCAGACATTACCATAGTCACAAAGTCATTTAGATACTTTGCACATGGTGTTTTATTTTAAACAATAGTTTTTATTAAGACACGATATGATAATAGTTAGTAGCTGCCAGGCAAGAGATGGAGAGGAAGGCCAAAGAGGAGTTATTTGGTTGTGGTGAATGAAGATATGCAGGGAGTTGGGGTGAGAGTAGAGGACGTGGAGGACAGGGTGAGGTGGAAACGTTTAACTCTCTGTGGTGACCCCTGATAAAGGGAGAAGCCGAAAGAAGATGATGATAATATTTAGTACTGTACTGTAGAAGTTTCCCAACCTTTTTCAGCCATGGCACATATTTCACATTAGAAAAATCACAAGGCACACCACCAAACAAAAATGTCACACAAAGTATATTTATGGAAATATAATGGAAGTCTAGTCTCAGTTTACTTATTCAGTGTTGGACATGGGCTTGTTTAGCTGAACATAAAGCTGATATCTTACTTTTCGCTTGTACTAGTTTTCTGTCATTCAGTCATGAATAATGTATACAAAAGAGGTGTTTATTTCCTATTATAATTCCTAAGACCTTAGTCTAAGATGGACGTTAGACGGCGCATACCTGTACACTGTCAAGAAGCACAGTCTCCTATTCGGATTATTTCGTAGTATCATGTCATCATGCCTCATGTGGTTCATATGTAGCATAAAGTATGTGCTGTACTATACTGACACCTTAATATCACAGTTTTCTTGATGAAGACACCAGTAGCATTGATATGTTATTGCTGCTCTAACAACCATTTTCTGGAGCCAAATCCAAATCTTCTCAGTAGGGTTGAGGTCAGGGCATGGTGTAGGGCTGGTCAGCTTGGAAAAACGTGCCTTTATGGACATAGCTTTGCACACAGGGACTCTGTCATGCTGAAATGAAAGGCATACAATTCTCTGGAGTGTCATCATGTGCTGTTGTACTCTTAACATTTAAAGCTGTATCCGAATTCCATTACTCACTCATTCCCTATTCACTAATCAGTAAGGGAGACATCCAAACTTGTGTGCGCACCGGAAACACGCCACAAGACTGGTGGTGGCTAAAATCAAAACGTCAACGGTGTTTATATATGGTAGCAATATCGTCACCATCTGTCCAAGAATATGGTTGTTCTCTGAACCAGCACCCTAAATAGGGGACTGTTTCAAATAGGGAACATGCGTGTAGAGAACGTAGAACGCATTAGGACACACCTTTAATATGTCACCTTTACTATTTTAGTGGGTTGTGTCTCTAACCACGAAAACAGTACCAGGCCAATTCATGTTTGGCCGAAAACAGTGCTGCTTCCCTCAAGTACAGTGGGTGGAGCTTTTATTGTGTTTACATGAGAGCCTTATGGATAATGGAGGAGATGGATATTTCCTAGGCAAAAGTCTTATCCTAAACAACTGAAGATTAGGAACTTGTGGGATTGATTTCCAGGTGTCGGGTTTATAAAATTGGATTCAATTTACATTATTCCTTATGGTAAAAATTTGCTTGGTTCTCGTCATTTTCGGTGCTCGACAAGCCTTCTGGAACGAATTAACAACATTGAAATAAGTGGGGAGTGAAGAAGTTCTGGATGACATCAGACTCTCATGCCATATTTTTGGCCTGTGGACTGGGAGCCAATCATTAGGATTCTCGCTGTTACCCAAGTCACTGCTTCATGTCGTGGTCGTCTATACAGTGGGGAAAATAAGTATTTGATACACTGCCGATTTTGAAGGTTTTCCCACCTACAAAGAATGTAGAGATGTATAATTTTTATCGTAGGTACACTTCAACTGTGAGAGAAAGAATAATAAAAAAAAAAATCCAGATAATCACATTGTATGATTTTTAAGCAATTAATTTGCATTTTATTGCATGAAATAAGTATTTGATCACCTACCAACCTGCAAGAATTCTGGCTCTCACAGAACTTGGTTTTTCTTTAAGAAGCTCTCCTATTCCACACTCATTACCTGTATTAATTGCACCTGTTTGAATTCGTTACCTGTATAAAAGACATCTGTCGACACAATCAATCACACTTCAATCTCTCCACCATGGCCAAGACCAAAGAGCTGTCTAAGGACACCAGGGACAAAATTGTAGACCTGCACAAGGCTGGGACGGGCTACAGGACGATAGGCAAGCAGCTTGGTGAGAAGGCAACAACTGTTGGTGCAATTATTAGAAAATGAAAGAAACACAAGATGACTGTCAATCTTCCTTGGTCTGGGGCTCCATGCCAGATCTCACCTCATGGGGTAAGGATGATTCTGAGAAAGGTCAGGAATCAGCCCAGAACTACATGGGAGGACGTGGTCTATGACCTGAAGAGAGCTGGGACCACAGTCTCAAAGATTACCGTTAGGCACTACGCCGGCATGGGTTAAAATCCTGCAGGGCACGCAAGGTCCCCCTGCTCACGCCAGCACGTGTCCAGGCCCGTTTGAAGTTCGCCAATGACCATCTGGATGATCCAGAGGAGGCATGGGAGAATGTCATGTGGTCAGATGAGACCAAAATAGAGCTTTTTGGTATCAACTCCACTTGTCGTGTTTGGAGGAAGAAGGAGGATGAGTACAACCCCAAGAACACCGTCCCAACTGTGAAGCATGGGGGTGGAAACATCATACTTTGGGTTTGCTTTTCTGCAAAGGGGTCAGGACGACTGCACCGTACTGAAAGGAGGATAGATGGGGTCATGTATCGTGAGATTTTGGCCAACAATCTCCTTTCCTCAGTGAGAGCATTGAAGATGGGTCCAGCATGACAATGACCCAAAACACACAGCCAGGGCAACTAAGGAGTGACTCCGTAAGAAGCACATCAAGGTCCTGGAGTGACCTAGCCAGTCTCCAGACCTGAACACAATAGAAAATCTTTGGAGGGAGTTGAAACTCAATGTTGCCCAGCGACAGCCCCAAAACTTGAAAGATCTGGAGAAGATCTGAATGGAGGAGTGGGCCAAAATCCCCCTCTAGTAGTCTCTAGTAGTTTGCTGGACATACTAGTCCATTGTGCTGAAATATTAAGCAGCCGTAGTTTAGAAAATGTGAAAATGCCATGACCTGGATTATTTATCCTTCTGCCATGACATGCACACAGAACTCTGTGTGAGAACAAGTATGAATGCCTTGAATAGAATATTGCCAACAAATAAGTCCACTATAACACTGAGCATTATAAAGGGCTCTTCTTTTCTGCCTGCAGTATTTAAACAGAGGAGAACCAAGAATACTGTGTTTCTAGATTTTGGAATGGCTGTTCTTTTGCATGCAAAGGCTGTCTGAATGAAATGCTGAAAAGGCTTTTTGCAAGACAAGACTATTTTGTAGAAATAAAGGCTTATTTGATAAATTGATGGTGCATGCTCCAGTGCAAGTTTGAAGTGCATCTTGCTAGGCAATCTTATCTCTAAAGTTCTTTATTCTGTACCCTAATCTCTCATAGTTGCTCCTTTAGTCTTTCCTTTTTTATCCCCATACACATGACTACAGTTTGACTATATTTGGCCTGACCCTGAAATTGCTCAAATGAATGGTGAAATGAAGTGCATTGTAATTCATACAAAGCTGCAACTTCTTAGTGAGCAAAACAAAATGTGACACATCACATTAACAGTGGAATGATTACAACTGACATGCATTATGCGTCTTACATTTTTACTGTGTAACAGCTTTCATTTCTTTCAACGTAATTTTCCGAACATTGCCTCTCTGCATGAAAATGGCTTTAAAACTTAACCAGCTCCTGAAGAGAAGATCTAAACCAGACAGAGATGGAGGACGTGATGATGGACTCTAAGGCAGTGTAGAACTGGACCGGCAGTGCTTGAGGCAGCCCAAATTTCTTTAGCTGACGCACGAAAACACCAATTATAACCGGGTAACTGGTATACATGCAAGGAGTAATTCGATTACTGTGGTAAAATCCATCTCTCTCTCTTGGATTTCTTAATCTGATTTCCAGGTTGGAGTATGCTGTATACTTGGCCACTTAATAATCAGATACAGTGGTGCTTAAGTTTATGAACCCTTTAGAATTTTCTGTATGAATATCACATAAAACATCATCAGAAGTCCTAAAAGTAGATAAAGAGAACCCAGTTAAACAAATGAGACAAAAATATTATACTTGGTTATTTATGTATTGAGGAAAATGATCCAGTATTACATATTAGTGAGTGGTAAAAGTATGTGAACCTCTAGGATTAGCAGCTAATTTGAAGGTGTCATTAGAGTCAGGTGTTTTCAGTCAATGGGATGACAATCAGGTCTGAGTTGGCACAGTGTTTTATTTAAAGAACAGGGATCTAGTCTGCGAGCAGTTAATGTGAGGAAACCCACCAACATCCCAGAGCTGAAGCTGTTCTGTACGGAGGAATGGGCTAAAATTCCTCCAAGCCGGTGTGCAGGACTGATCAACAGTTACAGGAAACGTTTAGCTGCAGTTATTGCTGCACAGGGGGGTCACACCAGATACTGAAAGCAAAGGTTCACATACTTTTGCCACTCACTAATGTTCATAATCGGATCTTTTTCCCTCTACATAATGACAAGTATAATATTTTTTATCCTCACTGGTTTACACGGTTTTCCTTCATCTTGTTTTTAGGAACTGTTGTGAAATCTGATGATGTGTTATGTCATATTTATGTCAAAATCAGAAAATTTCTGAAGGGTTCACAAACTATCAGCCCCCACTGTAACTGCATAGCAGAGCAACTACAGAGTGTTTGGCATCTCATCTTTCCTTAGTAGACTAACCCTCATGTTCGTAACAAATAGCAATAGCCCAAGAATACAGGATCTGATGTTTTTAAGTCAACAAAACCACAAAAGCATATCTTTATTTTTTGTTGTTGTTTTTTTAAATATGCATTTTTGCCCTCAGAGTATTTTATTGCTGTTTAAGACAGCAAGAGACCTCAGCCATTCAGACATTTAGTGGGAAGTTTTCATTCCAACCCTGGGTGCACATGACAGAGAAGAGGGCTTTATGCTTGCTAATCTTGCGTGGAGGATTCAAGTCAGGCCAAGCTCGTTTCTCGTGGGTACGAGGTACATATGGTGGTTGATTAGGGCCTTTGGTAGGATTGCACGCCTTCCATTTTTTGGTTTGTAGACGAATATCAGGATTCTGAAATCTCAATATGACACCTTTTAATAGGTTTTCCGCTTCCAACAGTCAGTTCATGAGCTTTTCTGCCCTGCCTGCCCTTCAGTCCATAGAGAATCGGTTTGCCAACTTTGATTGACAGCTTAGCTGGCTCAAACAGAACCTTGAACTCAACTCCATCAGACACCTTGAAATTGCACTGGAATGCAAAAGGGGCTTTTGTTTCACATCAGAAAGCCGACCTCACGGTCACGTTCTAAGGACTGTTCTTACTGCAAATTTGAGCCGAACTCCATCTAATACCATGTAATTTATGTAATGTTTTTTGGTTCCACAGACTTTTGGTCTATGTCGTGTAGCTAAATAGCTGGATGCTTTGTCAATTTAGTACATCACTTAGTAGTTAGTAACCATGTTAGGGCCTAGTTCTGAGATTGCCTTAGCACCACAGCCAACTGTTTTTTCTTACTTGTTCCTACTGTTAGTGCTGTACTTTAATTTGCTTGCAATTATTTTTATCCATTTCCTTTGATTGTTTTTTACATTTATGTTTGTCAGTTTGTTAAAGGCATTTTCTTACATTGTCACCAATGAACCTCCTTGTCTTTCTTGCTGTGTGTGTGTTGCTGGCTGCCCTGTCAGTGTGAATTAGTTACTGGTTAGCTTTATTGTTAGCGCTCAATGGTACTGTAATCATGAAATCTGCTTGTTTGTCACACTTAATGTCATCCTTTGAATCTAATAACACCAAGGTGGTTTCTTGCTGAATGTGTGTTTTTGTTATTGGATTCCCATCCATAAAGTGGGCCTTCGAAAACGGGGTAGTCTGTAGCTTAAAAATACAAGTAATATTTCTGTATTAATTGCAGGTGCTTGCTATTATAATTGCAGTCGTCATTTGGATTATTGGGCCACATCCTTGGTTGCACTTGTACACGGACAAAACTGTGTTACTATGTGCAGAGCAATTGTAGGAAAAAAGTCTGTACAAGGCTCAAACCACTTCAAGTTATGTCTACAGTATGTAAAATTACCAGGTTTGTGGCTAATTTTGTGTAGTATTTCTCATTAAAATTATTTGAGAGTGGAGATGGGTAATATGACATTTTTTAAACGGTGAACAATTAAAACTGTCTCCACCGTCTCACTTTGTGTCAGATAGTCTACCAAAATATCTTAATTGTTGTTTTTTAACTATGTGCGAGCTGAGTGTGATCGAGTATGTCACTCACATTAACATATCAAAACCTGTTCTTAAGAGTTTTCATGTATCAGTGGGGCAAAAAGTTATTAGTCAGCCCACTTGATTAGGTGAGGTTCTCCTACTTAGAAGATTAGATAGTTCTGTAATTTTCATCACGTACACTTCAACTATGAGAGCCAACATGGAGAAAACAAATCATATTGACATCATCAGTGATTTTGTAAATCATTGTGGAAAATTAAGTATTTGGTCACCCACAAATGAGGCAAGATTTTTTGCTCTCACAACCGGTAACAACTTCTTCTTAAAACAAAATAGAATTTTTTGGAAAAACTCAGCTCGCTGTGTTTGGAAGAAGAAGACTGCTGATTTCCATCCCAAGAACACCATACCTACTGTGAAGCATGGGGGTGGAACATCATGCTTTTGGGCTTTTTTCTCTGCAAGGGGACAGGAGAGAATTGAATGGTGCCATGTATCATGAGCAATTTAGCCAAAACCTCCTTCCATCATTGAAGCATTTGAAGATGGAACGTGGCTGGGTCCCTTCCAGCATGACAAGATCCCAAACACACCGCTCGAAGATGGGTTGGGAAGCTGTTCCACTACTTCTTTTGCTCTGTAAACAGCATTTCAAGGTCCTGGAGTGGCCTAGCCAGTCTCCGACCTCACCCATAGAAATTTGTGAGGGAGTTGAAAGTCCGTGTTGCCCCAAACCTCACTGTCTAGAGGAGATCTGCATGGAGGAATGGGCCAACATACCAGCTACAGTGTGTGCCAACCTGGTGAAGACTTCAGGAAACGTTTGACCTCTGTCTTGCCAACAAAGGTTTATTTACAAATATTGAGTTGAACGGTGGGTTTTATGGACCAAATAACTTAGTGTCCCCCATCATTTACAAGGTAAATGCGTGAAAGCCTCAGTGTGAGTTTGCTGTGTTGTTTCGTTCTGAGTTGGTCGCGCATAGGTGGGTGAGCTATGTGAAATTAGACTTTCTCTCATTTTTTTAAGTGTAGGAAACTTCACAAGCAGTGGGCTGACCTAAATACTTTTTTTGCCCCACGTATTCACTGATTCACTTAGCAGATAGTTTAGACTACGGGGGGGGGGGGGGGGGTGCATGTGCACAGAGTGAAGCAGCATCTTTCGCCACAAATCAAGCTAGAGTTCACCGGAAAAGAGCACATGACAATTTAAAAACGGGTGAAAAACGTACCTTAGAGGAATCATTCTGCAAGAAAGTGCCTTACAACAAGGAATAGTTTGTAATAGATTCCTGTTTAGAATTCTGTTTAGACAGACAAATTCTGTTGCCATTTTACTTTTGCCAAGACTTGGTGCACTTCAGTAGTTGAGGTTCAAATGACTTTGAATACTCTTAGATCCGAGATGTACACTGCCAAAGTATTGTCTAATTGTCCATTTATCGATAAATTCCCAGAAAATATATGGTATAATTTTTTTTTTCAATGTCAAACCCACTCCTACCAGGTTTGTTTGTATCTTTGATCCCCTTAATCTCTTCATTAACCATGTTCTAGAGTAATACATGTAACACATGATTTTATATCAGGCCTTTAGTTTGTTGAACCTCATGATCAACATGGACATTTTCATGGACTGATGTGGAGTATTTGGAGTTGGATCTGGATCTGTCAAATTTGAAATGATACCAATATACTTGAAAATGCTCTTGGAAAATATCTGACCTGTGGCTTACTTTGAAAAGGGTTACAGGTAATTTGGTTTTGGTGTATATTTTTCTTTATTCTGCCATCTGCAAAACCCCCCATCTACTTTAATGATGTTAGCATAATACTGCACTATTGTCCATAATTTGACCTCTTGTTTGTTTTCGACATATAACACATAAATGTAGAGTCAATTCATTACGGAGTCAGTTGTTGCCCAAATTAGGCAACACCTATGGAACCTATAGCTATGGATTCTTAATTTAAAATACATTAACTTGCTGGTTCTCCTGTGTTTGTTCTCTTTTTGAAATGACCTCTAGGCCTACAAACCCGGTTTTCCTGGATCCTCCATCTCGGCAGGAAAGCAGAACTTCTTAGTGTTTTTTCCTGTTTTAGTTTCTAAATGCTACGAGTGAGGCTGTGCCGTTATTTTTTCCGTAGCTTTTATGGTGATGTGAATTAGCTGCCTTGTTTCGCTAACAAAAAGTGGCTTTTTCTAAGAAGCTATTTTGGGTATAAATGACCTCTATATATCTTTGTTGTGTTTTGTGTGTGTGTGTGTGTGTGTGTGTGTGTGTGTGTGTGTGGGCATGACTGCGTGTGTGACATTTCCCCCAATGCATCCTGTTGTGTAGACCATGGGCATTTATTACTCAGTGTTTTTGTTCGCGTTTTCCTGCTTGTAGATATTTCTTCTGAATTTCCATGAACATGTCTTGAGGCGTTTTGATCAGACCGTACATGAAATCCAAGCAGTTTCACAATTACCTCTGTGAAAAGTAGACCTTACAGAGCTTGTGGTTTAAGTAACGTGCAGCAATAATCAAAATCCATATTCACTTAGTTTTTCATTAGCAATCTTTCAATAGGGTTTTGCTGACTAATCATTTGTATATTAACATGGCATGCATAAAATGCTTTGAAGGCTTGTAAGGTCTGGAGTCTGACAAGTGATTGTAAGAAACACTGGGGTTGAAAGCTTTTTTGCATATCGTGTGATATACACACGTACGTCAGTCCTCTTCCTTCAACTTCAATTACCGTCTCCTCTAATGCAGACTTTTCGTTGATGTATTTTAACAGCTAATGACGTTGCTCAATAGTCTCTTCATTTTCACTGGTGATTTAATTCTTTGTTGAAACTGAGACTGAAGAACCAAGTGCTGGTTTTCTGAAACACTGTCATTAAATGTACTTTCCCAAACAAATGTGTGCATTTTACAAAGCACTGAAAATGCTTCCTAAGTATGGAAATCAGTAGCTTCATTTAACAGCAATAATTAGTTTAAACTACAGATGGACCAAATGCAGATAAATACTAAATGCAGCATACAAACATGGTGAATTCAACACAAGGAGCGCTCATGGTAAATAGTATATTTATTGGAGAGCGTGAGGATGGCCAACAGTGAAGGATTTGGCATGTGAGAGTGCTTTCGTTTGGAGAGCAGTGTTTTTGTTCGTTCTTCTTCCATGCTTTCCTGCTTCTCACCTGCAACTCAAGCTGATTTTAGACGTTTATGGTAATTGGTGTGCTATCATCTTCTGGGTGTAGATGTTCATTGGTGACATTTGACTGCATTTTTTAAATCACTGTTCTTCTGCTGCGGCGCCTTAATTCTCTGTAGCTCTGAAAAGCTGTGTTTTGACATTTAAGTTCAAACATCTAAAGTTTCAAGCAAAGGCAAGCTGACAAAAGGTTTGTACACAGAGGTGACATGAACACAGTGAACAACCTGAGCTTGGGGAATAAAGGCTTGGGCTCGATGAACTTTGAGATTGCATGTATGGTGTTTAAATTTCGTGTTTAGTGGCGAGCGCCAAAAAATGCAAGCACAAAGACGTCAACGCCAGTATTAACAGTGCTAAAGTGGGACATGCTTTATAGAGACAACATGTAATGTTAAGGGTAATAAATGAATATATTGAAAATTACAGTCCTGTGTTGGTACAATCCTCATTGTTCCTGTCTTGAGTTTTTTAAAAATGTACTTAAAACTTTGTCACTAGAAGATAATCGTTGCATTAATTGATTATCCAAGTAAATGGAGAGATCACTTGATTATAAAAAGCTATTTGTTGCAGCCCTAAACCCAATCCAAATAAACATAGTCTTAATGTTGACAGCAGGAGGAAGGTGTGCAGCAAATGGAAATACCCTTGCACACTGTGTGTGTGTGAAGGTAAGAGTAATAAAAAAATAGCATTGTGTTATACGTACTGTACCTTTCTGCGCCATCTCCCTTCACTCCGTTTTTAAATTTCCTCACTTGCTTATCTGACTTTTATGGAGATTAATGTTCCCCTTGCCTTACACAGCTGGCTAAATATGACTTTTCGAGCTGTAATGTGTGATTGAGGGTTTTGAGTAATTGGAGAACGCAGCAGAACCTGTTTTTGAGAGAACTGAGATTTTGTGAAAACTTTTTCTCCACAACAGCCGGACCTAGTGGAGTACCTACCTCTTCCTCGCAGCCATGTCCTCCAAACCCCACCCGCCACTCATGAAGAAGCATAGCCAGACTGACTTGGTGAGCCGTCTCAAGACTCGTAAAGTCCTGGGAGTTGGGGAAGATGATGAGGGAGAAGTGCACAGATCAAAGGTAAGACCAGTTTTCTGTCTACCGACCAAAGGTTTAGATGGTGTAGCAATTAGTGCATCTTAACCTGCAAGCTTACATGCTTCACATTTTCAGCTTTGGACCTCTGACCATATGAAGATGTGGAAGTGTTTTAAATATCGGTATTTTTACCAAATGTGTCAGTTACAATTAATGTGCCCTGAGCTTATTCATTAAAAGCTTCTTAATCGTACTTATGAAAAGTGTATGGTGTGATTGTAGAGTTTGCGTACTGACAGAGATGGCCATACTGTTTATTCCGCAGCATTTGTCTATAATTTATGCTTTGCTGTAAACTCGCCTAAAACAGTGCTGCTCACCTCAGGTAGACTTGGTGGGGCTTTTACTGTTTACTTGCAAGCGTGACAAGGAAGGATGGTGGACAGGATGCGGGCAAAGGTCTGTTCACAAACAGCAGTGTTTCCCACAGAATTAGTTTCTGTTGGTGGCAGTAAGCTGACACACGGGCTAACTGTGGGGGGGAGGGAAGATAATACCGTATATTAGGTGTTCCACTACAAATGTGTTTGTTAATGAGTGAGATTACCATCTGAGCTATGCTATTACTATGTGCACATGCCCAAACTGTTAAACAGAGCACAATGAGCCCAAGGAGCGTGCAGTGCCAAGACAATCGTGCAAAACCAGCAACAATGACAGCGGAAAAATAAAAAGCGCATCTTTTAATAATACAGCACATCAGCATGAAGTGATTCGTGCTCGCTTCAGATCCTGCACGCTTCTAAGTTGCCTGCTCGCTTCTGAACTCCCTGCTCGCTTTGTAAGTAGAGCAAGAAATAAATTGCGCTGTCAAATGAAAGACAGTCATGCCTATTATGCTGGTTTGCTTTCACCTTAAACGTGCTAGACTACCCATGGTGCCTTTAATCTATACGCTTGCAGCACAGTTAGTGCAGCTGAGCTCAGCGACATTGATGGACATTCTAGGACTGAATGTCCAGCCATCATTGTGCCTCAGAGAAGCTCTCATTGCCAGGAGTTGGCAGTGAAACCTGGTATTTGTTTGCGATCACAAATCACTGAATCATAAAATGCATCGCAAATATTTTATTATAAATATTAAATTTGTGTGTTTGTCAGTGCTTTTCCACAACAGGACAGAACACGTGTCCCAAACAGTCACCCTGGCATCGAGTATCAATTAAAGATAGACATCAGTAATGCAAAAATGTTTTTATGATCCAGACTGTCACCTCTGTGCCATGTGAAGGGCACAATGGCTGTGCCAGGAAGGTCACCATGAAACAACATTCGCATATAAGACGAAGCCTCCATCCAAACCATGCTCTGTGCACCATTCTCGGTGCTACAGGCAGCTTGAATAAAGAGGACATCCATTAAAGCAGAGTTGTCCGTCCCCTCTCTTTCAACAGTAGTGCGACTCAGCCAGCGCGTTAATGCGTATTGTCTGTTTCTTCAGATGTGCAAAATGTGATGTTGTAATATAAAGATGAAGGCAAATCGTCTGAGGGTGCTCCCTCAAGGGACTGGTATTTTCCTCCTTGACTACTTGTGAAGTGCACAGGAAATGATCTGTAACCACAGCAGGAAATCTGTGTAATATAGTTATAAGTATTGCACAATTATGTCACAGATTGCGGTAACAGATGTACTCCGTTGAGCAAACTTTTTAAATCATAGACCTTGGCAAAGAGTGCAAACCGAAAAGTTTGGGTATTAAATAAATTGAACGTTAGAGAGAGGAGGAGAGGTTCACCCAGCTATTGTATGGTACAGTTTTCTCCTGGCATGGTAACCAGTAAGCAGTGCACATGCTACAGCTTAAAAAAAACAGTGGTAGTTGGATCAGAAAACATCAAATACGAGGTCCCTGCGTCTTCTGTGTACCTGGAGCCCATTTAAAAATATGTACAAGGGGACAGTTGCTTGTTCTTCGTGCCATGGTAAAGTTTATAATGCCACCTACGTCGATGATAAGGTGGCCAGTTCCCAACAGTCTGAGCTAGGCACTGTCTCACGTACTATGTATACCTAGTACTATTCGTGTCCATTCCTTGTAATGTGTGCAGCATGTGGTTTTGCCATTGTGCTGTTGAAAAATGGCATGGATGTCCTGGAGAATGTGTCGTATTAATCTTAAACAGCAAATGTTGCTCTAAAATCTCTATTTTCTGGCATTATGCTGTGCCATTACAGAAGTGTAAATATCTTTGCCCAAGGGCATTGACACAACCCCATACCATGGACGACCATGGTGGGACCAAGTTTGCTCATGATAGTCGGATGGAGCACATGGCACCATTTCCTCCAAAGAAAAATAACACCAAACAAGAAAAGATCTGGAATATGAAATTCATCTGACCACAAAAAGTGGATACCGAGATGGAATGCAATGACATAAAAGTACATGCAGGGACTGTTTGTTTTTGCATTTTTCCATAATGCACCATTTGGGGTTATTTTTGTGCATGGTATTCAAATGAAAGATTTAATTGTTGTTGTGTTTTTTTGATTATTAAAAGTGAAATAGGCAAATCTTATCAGAGTAGTCTGTCGAAAGGAAAAATTATTTGTAACCCTGGCAAACCTTGTCTTGCATCACGTTCCACAGAAACCAACCCATTCCCAAATGGGCCTTGGCCTATAAGTTCCAAGAGAGCTTGATCTTTGGTCCTTTCAAGATGCCGACCCTCCTTTTTGCTTCCTACTCTGCACCAGCACTTTCTTGGTCTCACAGGGGCAGGGACCTGGGAACAAAGATACCTCTCAGCAAAGGAAGTAAATGAATCTCCACCTTGCCAGAGGCCAGATATGGACATGAGGGCTCAGTGGAAAAAAGAGCATTGAGTCTGGTGATGAATCCCCTCGAGCAAGGTGAGGTTTCAGTTATTTGAAGTTGGCCATGGTCTGGCACCTGAAAGCCCATGGGTGGGTGTGGGGGTGGCTTTTGGTTACCACCTTAATTAGAACCCCCAAGCTTGGTGTGTGGACAGGTGTGCAGACCTGGGGATTTGCCCTTATTAGGCATTATTTTATTTCAGACACACCAATTGACTTATGATTTCTTTTGAAAATTGAAATACAGGGGACTTTCACGCTTATCAACACCTAAGTGTTAGAGAAAAAAAAAAAGCTCAGCGTCATTAATTTGTTTACGAGCAAAAACACAGGAGTAGTTGTAAATCCACCAAAAGAATGGACTAAGCAACACGAGCTTCTAGGTACATGCAGGGTCATTTTGAGTTTTCCGGTCTGTGGTTGTTACCCTGTTGCCAAAACTGTATATCTTCAGCAGAGGGGAAGATGTGAGTTGATTCATTTCTTTGTCCATGTAATTTTAACAGTTGCTGAAATAAAATCCTGGGTGCGCCTTGTGATTATAGGTTCTGTAACACTGTAGACGTATTTTGGAGGACATGTCCTTTTTCTGTGACTCTACAACAAAATGTATTTGGCAGGTAAGTTCAAGGGAGGAGAAGATAAAAAGTCAATGTAATCTGGACACCTGCTGAAATTGAAAGGACACTCCCCTTTCATCTTCCCTTCTGGTTTAAGGATGTTTGCAGTCAAAATGAGGTGTTACTTGCTGGTGTGAAATAATTAAACGTAATATATTATTTGCCATTACAAACAATAGAAAGCACAGTATGTGCATCTTCAGCATGCCTACGGTATGACGCTGTGCACGATGTGTGGGGGTTAGTCAGTTTCTGTATTTAGGACTTGAATCCTCGTGTTCGTTGTGCAGATTTATATTGAACGGCATATGAATGTGAAATTGAAGTACCTCTGTTTTTCCTCACCAGCTCTGTGTGAATCCTCCTGAAACACTGCAGTGGTTAGGTGTAGATTGACCTGAGGCTCCCCACAACAAAGACTTGTCTTGTTGCTCAGTGACAATGATCAGAAGCCTTTAATGTATAACGCTGGGCTTTGAGAGTGGGCATGATTCTAATTTAGTATCCTGAAGACACGTTTTGTACAGATGACTAATTGGTATGTGTAATATACTGGTGGTTGGTGCTAGATGGAAAGGCTGATCTACTGGGATTTACAGGCACAGCCATCTTTAGGGTTTACAGAGAATGGTCTGCAAAATGGAAAATATCCAATGAGTGTCAGTTCTCTGGGCAAAAATGCCTTGTTGATGCCAGAGGTCAGAGGAGAAGACTTGTTTGAGCTGATAGAAATGCAACAGTAACTCTAATAACCACCTACCAAGGTATGCAGAAGAGCGTCTCTCTGACTGCGGCTATAATTTGCACAGAATTGGACAATAGAAGATTGGAAAACATTGCCTGGTCTGACAAGTATTGATTTCTTCTGTGACATTCAGATGGTAGGGGACTGTGGGGACTGAGGTAGCCTAGCGGTTAAGCTACTGGACTCTGGACCAGAAGGTCCAGGGTTCAAATCCCACCTCTGTTGGGTCCTTGAGCAAGGCCCTTAACCCACAATTGCTTGGATTGTAAGACTGTACCAATTGTAAGTCGCTCTGGATAAGGGCGTCTGCTAAATGCTGTAAATGTAGGGTCAGAATTTGGCATAAATTACATGAAGCATGGATCCATCCTGCCTTGTATCAACGTTTCAGGCTGCTGGTGGTGTAATGATGTGGGGACCCCCTTAATACAAACTGAGCATTGTTTAAATGCCACAGCCTACCTGAATAGTGTTGCTGACCATGTCCATCCCATTAGGAACACAGTGTACCCGTCCTCTGATGGCCACTTCCAGCAGGATAACACTCATGCCATAAGCTCAAATTATCTGAGACTGGTTTCTTGAACCTGACAATGAGTTCACTGTACTCAAATGGCCTCAACAAAGAGCAGCTTTGAGATGAGGTGGAACAGGAGATTCACATCATGGATGTGCAGCAGCTGTGTGACGCTATCATGTCAGTATGCACCAAAAGAGAATGAGGAATGTTTCCAGCACCTTGTTGAAATCAATTATATGAAGAATTATGGCAGTTCTGAAGGCAGCCCGGTAGTAGAAAGGTGTATCTAATAAAGTGGCCGGTGATAATCGTTTCGAGCATTTGATTGTGATCGTGCCCTTAAGCACTGGTTGTTAAGTCGAGGCTTTTTAAAGGAAGAGTACAAAGATGAATGAGTATGATTTACAGTAAATCATTTCACACTGTTTCCAGTTTAATTTGATGTTTATGGTTGCTCAGTTATAAAACGTTTTAGTACCAAACTTGTTTATTTGGTCTTCTATTCTGCCGATCCTTTTCCTTTATTCATGGATCAGTTTCAAAGATAAATTGGACTTTCACTCTGTTTACTTAGAGCAAGCCACATTATGCTTTATACCAGATTCTTCAAGCCTGGTCTCATGAACTAATCTTTCATTTGTGAAGACCAGATTGTAAAGGCAGTTTTAGAAGAATGTGTGCCAACTTCATCAGTTTTACTGCAAGTCCTCTCTATTTTTACCCTTTCTCTAAAGCTTGAACAGATGCTAACACATACAGAAGGAGCAGCAGTGTACACTGGCTCAAAATATCTCAATCCAACATCAATTTGTAGCTAAAGAAAGGAGCCTTTGCTTTTGTACTTGTGCAATGACCGAACTTTAGCAGCCAACTTGAATAAAACAGCACGGTGTTTTGAGTCCACATTGCCTCATCTTCTCGTTCACCTTTCTGGAGTTCAGTAAATCCCTTCAATCGCTGTCTCCTATTGCTTCAACTGCAGTCATAATTACCCTTTTAAAACCACCATTACTTCTCTGTTTTTCCAAAGTGACCTTTACTTTAGACCATTTAGCCCTGCAGCTCCCAATGTAGAAGGGGTAGCTGTATCAGCTGCACAGAATTACCCACCTTTAAAGGAGCTTTTAGCATCATGGTGTGGCAGACTGACTGATTTTTCCCTCTTACGTAGTGAAAGGACAATGCCAGCCATACGACCCTTTTTGTGTGGCAGAAATAGAGTGTTATAATTATGTAAACTCTCCCTTGCCTTCTTTAGATGTTTAATTAGGAAAATAAACAAGTATGGTCTTTATCTTCTTTTATGGCGCTCATCAAAGGCGGTAAGGGGTAGGTATGAAGTACATTTGATAATAACTGACTAACAGTACTAAATATTTATTTTGGTCCATGTAGTCAAGACTTAATTGCTCATCAATCGATTTATGTTTAGATTGTCTGGGTGGTGTGGTACAGGGGCAAAAAAAGTATTTAGTCAGCCACTGAATTGTGCAAGTGTTCCTACTAGACAGGTGTAGCGAGGTCTGTTAATTTTCATCATAAAGTACATTAAACTACTGAGGACACATGAGGGAAAAAAATCCAGGAATCACATTGTAGCATTTTTAAAGAATTAATTGTAAATCATGGTGGAAAAAATAAAATAATATTGGTCACCCACAAAACAGCAAGATTTTCGGCGTTCACAGACTTGAACATCCTTTAAGAAAGCTTTAAAGATCTGGCATCTGTTTGAACCTCCTTATCTGTATTAAAAGAACACCTGGCAACAGCATCAAAACAGTTCTCCAAACTCCAAACTCAACCATGCAAGACCAAAGAGCTGTCAACGGACAACCAGGGAGAAAATTGTAGACCTGCACCAGGCTGGGAAGAGTGAATCTACAATAGGCAGCAGGTTGGTGTGAAATAAAATCAACTGTGGGAGCAATTGTATAAGAAAAATGAAGCTGTACAAGACCATTGAGAATCTCCCTCGATCTGGGCTCACGCAAGCTCTCATCCCGTGGGGTCAAAAATGGATCATGAGAACGGGAGCAAAAATCCCAGAACTAAACGGAAGAACTGCGAATGAATGCAGAGAGCTGGGACCAGTAACAGAGGCTACAATCAGTAACACATACGCCACGAGGAACTCAGATCCTGCGAGTGCCCAGTTATCAGAAGAATGCTGAGTGCATCCCAAGAACACCATAACTACTTTGAGATGGGGGTGGAAATGGAAACCTCATGCTTGGGGCTTGTTTTTCGCCAAGGGACCAGGACGACTGATCCGTGGTAAGGAAGATGAAATGGGGCCATTGTTATCGTGGATTTTAAGCCAAAACCTCTTCCCATCAGTGAGAGCATTGAAGATGGAAGTGGCTGGTCTTCCAGCATAACAATGATCCTAAACACCACCTCTCAGAACGGAAGTAGTGGCTCCTTAAAAAGCATTTCAAGGTCCCTGGAGTGGCCTAGCCAGTGTCCAGGAACCCTCAAACCCCATAGAAAAATGTGGGAATGTGGCGGGAGTTGAAAAAGTCCGTGGTTGCCCCAAAACATCACTTGCTCTAGAGGAAGGATTCTGCATGGAGGAATGGGCCCAAATACCAGCTACAGTGTGTGCCAAACCTGGTGAGACTTACAGGAAACGTTTGACCTCTGTCATGCCAACAAAGGTTTATGTTACAAAGTACGAGTTGTGTCGAGTTGAACTTTTGTTATTGACCAAATACTTATTTTCCACCATAATTTACAATTAAATTCTTTAAAAATCCTACAATGTGATTTCCTGGATTTTTTTTCCTCATTTTGTCTCTGTTGAAGTGTAGCTATGATGACAATTACAGACCTCTCTTATCTCATCGAACTTGCACCATCAGTGGCTGACTGACTACGTTTTTGCACCACTGTAATTTGCTAGCTTTGTAAGTTGCAAGTTTTCAGATTATCCATTAATCTGCGTGTTGTTTTTGTCATATTATAGGAACAGCAAAAATGTTGGCTGTCTATCATAAATTATGTAGCGATATGTGTTTTGACTATGGTGGTGCAGATGTTAAAATACTGGGCTATGTAGCAAAATGTCCCACCACTGCCAAATAGGGATGCACCATTCTGATACCAATACATTAACTTTGCATATCAGTCAGTAGCCAATATCTGTCTGATACCATTGTTAAATGAATAAACCCTAACCCTCACCATCTGGGACAGTAGGCATTAGTATTGACTTAATCATTGCTTTACTAACTTTGTAAAACAAAATATAACAAATGAACACAGATGTAAATGTACGAAATTGCTATTTATTTGTCATATTAGTAATATATGTTGTAATATTATTATTATTATTATTATTATTATACTATTATCAGTAATATTATATGTTGTATTTTGCAGTGCCACCACCACACCTTGCAGCATTTGTTTTGCAGATTGTCCATGTTGCCGTCAAACTTTTTGGCACAGTTGATGTATGGCATGGCATGGATCGGTCCCATGAATTGCCTTAATTTTCCAATACCCGATTCAGCTAATTTTGTTCATATCGAGACCGATATTCCATCCTAATATCGGATCGGTACATCCCTGCTGCCAAGTCTGCGTTAAACCAGCAAAAACCACAATTGTTTGGATTGTACATTGTCAGATTGTATCAGCCGCAAGTCTCCCTGAATATGAACAACTACTAAATGTCTAAATGTAAACGCAAATGAAAGGTTGGTGCTTCAGGCTGTCTGGCGTCTTCGATCAGTTTAAGAGTCAGACCGTGTGTTTAGTGTTACTATCACGTTTTATTCCAATATATAAACCCTACTGTTATATTGAAAGACAGGGTTATTTCTACACCACCAATTCTACTTTGAGATGCTATGACTTGTCTGCACTGGTGCCTTCCCAGTATCTACAGATCTGTTGTATTATTTCTGTCTGTCTAGTTCTCTGGCTATGTGTATGAGCTGCACTCCCCTCTGATCCAGGGCCTTGAATTGACGCAGTTACTTAAATCCAACTGATTAGCATCATCATGGGGTCTTTTGAGTAGCAATTCTTTCCCAAGTTTTTCAGCTGATTTCATCAGTTACCATTTATGCAGGAACTAATGCCTGTGTTCCTGGTCAGGGTGTGTCTGGCATTGGTTTCAGAAAATCAGACTTTGTGGCATACACACTCACTGGCTGCTTTATTAGGTACACCTTGCTAGAACTGGATTGGACCACTTTGGCCTTCAAAGCTGCCTTAATTCTTTGTGGCGTAGATCCAACAAGGTGCTAGAAACGGTTTAGTCCTAATTGACTTGATAGCATCATGCTGCAGATTTGTCGGCTGCACATCCATGATGCGAGTCTCCTGTTCCACCACATCCCAAATGTGCTGTATTGGATTGAGATCTGGTGACTGTGGAGACTGTTTTAGCACAGTAAACTCATTTGTCATGTTCAAGAACCAGTTTGAGATGTTTTGAGCTCTGTGATATGGCACATAGATGGGTGCACTGTGGAGATGATGGAATGGACCTGGTCAGCAACAATACTCAGGCAGTGTATGGTGTTGAACTTCAGAATCGGCCTAATCCGCTAACCATGTGATTTGCTGATTAGATATTTATTAGTTATAGGACACCAGATGAACAGGTGTACCCAGTAAGTGTATATTGTGATATACATACCAATTAGTCAGCTGTAGAAAAGGTGTCTTCAAGATACTAAATTAGATTCATGTCCACTCTCAAAGCCTAGCATTATACATTGCAGTATATAGGTTTTTTTTACTAAACAAATAAATCATGCAGGCATAATATTTTGGGCTTGCTAGATAACATTTTGAGCTTGCCAGTGAAAAATTGACTGACGGTATAACTGTGTGAGTGATGTAGGAGTGAAACAGTGTTATCTCTTACTCTGATACATACCAGGATGCAACAGAGTGATAGACTGAATGACCTAAAAATAAATCTAGACGTTCTGTTGTGGTATGCAGATTTTGTGTGACACACAACGCACCACAACTGGTCTGGCTGTGACCCAAATTGCATACTACAGTATGAAGAAAAGTAGTAGTACTGTGTCAGTTGTTTGTATCATGATATCCTGCCATGTATTTTGGCTCCAGTCTGTTGGTTGTTTGAAGCAAAGGAAAGGTCCTGGTCTATGCCAATGTAGTTTTATTACTGACCACCTCACATACAGTGATACCTCGGTTCTCGACTACCTCGGAACTTGGAATTCGATTCTTGACGCATACTGACTACAAAAATGTCTCGGTTCTCGTCATTTGCTCAGTATGTGGTGCACTTGCTTATACTTCTTAAACGTCGATCTGTGTGAAACTTGTTTCACGATTCAGTACACAGTGATTATTCTTAGTGGAAATAAGTCCCCATTGGTCATAAAGGTTAGGGATTACAGCCAACTGAAAGGAAACCCAATGGAAACAAGCTGCAGTTAGCTTGGCTATACATTTACATCTACAGCATTTAGCAGACGCCCTTATCCAGAGCGACTTACAATGGATACAGTCTTACAATCCAAGCAATTGTGGGTTAAGGGTCTTGCTCAAGGACCCAACAGTGGCAGCTTGGCAGAGGTGGGATTTGAACCCTGGGCCTTTTGGTCCATAGTCCACTACCTTAACCGCTAGGCTACCACAGTCCCACAATCCCAATCCCAGTTTTCACTTTCAAGCCATTACTAACTAAATTCCATGATATTTTTCAACACTTTATTATAAGATATAAGAATTGTTACTGATTTTGGCCAACTGTAGGTTCATGTAAGTGTTTTAAACATGAACTTACTCAATTTACATTATTCCATATGGGAAAAATTGTTCGGTATTCATCGTATCGGTTCTTGACAAGCATTCTGGAACGAATTAACGAAGAACCGAGGTACCACTGTATTGAAAAGAACTGTATTGTGGGATTTGGTTTGATTTTGTTCACTCTAATTTGCTGACTCCGTAAGCAGGAGCATATGATTTATTTTTAAGAGACATTATTTACACTGTACACTGCTACAACGTTCACAAACCGTCACACTGGTGCCTTATGTTGATAGTGGTGAAAGAGGGATGATCTTTGTTTGGTGTTGCAGGGACACTAACCTATTTAAAGAGACATTCTCTGTCCAAGTTTCCAAGGCATTTGTGACAGTGCTGCATGTGTCCGGGCTTGACATCTGCTTTTGTTATGCCGAACATCTTGTCACATTGTGTACTTCCTCCAGCATAGTTTTTACGCCTACTTTGTCAAGGTCCTTGTAGCAGAGCGTGGTGTTTACACACAAGATTTTGCTTATTTGCACAGAAAAGCTTTTTCTGACCCTTCAGATTGGGGTTTGCCTTCTCATTTATTTCAGTTTGTAGATGTAGTCATAGCAAACGTAATTGTCCTGTTATGTAGACTTGGTAAGGTTGCGCTCAAACAGTCATCTAATATAGTAGCCTAACACCTGGGACAGTCTGCTTTAGTGGTGTCACCAGATGTGTGGGGAGCTCTACAACCAGCTGTGTATGATTAAATAAAGGCAGATGTAAAGTGGGGCCAAAAGTCTGAGACCACTAGTGAAAAGGATTCGATTTTCAAATTTAATATAATGTTATTAGTTACAAATCATGTAATCAGCAAGTCAATTGGGGTGAAAAGACCATCTGATAAATTTCAGAATCTATCACTATTTGGCATGTTCCCCCTTTTGCTGTAATGACAGCATGCACATGACCTGGCTTGGACTCCACTAGTAGTAATCTACCATATCTGAGTGGGCATTTACAGCATTTAGCAGACGCCCTTATCCAGAGCGACTTGCAACTGATTCAACCTCACAATCCAAGCAATTGTGGGTTAAGGGTCTTGCTCAAGGACCCAACAGTGGCAGCTTGGCAGAGGTGGGATTTGGTCTCTGGACCTTCTAGTCCATAGTCTGGTACCTTAACCGCTAGGCTACCACAGTCTGGAGTGCTGCACCACCTGTAACCTGTAAAATTGATTGCTTGCTTTGTTGCAAAAGAAGACAGTCATCAAAATGTAAATTTTAAATAAGAAATTGTAGCACCTTACTAGCCACCTCTGTAGCTATCACATGCGGGTCCTCGTGCTCATCACTTTTGTCATGCCTGTATAATACTCAGAAGTCTAATTTACATAGTTTATAATATGCTCCCTACTTCTTATACAAGCAAGCAGCAAGCCCTAGAATTGATGATGAATGCTGCTGAGAAATGTCAAAGTGCTCATAATGCGGTTTTTTTTGTTTTGCAGATCAGTCAGATGCTGGGTAACGAAATCAAATTTGCTGTGCGAGAACCCATAGGCCTCAGGTAAGACTGAAACTTGGCCTTTTCACACCGAGTAAGACCTTCACAGGAAGTCCGATGCGTTTTTCTTCTTCTAAATACTCCGAAAACTTCCTGTCCGTGTCTGCTTTTTTCAGTTTCCCTTCTCTTAACGTGTCATGTGATTTCGCCGTGTCTTTGTCACATAGTCAACTTAAAAAAAAACAAAGACACGAGTGAAGATTAGTGCAGGAAGCTCTTGTTTTTTGTGGCCATGAACAGATTAGAACAAGAAAATGCTTATATACAGTCACTGTGAGGTTTATCTCCATCATTCTCCAGCCTTTCATTTATATTCTGCCAGATGTTTTCTTTAATATCCATGTTTTTAGGGTCAGTGTGTTGCTTGTCCTATAAGCTCTTGTGCTCTGCTACTAGCAGGATGAGCTGTTCTGCCTGACAACCGAGCTCTGATTGGTCAGCCTGATTTTAACGCATCCCAAAATTAGATCAGGCTCTGATTTAATTTTTTTATGCAGCCTTGTAGTCCGTCAGTTTCGGAATCGGTCTGAAGGACTGCATTGATATTCGTAGGTTCTTTTTCAAAACTTGACGTGCATTTTTTTTTCAAACCAGACTCGGTGTGAAAAGCCGTTTAAGCTTCAAAAAGTTCCTGTTAAAGTGAGGACTGTTTTGTACTCAGCCAGTGAACGTGGAACTGTGAGACATTTGACAGGGTGTTGATGATGCCTGGTACTCCCTGCACTTACCTTTTGTTTTTGGGTCCTTAAGAGCTCCTTAAACACATGAGAGGTCTGTCTGTCTGTCTTGAAATGGCTTTTTGCTTCATATCACTTTTTTTTCCCCATTACAGACTCTGGATCCTCATCTCTGCAGTGATATTCACAGCTGCGGCTTTATTGGTGAGCATTTTGCTCAAAAGGAACATTCTTTCATGTCTCATGTACTTGAACTGATTTCACGAGCACTTGAGTGGGCGTGGAAGATCTCCTTCTTCATAGAATGGGTGGATTATATGGAAATGCTGTAAAAACTAGCTTACCCATTCTAGAGCTGCTGTGCCTTGGAGTTTCATTCTGTTATTTGTTTCAGGCCCTGGCCTTCCCTGACCAACTCTACGAGATAATCTTCGAACCAACAACTAGTAGGATCTCTATCAGACTCTATGGAGGAGCCCTTTTGAGTATGTTTACCGCAATTGTTTTTTGTATTAATGTTTTAGAATTAGCAATTTGCCCACTGAAACATCTCGGCTAAAAATGGTGCTTTTCGGTATCAGTTTCAGCCAACAATTTCTGTTTGAGTGCATCGTTATTATATTTCATTCACGTTTATAGCTTATATCTGAGCAACAAATTCTGACATTTATTGCAGTATAAGTGCGTTATGCTTGAATTCGGTGTCCTGCCGTCTCTGCTGTAATGTGCTCATTTAAAAGCTGCTCTCCGACATTTGCAATTCTAACACAGTTATGAGTATTTATGTTTTAAATTAGTAGAAATCTCACCAGTCACTGAGCAGTGGATGCACAGTACGTTTTTGGGGCGCCAATGCCCTACTTTATTTCCACTGGCAGATGAATACAGGATTGTGAGAGGCATAAATATTTAAAGCCTCCGCTTTAAAAAATGGATGAGCCTCTACAGTCTTAGTTTCATTTTGAAGAGATTTGCAGCAGTAGGCCAATAAAGACCACTAATATATGGTCAGTTTTGAGCAGACACAGCACACTAATCAGATCCTCGGCTGAGATTTAGAAAGATGCTGGAGGTCCAATATCACTGTTTTGGGGAGGGGGTTGTTTTGTGGATGTGTACTAGAGAATATTTCCTCTGGGTAAAACTAATTGAACTATAAATGACAGTTCCTTCATCCTGCTCTGCGGCAACCCAATGGATTTTCCACCTTCATCTGTTAAGATCCCAGCATTTCCTGGAGTGAACACACAGACTTGAGCTGTTTTTGGGAGCTACCAATTCTTGCTGGCTCTATACGTAACAGTATTTTAATTTACCCACCCTATATGTGTTTAGTTTGATTTGTTGGTTTGAATTGTTCTCATGTAACCATCTCTTCCATTGATGAGCCTTTGTGTTTACATGCCCTTAATAATCCGACGACTGTAGGAAATCAGATTTTGCCAGTAACGAATCAGCGAATGTCCATGCACTTGGGTAAACGGATAATGGGAAAACTGTTTACATGACTCGGACAGTAATCGGATTTTTACTTTCCAGCCAGCCAATAATCTCACAGAAGAATATGATGTAAACTTATTATTATTTTCTTATTTTTATTATTATTTGTGTATGATTATTTTATTCAAATTCTGACTTTCTGTCCCAGTGGTATGTGCCAAAACTGTGTTCGCCTCGATGGTTATAAAGTTGCCCCTTTTTTTCAGTTTTTTAATATATTCGTTGTTTCTCATTTTGTATTTACATTCTTTTTTGTTCAGTTCATGGTTTTAGTCATTAATTAAATACAAATATGTGTGTAAAAACAGTCATTTGATGGTCGGGAATGATAAATAGAATAAATCCTATTTACATTGTTTCTTATTAGGCAGTTTGATTTCGACTTCAAACAAATCTGGGTTTGATTGGCCTTCTGGAACCAATTAAGTTTGAATTCCGAGGTTCCGTTGTCAGTGAGTGCATGTACATGCACTTAATAATTTTTTAATGATCGGATTTCTGCAGTTATCTGATTATTCAAGTAGTCATGTATACAGCATACTCCGATCTAGAAATCAAATTAAGAAATCCCATAAAGAGCTGGTTTTTACTCCAGTAATCGGATTACTCATAGCATGTATACCAGTAACTCGATTTATAATCTGTTTTCAAACTGCGCATGTGCAAAAGCGTTCCCCCATAGTGGCCAGGTGCACGTATTTCTAAAGACTTGGTTTTGTTTAGCCTCTGCTTCCTTTGGCTTTAGCGGGGTTTTTTCTCGCTGCATCTGGCAACCCGGAATTATACACACCACGGAATTAAATTCAGCGAAACGGCTATCGAACACTTTGGGGAGACTCTGAAAGGCTGTGTATACACAAGAAAATACGTATAATCTTAAAGTTTGAAATTTATGTCACATTTCTGTGAGATTATAGCCTAGCGGGTAAGGTACAGGACTATGGACCAGAAGGTCCAGGGTTCAAATCCCACCTCTGCCAAGCTGCCACTGTTGGGTCCTTGAGCAAGGCCCATAACCCACAATTGCTCAGATTATAAGACTGTACCAATTGTAAGTCGCTCTGGATAAGGGCGTCTGCTAAATGCTGTAAATGTAAATGGTATACATGCATTGAGAAAGATAGTCTGACACTCTTTATCTGATTTCTTAATCTGATCTGGAAAATCGGAGCATTCTTCATATATGACCACTTGAATAATTATATAAGGCCCATAGTTGCTTAGAACGTGCAGACCTGGCAACTAGCTGCTTCCAGGAATCTGCGTGCATGCGAAGACTGCGAAAACCAATTGAAATCAGATTAAGGCTATACATGCAATGAGAAATCTGAGTACTGAGGTAAAACCCAACACTCTTTATTGGAATTCATAATCAGTTTTCTAGACCCAACTGGGAATTCGGAGCATTCTGTTTACATGGCCTTTCTAATAGTCAGTTAACTGCAGAAATCCAGTTAGGATCGGAGCATTATGTGCACGTGTACGCACTCTGTGACTCTCTATTGATGACTGGCTTATGGCACGAGTACCTTGTGGTCACACTCGACTGCAAGGTGCGACAACTCTGCTGTCACTTCAAAGGCCAGTTAGGCATCACTTGTTCAGGGCTGAGATAATCCTTCTGGCAGATGGACATTAGGAGGGGGCAGTGTAGCAGCTGGTATCCATGTTATCCATATCCGGTATATGGGAGCGGATCAGCATGATTCTCCACATGTTCCTCAGCTTTAGGGCAAAATCTGGAGCCACATCAAAATGCTAATACGCATTACACTGTGGTTTGAACTGCTCATGTTTGTTGGCCGTTGTGTTTCGAGTGTACTTATGGTCGCCGTCTGAACTCGGCGAATGTGTTTCAACTGCTGTCTTTTTCATGACAGGTATCTCATTAATCCTGTGGAATGGCCTTTACACTGCAGAGAAAGTCATCATTCAGTGGACTCTGCTCACTGAGGCATGCTACTTTGGTGTGCAGTTTATTGGTAAGCAGCAATCATATTTACAGGCTTCTTTTCTCCGGTTAACCCTTTCCCACCGTTGCGGTGCTGATAGGAGGCAGTTTTCAACCAATTATATAATCGGATGTGGGAGTTTACACAAAAATAACAACCGTGGAAGCTTTTACAAGATATGGCTTTGAGAACATATTGTACCATTTAAAAGCCAGGTCCATTAGCATCTTCAGACAGCAGAGATATATTGTAATAGACAGATGAAAACAGATGGGATTTTATAGTTGAAAAAATTGTTCCGTCTTACTCATTGTTTCTCATCGTGTATCTCCAGTTTTCATTGCTATGACAGACCAGTTTCCTCCTCAGACCTTTTGATTCATGGTTGTGATAACCATCAGACCGGTAAATGTCCCAGTACTGTTAGTGACGTATTTTAGTCAGTGTCATATAAACAACTGCAGTAGCCTAGCGGTTAAGGAACTGGACTATGGACCAAAAGGTCCAGGGTTCAAATCCCACCTCTGCCAAGCTGCCATTTGTTGGGTCCTTGAGCAAGACCCTTAACCCACAATTACTTGGATTGTGAGACTGTACCAATTGTAAGTCGTTCTGGATAAGGGCATCTGCTAAATGCTGTAGATGTAAACTTTTTATGTCCCAATATCAGCGGTTCTTCATTCTATAATACCTGGAACCAGTGAAGAAAAAGGTATTTTATTACTTCTTCTGCAGCATCCCAGCTTTAAACCAGAGAACGATCACTGTGCGGGGCTTCGTGTGGAAACCTAAATGCACTGACCAATGTTTCCACTGCTATACAAGTTCCGTACCCGGCATTGTAGTGCCCTCTGCTGGATGCACATAGTGCTTACAATCTAAATGTTTAGATGCTGTTACGCATTTGGCCTCAGGAGGGCAGCATGTCATGGTCTAAATCCGTACTAACGCAACTGGCATCACATGTTTGATTTGAATGAAAAGCGTAATGCAAAGCCAGTAGTGTATCTAAATCACCGTGTTTTCACAGTGACAACCGTCTCTCTTGTGGAGATGAGCACATTTACCAACGGAGCAGCTCTCCTCCTCCTCAGCGATGCCTTCTTCCTCTTGATCACGCTCCTGTACTACCAGCAATTCAGTCGCCGGGCCAAGAAGATCTGAGACAGACTTGATGATCTATGTATGCACTTGTGTGTCTGAGGAAAATGGTGGGTGCGCTCTACGGGATTTGTCTGATTTTTAGCCCTGATACGGTTCTCTCAAGACATTTTCAAGATTAAGGGATGAAAGATGCTGTTCCATTGCACTGCATTGCCTTAGATTAGCTTCTAGTTGATGTTCTTTCACAAGGCAATCTTGATGTAACCATGCTAAATTGATAACTATTGCATCCATATAAGCATGTGGAATACCAGCAGGTCCTGCTGCTTTCAGTAGTACATTTCCTCTCAGTAATCAGTCCCCATTCACTTGCATTTACTTTTGGGTCTTTGCTAAGTTTAGTCTTGCTTGTACCAAAGCGTACGTGCGACGGCTGCTGCGCGTACCGTGCGTTCTTTAGGAGCGTCGCAGTTAGCGCAACATGTCAATGCTGTAGTACACAGAACAATGAGAAAGTGATGTTAAAATGCTAGGACTAGTGCACTAATTTCAGTGTTTTTAGCATTGTATTACATGGTTAAGACTCATTCTGGTTAGATTTGCTTCAGATCCAGTATGGAAGTTCCAGCTGTGACCTGATGCACATGGAATTTGTGGGTGTAGATTAATGGCTCTGAAACACAGCCATACTAAGGGAATGGTATACTGTACAAACATTACATATTTCACATTGTCCACACTTGATTGCTGCTTGCTGTGTGTGTGTGTGTGTGTGTGTGTACCTTGTCTTGCTATACTTAAGAGGACCAAGTGCCCCTAAGAAAAACCTGGAATTTTGCTTTAGGTTACCAAGTTTAGGTTTAGGGTCAGGTGTAGGTGTAGTATTAATTAGCTGCAGTAATGTTTCATGGTCATTCATGTCAATGGAAAGTCCTCATAAGAATAGCCAGATATGTGTGTGTGTGTGTGTGTGTGTGTGTGTGTGTGTGTGTGTGTGTGTGTGTGTGTGTCGGGACATTTTGCTTAGACCCACAGGGATTTTTTTTAAACAGAAACTGCAACGTTCTTTTGAAAAACCAAAAAAGTCAGAAGATTCCCATTAGGTTACTGATGTTAAGGTCAGGTGTAGTGCTAATCAGTTACAGTAATCATTATGTGAATGGAAAGTCCACACCAGGATAGTGAAACAAGGTAGGGATCATTATGTATTTAGCATGGCAGTGGGCGGAGTAATGCAGCTGATTTCAGACTCCATTGGGGGGCAGTAACAGCTGAAAAATTGGCACTCACTGTTCGTATTACACACCAAATCCCCTGTGTCATGAATGGGATTTTCTATGTGTGGAGGGGAACAATAACTGAGGTTAGGTTGGTACTTCAAAAATCAAAATACAAAAGTTTCATAACTTGGATTGTCAAATGATTTGAATGTTTTTGGTAATTTTCATAGCACGAATCACCATTACTCCCTTTTTTGTTGTTGCTTGCACCTCTTTGATCCGAAAGAAAAAGATTTTGGCTATGAAAACATCTTGTATAGTAACAATATATAATTAGAATGAGTAATAATGGGCCTATGTGACAGAATCTGCGTATAATGAAGTGTCCAAATTCCCTTACCACACTTACCTATTCTTTTGCCTGTAGGGTAATAATGCTCTGTATGTTATGTAGGGAATATAACGTAGGGAATAGCGAATAGAGTATTTTGGATTCAGCTCATGGCTATGGATCCTTTAATGGGTCAAGTAGCGAAAATGGGATTATTGGTGTTAAAATATCAGGTTAAGGCCTCGGACTCTGTCTGTGTGGAGTTTATGGGTTCTCCCCGTGTCGGCGTGGGTGTGCTCTGGGTACCCCAGTTTCCTTCCACATCCAAAGACGTGCATTAAGTTAATTGGTGTGTTTGACTAGTATCGTTTTAAGCTTGCTCCTGTAATGAATAGCCATTGATGCTGAACTGGTGTTAAATAAACAAACAGGATTATTTTGGGTGGATATACACTTAGTCAATTAGAAATCTCATATTGGGTGCAGGTAGAGGAACCATTTTCAGAATAGTTACTGTGTAAGCATATTCATAGTTCCCCTGTTCGATTCCTGCCCGTGTGCATGTTCTCCCCATGTGTCCGTACGTGTCCTCTGGGAACTTCTGCCCACATTCCAAAGTCGTTTGGTGTCTCTAAAGTGTCCCAGTGTGAGTGAGCAGGTCAGCAAGTGTGGGCATATGCCCTCAGTGGGATTGGTCTAGGGTTCCCTGGTCCCATTTGGTGGGTCCTGGACCCTGAATTGGATTAAGCTGGTATGAAAATGTATGTGTATTGTTGACCATGATAGATGATCTTTCAAGAAATTATGCTGTTACCAGCCGTATGACTAGGGAAATTTTTCAGCATTTGTTTTTTATAACCAGCCTACTTCTGTATCATCCAGCTGAAATGTCTTTTCCTGTACAATGATAAATCGGAGCATGACCACCATCTTAAAATAGTGTGTTATTAGATATACTGTGGGAATCCTTCATTTGGTACGGGCTCAAAAATAAATGAAAGTGAAAGGGGATCATAACCTCGATCATGACCCGTAAGGAATGTGGATGCAACAACAAGCTTGGTCAAACCGAAAGTGATGAGGTGCTCTGTTTTTTCCCAAAAGTTTCCCTTCTGTGATTAAGCATTGCATTTGATTACATATAGTTCTGTAGCGTGAAGAGATTTGTGAGATGACTTCACAGCTGAGCTCATTGCAGCTCTTCTACTTCAACCAAATGAAAGCTTAGAGAATTTGTATCCTGTAGAACCTCACCATGCCTGGATGCATTCAGTTTCATTATGTATCCAAAAGTGGTGTCCTGACATACAGGGGGTATGTAGGGGAATTTCTGGCCATGGTCTCCTCAGATGACGGTGTAATATGTGGTCATGATCTTTTCAGGTGTTTTTCCTAATAGACGTTCTTTGGTCACGTTTGTGCACCGGCAGGGTGGCTCACCAATTGCCTCCATTTTAGAGATCTATTTTAGAACACACGTGCTTCACTAGAATTGCTGATGTGATAAAATTGAGCTAATATCGCATTATTAAGTATATATTCGCAAAAGCCTGGTAAATTTGGTACACAGCTGTCGATCAGGTCAAAGACAGTTTAGGGTAGTTTTAATAAAATAGCAAAATGTTTACAAATTGAGGTTTTACTGTTGATTGTACAACTGTTTGCACCTTGTAAATAGTAATCAAGTATTACCCCAATGCCCAGGTGTCAGTAATGCTGTGGTCCCCGTCTAAAAAGATTTGCCTGTAGTTTTAAAGTACAGTTTGTAATAAGCTTATGTGTAGGCTCTGAATTATGAAGCATTATGTCGTTTGTATTCAGAGGCACAGTAGTAGGACGGCGTGAACTTTTCGCCGATACACGTTTATTAGTGAAGATTTGGCTCGAGGTGACATTTCTGTCTTTGTGACGCAGTAAAGGTGAGGTTTGTGCAGGCTTCGGCCTTAGCTTAGCAATGAACACTACATGTCTTTTGTGTCTGATATGTGGTTGGAGAATGTGCTGTGTAGCCATAGTGTAGCAGTACATATGTAGCATTAAAGAAATCCAACAAACATCATAACAAACCTCAAAGGCAATTGAAAGAATTAAAGAAATTTGGGTTTCAGGGTGAAGTAGGTTAATGTCAAATAGCATAGACTTGAGAACGACCCTGTATGTTCCTTATCCTCTCGAACAATAGGCTTATTGAGTTTTACATCAATAAAGGTATTTTCCCAACAAATTAGCCCTGATGTTTCCTGGTCAGTGTCAAGGAAGGTCAGAAGCCTGTGGAGGGCACGGGGTGCATGGATTGGTCCACTGACCGGCCTGCCCTCCTTCAGGGTGACTTCCAACTCGGCTGTGCCAGTAGTAGAATTCACAACGGCGGTGGGTTAGCGAATTGTTGCTCCACCACCCGAGTGCCATATAGCCATTTCTGAATCTAATTTACGGGTGTCTTTAAAATGGTGATTAAATGTTCATTAGCTTTAAAGATTTTCAACTGTAAGGGTGTTTTAGGTGTCTGTCTTCAGACCGGTATAAAGAGATAGCCATCGAACTTGGAAAACAAAGTCATTAATACGTACTCTTGTTAGTAAGCAACTGACTTGAATATCTTCTCTAGATGCAGTTCTAAATGTCTCAGCAACATTTTGATATTTTGTTTCAGCACCTCTAGGTTAAAACGTATAAAACATGGAGATTGAACCAACTGTCACATTTTACGCTCTTGTATATTTAGTGTGTTTTGTACAGTTGCTTTCAACAACCAGTGGTGATGACCAAAAACCATTATATTTTGTTCTTTTTTTTAATTGTATTTTGTTTTTTAAGTTTGTGTATACATGCACAGCATCCTGTATATACTTTTGTAGCGAGAATGTTCAAGTGGTTAAATAAATATACAGTTTTGCAAATGTACTTGTGTAGTTGAATTTCTTCAGAATCTGACATATATGCTGATTAGACATGGAGATACCTAAACATTGTTGCAGACCAAATACTCCCCTTCATGTCAACCGTATTCCCTAATGGCATTGGCCTCCTTTAGGATAAAATTTTCTGCCACGCTGCAAAAATTGTTCAGAAATTGTTTGAGGAACTTGACAAAGACTTCAAGGTGTTGGCCTCCAGATTCCCCAGTCTGTTGCATGAAGGACACCTGCACAATATTAGGCTGATGGTTTTCATGTTATGGCTGAACAGTGTGGACTGTTGCCACTGTTTGAGCTCCAAAACTTTGGCCATTCACATCTGACAATCGAATAATTCCAGGTTTATTGGTGATAGTTCTGTGCTAGCAGTCCCCAAAAAGCACGTAAAAAGTGGCTATATTCTGATGTTTATTAACCTGTATGTTAAGTCTATTGCTGCTGTGCATTTTATATGTTTAATGTTTAATGAAAATTGTGTTCAATGCATATCTCTTGATCCTGGTGTATTTAATGAGGGATTTTTTAAAAGTTTTTTTGGTAATGCAAATAAATATATGCAGTGTTCCTTACATTTCCTTTCACTTTTTTAAATTTTTTTTATTGCAGACAGTATGAACCCAAGATATTTCAGGTTTTTTTTATTGATCACCTTCATTTAAATTGTTAATTAACATCCATTCCTCCATTTCAGGGCTGCGACACTTTCCAAACAAGTTGGGACAGGGACAATGTAGGGCTAGTAATGAGGTAAAAAAGCAATATCCACAAATATCTGAGTCTTTTGAGAAGTAAAGATGGGCAGAGGATTTCCAGTTTACCAACAAATGTGTAAGGAAATTATTGAATGTTTAAAAACAATGTTCCTCAAAGAAAGACTCCAGTCTCCAGGGATTTACATATTTCAGTCTTAACTTTTACTGGTTTGACTTGTTTGCCATTGTCCCTGGAAAAGATGTCAATGTTGAAGGCAGCTTATGTTGCTCTAAAATCTCAATGTACTTTTCTGCATTAATGCTGCCATCATAGAAGTGTAAATGACCTTTACCAAGGGCACCGGCCCAACCCCATACCATGACAGAGCCTGGCTTTTGGACTTGTTACTGACAACAGTCTGGATGGTCCTTTTTGTATTTGGTCTGGAGCACATGGCATCCATTTCTTCCAAAAAGATCTGGAATAGTGATTGGTCTGACCACAATACACGTTTCCACTGTGTGATGGTCCATCCCAGATGCCTCCAAGCCTAGAGAAGTCAACACCGATTCTGGACATGGATAACATGAGGCTTCTTTTTTGTACAGTAACATTTTAAGGGGCATTTGTGAAATCACATCATTATTAACTTGCTTAACCTCATTACTAGCCCTAAGTTGCCCCTGTCCCAACTTTTTTGGAATGCGTTGCAGGCACACTCCTGAAATGCAGGACTGGATGTTTATTAAGAAATGAAATAAATTTGACCAGAAAAAAACATTAAATGTCTTGGGTTCATACTGTCTGCAATGGAATAAAAAGTCAGGAACCGTAAGGAAAGGAACACTGCGCGCATATATATATATATATATATATATATATATATCTCCAACGGCTTTGTTTTGTGTTTGTAGGCCTATTAATTTTTCATACGGTACAGTAGTTCAGATTGACTTGCTTATGGGTACTTTAAGGATCATGCTCATTAACCCTAATAGTTTCTTTTCCAGTTCTACGAGTTGAACTTGTTCATGTTGTGAAATAAGAATGATCTTTCTGAACCTTGTGGAAGCCACTGACTTTGAATCAGTCTTCGGAATGTGACTGATAAATAAACCTGTTTTATCTTCTTATCTAGATTCTTATCCACAACATGGTCCAATAAACATCTCATCAACAACAAGTATTATGTTCAATTAATGTTTGATTCTCTTTATTTTCGTGTAGGCAACGGCGAGCCTTTGTGTAATTGCCCGTCTCACCAAGAGGAGGTTTGGTTCCTCTCCATATGTCTTCCTTATGCATCTCTGTGGGTTTTACCATGCCACTGTTACCTCTGGCTGGTCATTTGGTGTCTAGACTGCTTCTTTTGTTAAGCTGCTTTGTGACGAAGCTCCTTTGATATCTGTTGTTCAAAGCGCTACATAAATAAATTAAGCTTAAAGTTTAATTTGACTGAACTTGGCTTGGCTGAAATGTCTGGAATTGTGTTTGTTAATTTGTTTAACACAGGAAGACTGCAGTATCCCCAAAGTCAAACAAAACATTTATGGATTTGAGGAAACGCGTATCCAGTGGGAACAGTGTTCTAGTTCTTTGAAATCCAGCTTGGCCTTGTGTGGAGGCACCAGCAATTTCTTACTCCTGTCTTAACTGTGGAACGGATTCTCCTTTCAGAGTGGGTTACCGTCTGTGTTATCAGCATTCATGTGGTATGATGTTTATGTGATACTGTTCCTGCGGGCATTTGTCGATCTTATGCTTTTCTATTTGGGGCATGCCAGCTCCTGCCTGTGCCTCTGTACACAAGCAAAAATCCAGTTCTTCTTGTTTTAGCCTTTTGTTTATGTGTGTACACTTCTGCACTATTGAGCATGTGTACAGGGTGTTCCAAAATGATACTTTCCCTTTTGGTGGGAATACCAGCCATGTTGATTATGTACAGGCAAAGTAACATAAGTATAAGCTCACACTAGTCAAACGTTACCATGTGGGTGTCCATTGTCACAGGCAATTCTTGGATTTATAAGCTGTTAAATTACATATGTGCTTTTGAGACTCCTTGTAATTGACTTGTGTGGATGTGTGTTCATGTCTGTGCTTATTTTATCTGGCTTTGTAATCATTTCTGCCTGTGTCTGTGCATGCATACGTGATCTGTCTTGTGCAGTAGTTTGGGCACCTCGGGGTAAAATTACAAGGGAATAGACTGAATATGACCTACAGTGGGAGGCAAAAGTCTGAGACCACTAGTGAATGTGTTGATTTCACAATATAGAGCATCCTGTGATGTTAGTGAGTGATTGGCTTTCTCTGTCGTCAAGTGTCCCCATAAATGCTGGACATGGTTTAAGTCATTTGACTGTCTAGGAAAGCCCATTACAGCCAGTACTACTTGATCTTCTTTGGTCTTTGAGTAGTTGTTGCAAAGCTTTCTGTTTTTTTGGGGGGTAATTATCAGTGTACAGTATGACTCGTTATCCAAAAATATCCAAACAAGCATCTTATCTAGTGGTCTTAGACTTTTGCCTCCCACTGTATTTCTGCAAATTGTAATGAACTGGTTTATTTGATAAAGGTTTGGGAATCCTGTCTAGTCAGATTTATTTACATGGCGCTTTTTACATTGGAGCATCGTCTCAGAGCCACTTTGCAATTCTAGATCATCTAATATCCACGGTCAATCCCAAATTGAGCAAGCCTAGGGTGACAGTGGCAAGGAAAAACTTCGTAAACGTTATCAGGAAGAAACCTTGGGAGGACCAAGACTCAAAAGTCAATGCTTAGTAAAAATTAGAAAAAACAGAAGTCAGTTTTTTAGGATGTCTTTATATTGTGTTTATATTTGGCTATTATTCACCACTTTCCCTTGCAGGCGATTCCTGAAATGTTCAATTTCTGCACATATACTTACTGTGGCTAGAGTAAGGTCACAGTGTCCCACAATTCTGTATGGCCTCGGAACACTTTGTCGCACGTTTTACAACCAAGGATCAATAAAACTAGAGAAGCTAAACCAGTCGACCACGATCAAATATTTTAAAAAGCCAATACTGACTGTGTGACTTGCTGCCTGGTACACTTGTACGAGTAATCCCTACCGTGCAGAACGTGCTTCACTATAATCAGTACACCTTATTTAGAACTTAAGGTAATTACTGTGAGGCCTTTCATTACATCGACATGACATCTTAAAACACACCGCCATTCCGGATTTACTTGAATTACATGGAGCAAAGGGGTGTGCATCCTTGTTTGTGTGGTAAACAAGGAGGAAAAGACAGTTTGCAGTGGTATTTATGGACTGACAAGGGACATGTACAGTACTGTGCAAAAGTCTGTTCTGTATTTTGCAAGTTTATATTCTGCTCATTCTTTATTTAGGTTTTAGTGGCCACTGCACTTTAGTTCTACAGTTACTGTAGTGCATCTGTTTCTCTACATACATTGTTAGTCGCCTTTACTCTCTTCTCTAACGGTCAGGACCACCACAGTTCAGGTACTATTTGGGTGGTGGATCATTCTTAGCCCTGCAGTGACACTGACGTGGTGGTGTGTTAGTGTGTGATGAGCTGGTACGATTGGGTCAGACACAGCAGTGATGCTGGAGTTTTGAAACACTGTTCACTTACTGCTCACTTTATTAGAGACAGTCCCCTTATTACTCCACCATGTAGATGTAAAGTCAGAGACAGTAGCTCATCTGTTTCTGCACAGTTTGTGTTAATCTTCCTCTAATCCTTCATCAGTGCTCACAGGACGCTGCCTACAGGATGCTGGTGGCTGGACATTTTTGGCTGGTGGCTGGTTCCACTACGTGTTGTACTAAACCCATATTCAACTGAACATGTCCTAGTAACCTAATTTCCACTACGTGTTGAACTAAACCCATATTCTGCTAAACATGTTGTACTAAACCCATATTGTACTAAATGTGTTGAATGAAAGCCATATTCAACTGAAATTCCTGTACTAAACCCTAGTACATGTTGGATTAAACCTACCCAGGAAAAAATGTACTGTGAAATTTGACAGTAGAACCATGAAGTGGTCAAATTACCACAAAAATTCATAGTACAACTGTGAAATACTTCATGGTCAGTTCATAGTCCACCAAATTCACAGTTGTACTATGAAATTTCACAGTAGAACCATGAAGTGGCCAAATTACCACAAAAATTCATAGTACAACTGTGAACTTCATGGTCAAACTGTGAAAGTTCACATTAAAACTGTCAAGCAGTTCATAGTTTTGCTATGAAAATTCACAGGACACTTTTTCCTGGGTATATTCTAATAAATGTGTTGTACCGATCTCATATTCTACTACATGTGTTGAATTGAAACCCTTATTCAACTAAATGTACTAAACCCAGATACTAGTTGGTGTTGTATTAAACCCATATTCTAATAAATGTGTTGCACCAATCTCATCCTCTACTAAGGGTGTTCTACTACTAGTCTTGTAATACTACCCCTTCTTCGAAACAAGTTGTTCTACTAAACCCTTCTTCTGCTAAACTTGTACTAGACCCATACTTAACTACGTGTACAAACTGTCTAGAAGAGAAGGCATGATCTCCTCCTCCGTTTCCTGTTAGTTGGTGGTTGTGTAGACAGATGGTTCAGCTCATAGCCCTGTATCATCCTCGTTACTTCCTCTCTACGAGGACGAGATCTGGAACGTTACCGCTTGCTGGAGAAGGAGGGAGGGCGCTTTACGGAACTCTTCAATCGAGCTGAAGTGAAAACTGGGATCAGTAGTTACTCAACACATTCTCGGGCTGCTCGTTCCGCAGAGAAGCTGACAGCTGTTCTACTCCACTTTTCGAACGACAACATCTGAAACGTGTATGTGAGTATCTGCTTTGACACCAGCTTGAATAACGAGTGGTAGGTTTGTGGTAGATCGAAAAACTGTTCAGTACAGACTTCATTGAGTTCTAGATCAGCTTTTTGCCAACTTGGTGCGAAAGCATAATGTGAATTTGTGTAATATACAAGTTTAAACCGTATATACTCGTGAATGTTTCGTTTTAAGCCATGACTGTGGCGCTGATGTGGCTCAGGCTCGGTTCAAGCAGTGCAAGTCGAGAATCAAAAACAGTCGTTTGACTGAAAGCCAGATTGGACTGCTTTTCTAGTCTGAAGTTTGCCGTGTAGTCTGTTTTAAAGACTCCTTTCTTAACCTGCGCATTTCACGTAGTGAAGTGTTCGTCTACGAATGGAAGTGTAAACAAAAAGTTTCGCTTTGTTTACAGAAAAGGCTAACCGCGATCTCGTGTGATGTATCTAGCGTAACGCTGGCTGTAATAAGTGTTTACTTAAAGGGATACTTGCATATTTACAATCCTTATGTCTCTCCGCAGCGGTTTTTAAGTGATTACTATAAAGTTTAGATACGTGTTCTGTCTTAAAACATCTAGCAGATCATCCTAGCTTACGGAAGTCTAAGGGCACTTGTGTGCACCATGTGCCCCAAACAAATCACGTCTTTCCGCGACAACGTTATTGAATTCGCTGAATGGACATTATACGTCAGCTACAGCTGTGCTTTTGATACTAGTTTCAAAAAGCAGATTTATTCCTTTAATAACATCTTATAATAGTTCAGTCTTCTCTTTGAATGTGTTGTATAATCCCTTATGTGTGGAGCCCACTGGGACTAGCCTGTAGCATTTGAGTTTTCAAATTAGGAGACCGTCAACATAGCCAAGAACAAAACTAGCTATTTTCTGTAACAAGTGAATTCATTTTGATTTTTTATCACAGAGGACTCAAAAACTGGTTCTGTGTCTCTGTGTCTTTTTTCCCAATGAAATTAAGGGGACACGTCACTGAGGGTTAATGCCCCTCTGGGAGAAGGCAGCTCTGAATGTAGGTCAATGGAAAGATGCTGAACATAATAATTTAGCACACTCCTGGCAGGAGTAGTGGTTGGGTTACAATTTAATGTAGTGGCACTCTCTGTCTGTTACTCTTGGTTTACCTTCTATCTGTTTCCTGTAGAATGACTTAAAATGGTGCACTCATTAAGCTGGTGCTGTCATCCTTCACCATGTGTTTACACTCAGGCTTAGCAACTATCTTCCAGTTGGGCTGCATTTCCGTCGCTCTATACACACAGGAAGTTGGGTATTAAGACGTCCTTTCATGTACTTTAATCCATCTTGACAACTTTCAGACTGTATTTCAAAGAGCTAATTACCCTTCTGGCTACAACAACACTTTAACTGTTGCTCTTGGCTTTCTGAGGACCACTCGAGGACCCTACTATAACATGAGAGGAGGATACAGTCGGTCCTTGACTTCAGGTGCCGGAATTAACCCTCCAAATGAATGTGGTCCTTGTTCTCGGCCGAAATGAGTGGGGCAAGGCTTTATCTCTTGTTTACATGCAGGCAGTAACACTGGTGTGGAGCGTGAGAGTGTTTGCTTTTGCAAGAAGAGCTACTTGTGTTCCTGCTCTCTACCACTGTTCTATAGTTGCCGTAGGAACTTGCCTGGCATTCATGGGACTGAATTAAGTTGTCTGAGATGGTGAAAGAGAGGATGGGCTTTAGATGTCTACGCAATCGTTTTGCTTTCATGTGGTGCTGGATTGGGCCATCTGTGGGGCCGCTCGCTGTCAAGTTCAGTAACCCACATAAAGCAGTCTAGTTTGGCCTGCCGGATAAGTCTGTAGGCTTATTTTAGGGTAGGTGCAGGGTATTCAACCAATTTTACGCTGCCCCATTTCCAAAGCCCGGATCTCTTATCAGAGTTGTATTGTGTGGCGTGGTAAATCTGAGCTAGTTTGCATCCTTAGTGTGTGTAGAGTTTCTCCCTTTGTTAGCTGTGAAAAGCATCACTGAAAGCTGCTATTGTTGTGGTGGGAAATCAAAGCTGGCCCTGTCTCTCAGCATGTGTTTACGGAGGGGGGGCCAGAAGAAGGAAGGGCCACGGGGTGTTAACCAGTGAATCAGTGTGAGCTGGCTAGATGAGTCGAATGCTGATGAACTTTAAATTGAGCCTGTCTGCCCTTTAGGCAAACTATGACATTGTTCTGAGCACCTGTAAAAGGCCAAATGTATGTGCTCACACCCCAAGTGTACAGTCGTGTATATCAGTTTGGGCCCCTTGATCAAAAGGCACATTTTGTTGATTAAAAATACATTTAAAAACATATTGGGGGGCATTTAGGTTTTTGCTTACAGAAGCTGTTAACCCCTTTTTATTTACAAAATCAACAAAACATGTCCTGATAAATCACCGGCCATTGTTTATGTAACACATAATCCAGTATTAAGCAACTTTAGCCGCTAAAACGGAAGCATGTGTATAGTTACCAGCGACAGACATTTTGACATGTTACCTTGTGCTGAGAAAATGCTGGAAAAGCTGAGCTGAGTTACTTTGAAAATCTTACAGAACAGTTGAATTTGGCAATAAACATTGAAACTATGAGACTGTATGCCACGTATTGAAATCTACAACACTTAACACACTGGATCTTACATTTACAGCATTTAGCAGACACCCTTATCCAGAGCGACTTACAATTGGTACAGTCTTACAATCCAAGCAATTGTGGGTTAAGGGCCTTGCTCAAGGACCCAACAGTGGCAGCTTGGCTGAGGTGGGATTTGAACCCTGGACCTTCTGGTTCACAGTCCCGGGTTGATATCTTGGGTTGATATAGATCATGTCAAAAGTAAAGAAACATTTAGGGTTTAAAAAGGTTACTTAGGCTTTCTGTAGGTTTCTGACAAAGTGGTCTCATCGCTAAGAAGAATCAATCTCAAACCCAATCACAATACAAGCTCGCTGGTCACTCTATTAGGTACACCTGGCTAGAACTGGGTTGGACCCCCTTTTGCCTTCAGAATGGCTTTATTTCTTCATCGCACAGATTCAACAAGGTGCTGTAAACATTCCTCAGAGATTTTGGTCCACACTGGCAAGATAGCATCACGCAATTGCTGCAGGTTTGACGGCTCCACATCCAAGATGCGAATCTCCCGTTCCACCACATCCCAGAGGTGCTCTGTTGGATTGAGATCTGGTGACTGTGTACGGTGAACTCATTCAAGAAACCAGTTTGAGATGATTTGAGCTTAGTTGGTTTGGTGTGTCGATGGATACACTGTGATCATAAAGGTATGGACATGGTCAGCAACAATACTCAGGTGGGCTGTGAGGTTTAAGTGATGCTCAGTTGGTATTAAGAGGCTCAAAGTGTGCCAAGAAAATCTCCACCACACCATTATAGCACCACCAGCGTGAGTCGTTGATATAAGGCAGGATGGATCAACTCTTCCGTCATTAGCTCCAGGCCCATCATACCTGGGCCACTTAATGCCGATGTGCATACTTCACATTTTATTTTAACTTTGACTCCATGACTTTAATTCGCTCTTAGATTTATCATCTACGCCGCCCAAGGAGGTTGGGTCCCTTTTTGAGTCTTGG
>JAJAGP010001191.1:55000-169594 GCA_025084515.1 Ancistrus triradiatus | reverse complement strand
CTTCCCACTGAGGTGCCTTGATACAGCACTCTGGGAACAGCCTATTCGTTCAGAAATTTCTTTCTGTGTCTTACCCTCTTGCTTGAGGGTGTCAATGATGGCCTTCTGGACAGCAGTCAGGCCGGCAGTCTTACCCATGATTGCGGTTTTGAGTAATGAACCAGGCTGGGAGTTTTCAAAAGCCTCAGGAATCTTTTGCAGGTGTTTAGAGTTAATTCGTTGATTCAGATGATTAGGTTAATAGCTCGTTTAGAGAACCTTTTCATGATATGCGAGGGTATTGTGAGGGTTTTCATGAGCTGTATGCCAAAATAAAACAATAAAAGACTTGAAATATTTCAGTTGGTGTGCAATGAATCTAAAATATATGAAAGTTTAATTTTTATCATTACATTACAGAAAAGAATTAACTTGATCACAATATGCTAATTTTTTGAGAAGGACCAGTACATCCTTGCTGTCTATGGGCAGCATCAAACTAGGTGAAACAAACATGAGCATCCCAGAAGTTGCATAGATGAGTGACAAAACGTTTCTCCGACAAAACCAATGTCCAGATGAAGATTCAACTTCTGGGATTTTCTTACCTGGATTATTGAGCATGCATCAAGACATGAGCATCCAAACAACAAAATCCAAGTGCACATAAAAGTAACACAGATGAAGTGGAAACTCAAAAAGGGAATTTAACCAAACATGTAGCATCATGTTAAAAACCCAGGGCTACCAAGCTTTATGCAGACAGTCACTGTGGTCTGCAACTGTACTGTCAAAACATTTTAAAGCAGGAACTCCCTTCTCTTTCTGCACCTAAACTTGCAGCCACTAGTCATGAACTCACAGCCAGAGTGACACTAACACAAGTCATATTTATATAGCACTTTTTTAACAACGGAGCATTGTCTCAAACCAACTTTAGATCTAATATCGACAGCAAATTCCAAACTAAGCAGGCCTAGGGCGACAGTGGCAGGGAAAAACTCCATAAGTGTTATGAGGAAGAAACCTTTGGAGGACTAAGACTCAAAAAGGGACCAGACCTGCTTGGGTGGCGTAGATGATAAATGTAAGAATTAAGCTAATTTATCTAAACTAGCAAGTCTTAGAGTGACAGTTCAAATAAACTAAATGTAAAATATGCACATGGGCATTATGCAGTCTGATATACACACACACACACACACACACACACACACACACCAGGTCTAAGCAGGAAAGTCCTTGGCGGCACCTTGTCCCCACATTACCGGGCTGCTCACTGGCGAGTTCCACTTATTGGATATAATGCATGGTGAGCTTTCATCTGAGCAAATTCATCAATAATTGATCATTCCCATTCCCCATAAACACTACAACCCTCATGAGGAAGTGTGATTGCTGAAGGTGCAGCAAGTGTTTTTGAAGGTTCAGAATTCTGCATCTTTCAGTAGGATAAAGCTTTTTGTTGAGTTTATTTTATTTAGCCATTTAAACTAAACCACCAGGCTGTTATGGATAACTAAATAAAAGATTCCACATTACAGTCTGATCAGTTCTTTTTATAGCAATCTTTATTCTACATAGAAATGAACAAACATTTGAATCCATTTACACAAAGAACAATCAAGACCAAGCTGGAAAACTCATTCAGCTGCAAAACCAGACACACGCACAATGTACGGGACTCAACACGATCCTGAAGATGAACTGTTACATGAGGGGAAGAGGGAAAGGAAGATCTCGCGTCCTGGAATAATACTCTGATAGAGATGGAAACAGAATGGGATATGAGACACAGTAGATGGGAACAGCAGGATCAGGTCTCAGTCACACCCTGCTGATCTGATCAGGGGCTGGACCTGGATCCAGATCCACAGCTTCATCCACAGACAGAGGACATGGTTCAGCCCAGGATGAGAGATGATTTGCCTCCAGGGGGGTTTCTGCGACCTGACGGTTTGTCGTCTGAAGCAGGTGGATCAGATTTCTCATTCTGGTTCACCTCTGGCTCCTGAACACCCTCTGTACAACAGCAGAAAGAATGTGACCCAAAAAATAATAAATTAAACCTTCAACTGAAGAGCATTTATCTAAAGTCTGTTAAGCAATTGGGAAAATGAAGAAAAGTAGTGTTTATTTTAAGTTTCATGGTCAGCTCTAGTCCGTTCTATCAGTTTATTTATCAGGCACACCAATCTCTTAACACTCAGAGTACAAAACTCCTGAGCCAAACCCACAAACAGGAAGTGACCATGATTCAGCACTGCATATGCACATGACCACATGCACACACTGCTCATATTCATTCTACATCAAGTAATAAAGCATCAGTCAAGCCAGTCCCTGTGTGTAAGGTAACCTGTAACTATGGAAACAAGTGTACAGGTCTACAGCATCATCATAACCCTCTGACCAAGCAGAGTCCTGATTTCACTGAACATGGTCAAGATGTTTACACAGGAGTTTAAAAAAAAAAAAAAAAATTGGTAGGGGGTTATCTTTTTTTTTTTTTTTTTAGAGCACTTAGAACTCTTATCTAGAGTCAATTAAACAGTGCTTTGTATTCCCCTTAGCATCAACTCCCAAAGACACTTGATGCACCAGTAATTATCCACAAATGAACACTTTAAACACCACAAGCAGCGGGCGGATCCAGTGTCATGACTGGGTTTACCCAATACGGCAATCGGACCAATTGTGGTCATATTCGGAGAGGATCAGTTACACTGCATGGTGAACCTCTTACTCTGCACTTAATCAGAGCCCGAGTTACTCGTGTTTATTTGTGTAGCATCTCTCATGCTGGAACAAGGTGTGCAGAAAACGCAAATGGACTGATGACACTGTAACAAGTTTTGTTCCTAGCTTTTTAATGTTATATTCCAATTGCTTATGTCTAAAACAAATTAAAAATTGCTTACATTCATCATAAACTTCGCTTTTGTGACCACGGCAACGAAAAATATGAATTTTTATTATAGAGACAGGTCACCAACAGGCATGCCGAAGTATGCTTTGTAGGCCTCACACATCTTAGATGCTTCCACAGAGTACTTTTTCGCTCTTGTCTTTATAAAATGGCCACATACATAGCAAAATGCATCTGCTGGATGTATGCAGCCTCTTGATGCCATCTAAATGGACTAAGTTGCTGTGTACTGTAAGGAAAAAGGATGTCTCTCCAAACTCGATAAAAATGGTCAATCTTTATTCCATGCAGTATCAAAGTACAAGAGTGTACTGAGGATTCAGCAGAGCAAGACTGATCACCTGGTAGCAGAGGAACACACTATATATACACATTTGAAAGTAGTGGTCCTTCCTAAGCTCCTCCTGTAATGGGTGTGGGGTGAAGTGTGAGTACTGTCATTATCTGAATAGAGAATGAATTCACACCTGTCTGTCTAGGTCAGTTCCCCTTTGTCTGTGATGGCTGTTGCCACTTACTATGCAATCCCAATCAATTAGATCATGTCTCTCCGTCTCTCAGGAAGGGCTAGTGGCCCTATATAACTGTAGTTATACAGCTACCTACAATTCTGTACAGTCCCAGAAAGTTCTAGATAATTCTGGACAGTTCTAGAAACTTCTTGATAGTTCTCACAATTCCAGAAGCTTCTTAAGTATCTTGAAATATTGTGAATATCCTTAAAAATAGATCAATTTCAAAATATCATTGTGCTGACCACAAAAGCAAAGTTTACAGGGAATAATAACTTTTTTCTATTCATTTAGGGTACAAACAATCAGGAAAACACACTTAACTGGGAACACAAATTTTAGAAAATTGTTACATGGTGTGATCAAAGCTAAAATGAATAATGACCCCGAAAACGAGGACACACTCACCATCGTTTGTTGCACCGTCTCCATTCTGCAAATAAATGAGAGGAACGTTACATACTGGAGGAGAAATTGAGTATCTCTCTCATGTTGGTGTCTCACCACGGATGGAGGCAGCTCATCACCGGATTGACCGACAGGCTGCTGTGCACACCTCCTCAGTGGCGCCGATGACTCACCACACAGCACACCTGTGGGCTTCCCACCTGCACAACACGGACAAAGGTTCTACAGCTACAGACCAGTGATGGAGTACTTGTTTAAAAATGTTTACAGCAAACAAAAGCTCAACTACAGTAATGTTCACATTAATGCGATGTGTTTAAACATAAAACAGTCCTGCACAAACATGAGCATGTTCTCTACACAACAAGTAATATCTAAAGTTTTAGAAGTTTGTTTGAATCTCCATTCCATTACAGACTCACAGTACAGCTCAGTAGTTTGAGAGACTTCACAGCTGCAACAACCCCTCCCCTACCCAGTTTAACTTGCAATCAGATTCTCTGGAGTCTGGCTGTAGTAACAAACAGGAAGCAATTCTAAACTCATCTGAATGCTCAGCAGTATGTGGAAGTTTCCAGACTGTTTTGATAAACAAAAGAGGATGGTGACAGATCTCACACCCAACCCTTAGTGAACTCAAACTTCATACACTTACATTTACTGTTTATTAGCCAGGTCAATCTGCACTTTCCCTAGCCCAGTGTAACCCTTTGCAGGCGAGGGCTGATTTTGCAGTTTTACTGAATATTGTTACACATTAAACAAACAGAACATGGTTATTCACATGTGCTGACATTAAAGTCTGGTCCAACCCACAGATAATCAGAAAGTCCCTTCAGCACCATCATACAGACCACATGGAAAGGAGCCAGGGTCGAGTGCACAGGACCCAGGGAGGAATTGTCATAATAGAACAGGGTACATTTATGTAGCAGGGCTGAGTAAACAGTCAGGTGTACACATTACACGTAGGTGGCATCTAAAGACCACACAGAGGAGCCATTGTTGGCCATGCCACTCCAAAAACAGGCCATTTGTGGTAATAATTGCTTTCACATGAACATGTTACTACAGTGTGTGGGACTCCATCAGGTCTAAAGAGCATTTGCAATGAAGGCTGGCTTGTAGTCGATGTTCCAATTAATTCCAAATGTGTTCAGCGGTGCTGAGGCCAGGGTTCTGTGCAGACCACTGCAGTTAATCCACCCCCAAATTCAACAGGTCCTGTGTTAAAGTAATGCAGGAATAAGAAAGCACCTTCAAACCACAAAGTTGGAAGCACATAACTGTCCAAAGAGGTCTCTGCATGTCACATCCTCCTTCCCAAGTCACCAATCCAGAAAACTTTATCGCCCCAGAGTTCAGAGACCGTGAGCTTTACACCACTCAGGGTTACATGGAGATCTTATTTTTGCGTGCAGTTGCTGGGACTTGGAAAGCTCTTGTATACAGCTCCCATTAGCCACCCTCGTGGTAATGTTTATCTCAGAAGGAGTCTGGACCTCATTAGTGAGTGAAACAGGGGAGGTGATTTTTATTCTTCAGCGCTCAGCAGCCTGCCCTGCGAGTCTGTGTGGTTTACCACTTTGTGACCACAATGTTGCTGCTCCTACATGCCTCCATTTCACAATAAGAGCACCTGGGCCAGTTCCAGCATGGCAGAAATTTCTTGGTATCCTATGACATCCATGTTTAAAGTTCACAGGCTCTTTACTATGAACCAATCCACTGCCAGTGTGTGGTCACTTATACACAGTAATAATACATTAAATAAAAACTGATCGAGTAACATGGCTTTATAACCAAGTTAAAAAATAAAGCTCAAACTACACTCGTAAGTCGGATGGGCACAGCTCCGACTCTCCATCTACTGATTATATACTGATCTGCATATTCTGAGCATTTAACAGGAAACAAATGATCTGTAATCTGAATGCATTAACTCGTCAGCTGCAATAACCTGCTACCTTAGTGTTAAATAATGTGTAGCTGCTCAAAGCAAAGAAATCCTTCCTACAATAAAAACAGCTTTGCACAGCTCTCATTTTTGAAGTACAAAGTCTGTCCCCAGGCCCAGGGGCTCTGTTCACCACAGCAGTTTGGTTTGCTGTTGAAATGCTAACAGAAACAATAACGGTCCTTTTTGTTCACAGCAGAGCAAGTCTAGACAAACTGAAAGTGTATCTGGTTAAAGTAGAACAAAATGTCTGAAGTTCCTCAGCACAGAGCACACAACACACTAAGAGGAAGTAGATATGGTAGGTGTGGTAGCACAAAGAACTAAAGTCAGTCTGTAAACAGCCACGTCATCAAACAGTCACTTCCTCTGAACCAAATAGTGATTGGTGCTGTAGGACTCGTTTAGAACTTCAAGTTAGCACAATGCTCAATTTCAGGCTATTACTGACCCCGTATGAACCTGAACAAGCATAGTTCAGAATCATTTTAACAAGCTGCTTCCTGTACCTGGGGGGTTGTTCCGTCGATGAGCGTGAGGATCTTCAGGTTCTGCGAAGATGCTAGAAGCCATTTTGTTTTTGCGCTGGGCAGGTTTGTCCTCATCACCACCAAAGCTGATGTTAGAGGCTCCACCCGGTGGACGAAGAACTCTAGTTGTACACACACACACAATGTAGTAAAATTACTCAACTAAGCTGAACCAGTTCCTGATACGAATTCACACACAAGAGTCCGTTCTGCTCCATTAGTATCAGGACAGAGCTCTGGGTACGAACTGGGCCATGAATTGATTTGAACCGGATTCACTAAACATCCTCACACAAACTGAAGTCTTTACAAATCACTACATTTCTGTTCCAGATCTGATGTCAGTGGATCAAAACTGAACCAACATTTCCACACCATCACCACCCATAATCCTAACCTTTAACCTGCTGCATCATTAAATAAATTAAACGTTCCTCCACCAGATCACAACTGTAGACCAAAATTAAAAACGAAACAAAACACCAAATTAAACCTTAAATCATCTGTTTAAACCTTAATTAGCTGCCAAAAAAGAAAGTCTGACAAATTCCTGTGGGGCATGTATGCCAGTCCATTACAGGGTGGGGTACAGTTTGCCGCTGCTGTGCCACTGGATGACTCTTCCACCACCACGGCCCAATCTAGACTCCCCTCCCACAGGGATACCCAGCATGCCTGTGACAACCCAGCAGAAACCAGGTTTGGGGCCCCATCCCAAAATTAACTGCACACCGGCAGGAGCTCACCTTGGACAGGAAACCAGTCCATCACAGGGTTCTACAACATCTGTATCATTCTGCAGGCCCAGCCTGGGGTTCAAACCCAGTTCCTCAGCAGCTGCTTCCTTTACACCACTCTGCTTCATTCACATTTGAAAACTTCAGTGGTTTCCAAATAAAGCGAGTGTGCTAATAACAATAACAAGCTAAAGACATACAGAACATCATTTTACATAATTAAAGTTAAAATAAATAAAAAAACCAGAGGATGCTGATTATTCAGACCACTGGGATCAGTCTTTGCTACAAGGTTCAGTTCACAGGACTGAAGCGAGGAAAATGAGTGCAGGAGCGTCTGCTCACGTGCATATAGAGGAACAGGTTAGAAAACGAATCACCACCAAGCACATCAACCAAAACAGCACTTAATACGATGTGAAAGAACCTACTTACAAAAAGGAATGAATAAGCCCTTTTTGAAATGGTACATAAAAAATAAAGCATCTCTATACTGCAGTAGAAGACCTGAAAAAGGTTAGCCATCGGGTCATGTCCTCAGGAGATTGGGTTGATGCAGATCCCAGTCTAATCGACTGCCATAAAACTATCCAAAATAAAACTAAAAAGCCTTCAGGTTCTGCTGAAGTTCCACCAGGTACTAATAATTACTGAAGTAGAGACGAGAATCCATTTCATACAGCAGCAGATTTAATAGTGCAGACAAAGAGTGAACCCCACCCAGTCCATAAATATATAATCCCTCACAATACAGACACCAAACATAACACTACCTCTATTTATTCAGAAGCTAACATTTTACAGTGTAACAATCACCTCTACATCTTCGTTCTATAGATTTAATTCTATAGCTAAATTAACATGAGATGGAGTGAAAGCAATGCTGCAGGAGAAACAATAGAACCTGAGCAAGCTAAATGCTCCCAGCATGCAATTAAGCTCATTTCCGACTCATCTTCCACACAATTACAACAGATTAGGCTAAAGAAAGAAATATAACTCAATGCTTAACCCATGCAGCCGCTCTGAAACGTTAGCGTATGATTTAAAGGCTGGTTGCTTTGTGATTAGCTAGTATCAAATCACACAGAATACTTAACACAGCCTAAACGAGTTCACATTTAAATATTTCACAAACCCAAAACTAACATTTTCCACCCGAGACAGGGAGCTACATCAATAGCATCCCTTTGTTGTATTTTAATACATCTTACCTGGAGCTGCTCTTGGCCTCGGGGTCCATGCCTTGAAAATTGGTGGTGGTCGTCATTGCTACGAAAACCAGACTAAAATCACAGCTTACTACAAAAAGCGACAAATACAAAACTGACTACAGATAGCAGGCTAGCCCACTAGCTTTAGCATCTCATAACAGGAATAAGAAACCGCCACAAACCGCCTGCACGCTCCATACAGAGGCGGGAGGCGCCTTATAAAGAGCTCCCTTCATCTTGATTGGTCCTTACCGTCGCATCCTCGTTCTGATTGGCTGTAGCCAGATTTGACTCTACTGAAGAGGAGGAAGAAAGCGCTGCGGCTCCTGTCCGTAGAACCCTACATAGGGCGCCGCATCACTGGTACAATCCCCTACAGCAGCACCCAAGTTCTTCCTGTAAACTTGAGGAGATTGGAGATACAAACCTAATAAACCATAGGACGTCCATTGTTCCAAATCCCCTCTCGTATTATGCTCGTCAGCTCAATTTTAATATGGTTTAGGTCAGGTAAAGATGAGCTCATGTTTAAAGCTTCATTCTGGGCCGTGTTTAAATTTTGATTTATTTTGGATCATCAACCTGCTGGAGGACACAGCCACCACTAAGTGGGAGCCGTTATAACCATAGATTATTTGTTTTTATTTAACATCACACCAGGGGGTATTTCAGAAAGCAGGTTTAACAATCCCTGAGTTCAAATCTGAACTCTGGGTTGACCAATCCTGAACTGCCCAACTCAGAGTTTTCGGTTTCAGAACGGGGGATAACGGTTAGTTCAGTCAACTCCGAGTTACTTTAACCCCGAGTAAAGCTCGTGCACGAGGAGATATAAAGCCCTCATCAATGGAACGCAGATAACACGGATCAGCACAGCAATGGGAGAAAAACCGGGCTCAGTCCTCACACTTCAACCCAGTGGAGCAGCCAAATAATGTGAGCTGACGTGGCAAACAAAATGCTGCCCGGGTCAATGGCCTGAGTAATAACTGAAATAATAATAGTAATAACTGTTCCACTTATTTTATTTTACGTGCGTGTGCATGTTAATATGTATGCAGGTGCAACCCAACAAGCACAAAATGTAGCTACTTATCAGGAACTGAAGATAAAACACACAATATAGTTCAAACAGGTAAGGTATAATATTATTACATGCAATTAAATAATTATTACATACCCTACCTAATTAAATAATACTCAGTGGTTATGTCATATATGTAAGTAGCTAGTGAAATTTCCTAAGAGAGAAAAAAGTAAATTGTTTTGCCATTCCGACAGCATTTCATATTATCTATTTGAAAGCAAGACCTACATGCGTTTATAAATACATACAGTCTCCCAATTTGATCATGTTGGATGTGTTCAAATTTGACCTCCATTATAGCCAATAGAAAAAGCTGAGGGCCAAAATACATGTCCTGCAGTGAGCCATGTTATAACATTGCTGTGGGCCAGGCTCAGGATCAGGGGAAGGGGTCAGCAAATAGGGCTGGCAGGGGAACCTTCTGTCTGTAATCATCAAACTCTCCTGTGATAGATAATACATGGATACAGTTGGAATTATCAGTGGCAACCAGAACTAAATATTGATTATGAGAGGATATGGTTATATGTACTGTATGTATTCACCAGGGGCAAATCTAGCACTCACTGTACACTCATGAAAACTTTACAAGTCATGCAAATACCCAGGCCACTTTGCTTCCATGATGTGGGCTGTATCACATATGATCTTCACACTGCAGAACAGTAATTAACTACAGTGGCTGTATTGTGATTTGCATATCATTTGTAATGCAAAATTGATATTATTTAGGCCTACCTGCACATTAATGTTGTGGGAAAACGTCCTATTCACTTAACCTCCTTCATTTAGCAGAGAGTGCCATCTATGCAGCCAACCACACTTGGAAACCCTAAAATTAATATTAAAATCATATTAACTGAGTCAAGTCTCAAAGCTTCCTACTAAATAAATTACTTGTTGCTTAGACTGATACCTGAAATTCTGCGGGATTCTTATTTGATCAGGCTTAGGCTCACCACAAAGGTTTATAGTAACCGTTTTAATGCAAGTGTGAGACAGCCCGACAGACGGCTACTTTGGAATATGCTCAGCATCACTGATTTTGTATAGAAAACCCCCTTGGCAAAAACCTGGAGCGTAACACAAAGAATTTGCTCCGAACTCAGGACGTGTCCACGGAGGGTCATATGAGCGATTGAGAGCGGAGAAGATTGTTAATAGAAATGATGGACTGTGCTGAGAAACGCTAAGGCTCACACATAATCATCAGGGAACGAGGAAACAAAGCGGGGTCTGATCAGCCTCTCCAGATGGAGATTTCTCCGTAGTGTTTGTGCTTTGATGTGATAAAAACTCAGGGTTAGTTGAAGGAAACCTGCTAGCAAGCAGCTTAGCTTCACAGAGTATGTTACCGGAGTAACTTTTGTGAAGCCAAAAACCTAGAGTATCCGTAAACTCTGAGTCAACTTACTCTGAGTTTTCACTAAACCTGCTTTCTGAAATACTCCCCAGGAACCCAATTTATCCATAGAGCCTTTGTATGTGTGTATACACCCATGTTGATGAAGGACTAAGGGAATTTGGGGTCTGTGTACTAGATGAATGTTTTGAAATAAATTCTTCCAACAGGCAAGTGAAGTTAAAAAAAGACACAAAGTGTCAGACTCCATAAAGTACAGATTAGAAATGAAAAGCTTCTTTTGCAAAAATATATATGCTTCCGTAGTGTTGAACACTACTCCTGTGAAATAAATTAACCCTCGCACAGAGCCATGTGTCATTGTATACAAGGTTTTATTCAAACACAAACTAATTTGAACACTTCACATTGTAAATGTGACGGAATAAAACTGATCGGGTACAAAAAGAGAAACTACCACATATATAAAAGATATAAAAGCCACTTCAGCAAGTAAAACAAAACAAAGCTTAACCACAACCATCATTCATACTAACTGAAGAACAAACATCCACCCTGATCGACATTGTTTTAGTATTTCTTGGTCGTAGGTCCGCCGAGGCTGAACATGAGAAAACTGTTCATAGAACAACCATAAAACAGAACGAGAGAGGGAGAAGGTACACACTGTCCATCTGAATCCGAGCAGCTTTCAGTCTGTGTGGTTTCACCATGATGCATGACCTGTTAGTACAGGGGGTGGGAGGTGGGGGGAGTTCAGATCAGGCCTCCTGTCTGCTGCTGAAAGACATCAATCGTATCTTCATCTTCCATCTCCAGCTGCAGGAAGGAAGGAATGAAGCATGAAGCAGCTGATCATTCATACTAACAGAAGCCCAAACAGCACTTCACCATCAAATTTCATTTGTCCATTTATGTGAATACTGGCAGGGGTGCAGGAATATTAATGAAAGACCTTCAACTCTAACAGTGTGCTAGACACAGGATTATTTTTTGGCACTGTACAAGATACTTTATGTATTTATGACTTGTAACTGCAGGTTCAAATTCAAAGGCTTCATTATAGAAACAGGCAGTAAAACTTGGGCTAACACGAGTCCACGTAGCGAAAGAGTTCAGAGTCTGACAATCAGAGTGTAAAACTGAGGCACAGATCCAAGGAGCCAGACAAAGGTGAAGGAAAACCAAAGGCAGTAATAATGAAGAGCTCCAACACAGAGAGAAGGATGATGTGAACGAGACAGTGCAGAGGGTCGAATGTTAAATAGTTTGGGATCAGTAACATTAGTACCTCACCAATCCGCATTACTGAGTGCGCAGCTCGTACCTGGGCAGGCGTGTCCGTCTCATTAATCGGCTGTCCGTCGAACCGGAAGCGGATCTGCCTCATGGCCAGTCCCTGCAAACATATGATGAAGTCTACATTACATTTAGGTTCTCCTCAGTTTTTGCCTTTACTGCCTGTCGTAGCTGAAGCTGTGCTGGAGCAGGGCAGAGGGAATTCTCACTCCAATCGCAGGTGAGCTTTCTGGTGGCTGTTCTAATCCATCACAGATCAGCTTAGTGCTTTGGTGCAGAATTACACGTTTATGAGGTTGATGCCTCAAACTGTGGTGCTTCCTCACAGCCTCCTGATCCCAACTCCGTGTGAAACGATTATGATGAAGCCGAGGGCCGAATTAGAGCCGCTCGTACCACTGATCAGCTCATGTTTATGCAGCAGATCCTCCTACCTGTCTTTCACAGTAAGCTTTCATCAGTTTGCTGAGCGGTGTGTGTCTCTTGATTTTAAACTGCACCACCGAGCCGTCCTGTCCCGCCACCTTCAGATTAATGTGTTCATTACTCTCACTCTTCACACCTTCCTAAAGGACAGTTACAGGGAGGTCATCAGTCAGCCGTTACAAATACTCATACATACTCGTACAAGAAAGGCCTTCATTCAATTATAAAACACCTACAGCTACCCTATAGACAGCTAACCTACTGAAATAAATCTGATTAACAACCTGCAGGTCAGGTGCTGGGTTAGGGTTAGATGCAGAAATATTTCATTAAAACCGAAAACACATCAGGACAGAGTTTAAAAATCTTCGTAATGCAGGAGCCCTGGGTTTTCTGTACAGATTAATGACAACTGACAAAATGTCCAACAGACCCAGAATCTGTAATTCAGTGGGGTGCTGGTGATAGATTTGGGAGTCAGCACCTATATTTATGTGAGACTTCCCTGGTAACAACAACCTTGTATGCATGTCTGTGTAAAACAATTACAAGCTGAATATCAGTGCGGATTATGAGCTGTTCATGTATACAAAAGTGATGCAGGAGCCTCTGTTCCATTAGACAAAAATTCAACATGGCTGGAAATCACAGGGACTTCAACCCATGTCCCTGAGGTGTTAGGGTCACGCATTAGACCACCGTTCCTCCCGAACACCCCCAGCGATGCGTTCCATTTTACCACAGCTGTCAGGGCTACAATAGGTTCTGGATCATCACACTGCAAACCTAGCCCGGGGTTCGAACCCAGGTCCTCAGTAATTGCTGTTCCTAGCACTGCTTGAGTGAAAAAAAATTGTTTATCCCAGAGTTAAAGAAAAAAAGTCTGAATTTAACCAACCTACGGCAAACATGAAGCCACTTTAATTATAACCTAAATAATCCATCGTGTATGCACAGCATGGAATTAAAACGATATATTTAAAACGTTTATTGACGCCTCTACACTTTCAACGAAACCCCGGCCTGTAGTGCGCTACATAGGGAACATAATGGCTCCTACACACTACGTAGTGGACTACTTTACAAATCTGCTCACTTACATTTCTCAAGCTTACACTAAACAGAACAAACGACCTGAGAGCAGAAGAAAGAATGGCACATAAATATATTATATTATTTTACAAGTACAAAGAACGTTTCCTCCTTTACAATGAAGCCAGCTAGCATTAGCACGCTAGCATATCAGCCGGCCCGTTAGCAGCTGAGCTAACCCTAGAGACACAGCAGAAGTACATAATCACACGTTCTTAAATCACTTATCTCTACATGGCAGTAAAATTTAGAAACACACCAAAAAGACACAACGTTTGAATAATATTAAAAACCTCTCCAAACACATAATTTAGGCTTTTCCTCTACACTCGGCTCACCTTGGCTTTCTCGTCCGCCATTGCTGTTGGGTCTATCAACGTCTGCCCGCCGAATGCTCTTTTCCCACCCGTATTGGATAAATCCAGAGTTCCCGGGATCTAATTGGCTGTCATTTTCCCGCCTCCCGTGCTGTGATTGGGTGTTAGTTTACTTTCCTTAGCAGGATCTCAGAGCTGCGGTTCGATTGTCCAATAGGAACACTGCAACATTTGCGGAATACAGGTGGAAAAATGTCACAATACGTGGGAAATAACGCCTCATACCGGGTGCAAGAAGATCGAAAATATGATTTTATTTGATGAGACTCTGTGCTGAATACAGAGGCTATGGAATTGACGGATTGTTGAAGAAAAACGTTTGGAAAAAATGTAGAAAGGAATAACAGAAAGAGGCAAAACGGGAAGAACACAAAAGAAACGATGGATGACAAAACAAAGAAACGAATAAAAAAAGACAAGAGAGAGGTTGTAATGTACAGAAACTTCTGGCGAATCGAAGCAAAGCATAAAATTTTGTTTGTTCATGAACCTCTTAGTTACAGAGCGCGGGGCTGTGTCCCAAACCACAAAGGTGTGAACTAAACAGTGCTTAAAGTTCGAACATGCTCACGCTAACTACTGTCGCATTCCGTGGTTAGTCCTGTAGTGTGTGCGCGGTAGTGATGTGTCGGTCGCGACCGATCCGGCTCTAAGAGCCGGCTCTTTGAAATGAACGACGGGAGCCGGTTCCTGATTGTGAGCCGATTTATATATTTTTTAATTTATTGCTGCTTATTGCACTTCTGGTTAGATGCTAAACTACATTTCGTTGCGTTGTACTTGTACATGTATAATGACGATAAAGTTGAATCTAATCTAATATATATATATATGATGTCTTGTTTGGTCCAGATTGGACCTGTAATTAAGATCGGTCTTCTGTTTTGTATTTTGTAATTGATTTTACTGTGTTGCATTGTGAGTATATAAATTAAAAGCGCATTAATAATAACAAACATTGGATATTATGTGTTTTTACATTAGTAATTCATTTTACACATACTTTGGGAATTAAATTAAGCTACAAAAAATCAAAAGAGCCACTTGGGAGCCGAAAGAGCCGGCTCTTTTTAATGAGCCGAGCCAAAAGAGCCGGCTCTCTGAAAAGAGCCGGAATTCCCATCACTAGTGCGCGGTGTGAGAGCAGCTTCGTCTGCCTCTAGTGGCTGAATAGTTAAGTGCTGTCTGGTAGGCGGTCCAGTTTTACGGTTATCATACTAGAAATAAAAGAAGAAAAGCTTAAGAAAATCACAAAATACACGGACAAGAGAAAGAGGGGTAAACAAAAAGTGTGAACAGATATTATAATGGCAAAATGAAATACAGCTAATTGAACCGTTTATCTGGGGAAATTACAGAGGTACAAAAAGATTGACAGGAAAAATAAAAAACAAATATTAACAGATAGATCATAAAAAGAAATTACGAGGAAACAATGGAGGTAAAAAGTAAGAACGGGTGTAAATATTAGAAAAGGGACGGAAGTAGAGGAAAGAAACTGAGAAATATGAATAAAAAAACAGAAAGACAAACATAATGAGCTAAACACCAGCAATGAATAATGTTTATTTAATTATTTATTCATTTGTAAACAGTAGAGGGCTAAAAAAAAATGAGTTCTCAAGATAAACTCGGTAGCTTTGTATAGGTATATAGATGTGTGTGTGTGTGTGTGTGTGTGTGTGTGTGTGTGTGTGTGTGTGTGTGTGTGTGTGTGTGTGTGTGTATGTGTGTGTGTGGTTTATGCATTAGGAGGGAATCTCCAGCGCAGCACGGCTCCATCTGAACTGGTGCTGATGATGAATTTGTTATTAGGACACAAACAAACACTGCTGATGCTGCCGCTATGACCAACACCCACATGTGTGACATCACCTTCAGCATAGCGCCACACCTTTACCAACTTCTCATCTCCACCTGAGAGAGAGACAGAGGGAGGTACAGCTGGGTTTATTTGTGATCGCAGGATTTATAACAGAATGAAGGGTTTACAGAGAAAAAGACCTACGGCTACGATTCCACAACTCCACTTATTTACAGTGCACATTATTAGTCTAGCGTCATCTACTGGTAAAACAGCGGTAATTCTCATGATTGGTACAAAAACAAGCCCAAAACCTCATAAATATATTTGCAGAGTTTAGATTTTTCTTTAGAATAAAGAGCTGATCACAGAGTCCCATCAGCATCAGTATTAGTCTGTAATATGAGCTTTATGATTAAGTCACGACTCCTGAGGTCGACCCTCCTCACCTGTGATGAAGTGATGTCCTTCAGGTGAGATGTTTATGCCGTTAATGGCCCCGGACTGTGAGGCCTCCAGCTCCCTAATAGCCGAACCATCAAACACCTCCCAGTACCCAATCTGCACAAAGTTACACATTCACTGATAGGAACCATCCACCACGTACAGGAACCTTTCTGGTTGGTTCTGTTTTTCTCGTACTAACCTTCCGGTCTGTTCCACAGGTGATGATCTGATGCTCCTCAGGATGGTAACAGACGCTGCGGAACAACGTGTTTGCCAAAATCATCTGATTCCTTACAAACCGCCTGCAGATAAAGAAACTTCATCAGTCCTGATCTCAAACCTCACCACCTTCATCACCATCATCATCCCTTTGTTCAGATCCTCTGCACTCACACCAGGTCCCAGATGATGCAGGTTCCATCGGAACTGGCCGTCACACACTCCTGATCATTACTCTTTATCTTGATGGCACTGACAGACGCTTTGTGTTCCTTCATACTGGCTGAGAGTCTGTGTGACCCGTCCAACAGCTCCCACACACGCACCTACATCGTCCAGAAACACGCAACGGCATGTAACAACACACAAACAACACGACATCACAGCACCTGAACCTGAACCTGATCAGATGGTTTATTGGACAGGTTTTACTTCATGGATTGATTAAAGCTGCTCTGAGCTGCACCTGCTTCCCGCTTTGAAGCTTTCCGGTTCCAGCAGAGCCGTCACAGGTCCCGCTCATAACCCCACAGGACCCGTACTGTTATTAGGGGTTATTAAATGTAATGTGGAAGATGTTCTGCGTTTAGATCGTTAAAGGGAAGCTCTGCAGGCTTCAGTCTGCTTTGAATTGATTATTTACTCTGAGCTCTGCTTACATTTATTTGCTGCAGCGTTTAATGTTGATTTATTTCATATATTTCTGTTTATAGACATTTCAGATTTATTCTCATTGTGACTTTAAATGAGATGATCGGAACTTTCTTCCACTGATGTGATATACATGTAATTATCATGACATTAAATATTTAGATCAACACGTTACTAACACTACAGGAACACACACTGATAGAACATCTGTAACAAAGGCTTAGGATTTATTTTACAGACGAACACGTTAGTCTTAATGCACGAGATAACAGAGCATATAGTACAGAGTATAACCCTGGTCATCAGAACAGATCTACTCCTCACCTGTCCTTCTCCTCCTCCACTAACGAGGCGGGTGCAGGCTCGGGTGCCCGTTATGGCCGTTACCCCCAGACTGTGAGCGTTATGGATGGTCAGCATAAGACGGCCGCTCTCAGGGGTGAACATCCGGATTTTCCCATCATTCCATGCTGCAGCATCAAAAACACCAACAAACAGCATTCAGACAAGAGATCCGTTCCTACTGGGATCTCCTCGTATTGGGATCTGTGTGTCAGGATCGGGAGTGGATGAGGAGTTTCCTGACCGCTGTAGATGCTCCTGCCGTCCTGCATGAATCCCACAGCGTTACACGTCATGTTTGGGATCCGGATCCGTAACAGTTCTTTACTGGACTCTGTGTGCCAAACCCGGATATCATCCTGAGAACAAGAAGCAAAAAGCTCTGACGTTCCACTGGGGGGAGAGAGAGAGAGAGATGTTCCATTAACATATCAGAACATATCAGAGTTAAATATGAGAGTTTTAAAGGTGAGCAGGAGGTTTTCTATGGCTTCTGGTGCTGGCTCTTACACAGGGAAGGCCGCGCCCCAAACCGCACTGCTGTGACTGGTGGAAATGAGCTCAGGACTGAACTCGTCATAACTCAGCCTGTACGTCTGAGAGGCTTCAGTACCCACAAACACCTGCTGCACCTCAGCACACACAGCTACTGACGAGACTCCGCCCTCCACCATCACACTCCTGCACGCAGAGAGAGACAGTTCAGAGTTCAGAGCCAGATGTGGTTCCAGCTGCTCCTCCTGATGTGATGAACCGACTGTTTAACACATTTGATCTTATAGAGAAGTTCTAAGGAGTTACTTCATGATTTTGAAGTTATTGCTGGAGCACATGCTGAGCGCTCCATCTCCTGATCCCACCAACAGATCTCCTGTCTTCAACATCTTCAGAGCACTTACACCCTAACACACACACACACACACACACACACACACACACACACACACACACACACACACACACACCAATCAGTCAAATCCATCTGGTCTGTAATGCTGTTTAGGCCGGTGTTATGCATCTAATTATTGTCCACATGGCTGTCTAGTCCCAGATCATCACTCTCCCTCCACCTGACTGTCTTCTTCCCACAGTGCATCCTGGTACCACTACTTCATTACAGAAAGGGTTAAAGTTAGGGTTAGCTGTGGGATTGTACTGACTCCTCCCACACCCCACAGCACCCCACTACAGCTTTCCTTATTTGGTCAATTTCCTGTTCTGGGCAAGTGCTGCTGCTACACAGAAATATCTTTATGCATCAATCTGTAAATCCCTAATGGTTATGATCCCAAATTCAGATTAACTTGATCTATAAATCATCAGATTTAACACAGAAATAACCCAATAAAGATTGACAGGGAATTCCTGTTTAACGCTAAGTGAAATGCACACAGGTGATCAGTGATCAGTAACTGAGGGATTTAGGGGGTTAGGATCGGTTTTATCTCACTTTTTTGAATTTGTGTTTTGCGGGGCCACAGCTGCTCAGCAGCCGAGTTTTCAGGTTCACTTTCAGAACATCACCACTTGTTGTGCCGCAGTAAAAGAAATCATCATCCTGAGATACCTGTAAAAGAATTCAGAAAAGATCCATTAATTCAATAACTGACCAATAACAGTTTGATTACCGTTCTCTGATCATTAGATCATCATAATTTAATCAATAAAGGAAACCACATGTACGTTCCTAACACTCTCCCAACACTCCTGATACGGTCTTAGCCGTGTGTGTGTGTGTGTGTGTGTGTGTGTGTGTGTGTGTGTGTGTTGTTCTTACCTCGATACATTTAATAACACGTTTTAACTGACCCGTCTGACACTCTGTGGGTCGGATCTTCCTATTCTGAAGGTCCAGTTCCCAAACGCGGAGTGTTCCACTGTACAAAGGGATATAGTTACATCCAATCAGAGACCAGCATTTCATCATGTGACCATCAGCAGGTCCTTTAGGGGACTGAAGATAAATAATAAGAGTTAATAGTGAGAGTGTGTAAGTCAGGATCTGTTCAGTGGGGTTATGAAGCTAATCTTATTCAGTGCATTGTATAGCTCCTGGTGTACAAAGGCTACACACTGTACACTGTTTTTATGAGTAACAGTGTTCCATACAGCATGTCTGATTGATGAGGTTTGAGGTGATGAAGCTACAGCAGAATCTCAGCTCCAGTCCTGACTGATGAACTCGATCCGCTGTACATCCCGTGTGTGTGTGTGTCTGTGTGTGTGTGTGTGTGTGTGTGTGTGTGTGTGCGCGTGCGTGTGTGTGTTGTCGTACTTCCCAGCAGAGATGAAGATCAGGTCGCTGTGGTTGCAGTAGCTGATGCTGTGACACTGACCAGCGCTCTGAGCTGAAGCAGGGCTTCCACAGATCGCTTCCTTCTTCTCCACGTTCCACACCACGATACTGAACACGATCAGATCATAAGGGATTAGAGGAACTTTTCTTATCATTAATCAATCAGCAGATCAGTCACTTCCATTATTAGTAGGAATGAGAGCAATATCAGTTCGATAATCTCTCTTGGTTTGAACAGACAACTCCATGATACTAACATGGCCAGCGACTGAGTTCCATCAGGCTTAGGTAATTACAGACAGATTCTATCACACTAATCACACGCTACCAGAGGTGAAATAGGACGAGGCCTTACCTCCCGTCATCTTGGCCTCCCAGAGAAACCAGGAACTTGTCATTTGGGGAGAACGCGAGAGCTTCCACTTTAGCTTTATGAAGAACGAGTCGAGCGAAAATCTCTCGCTTAGAGTAATCCCAGATAATTACATCAGCCTGCAGATCAGATCAGATGGGTGATGATGATGGAGGATCAGGATGAGAACCTGATTCTGGGATTATTATAATATGACAATACAGAACATATAAAGAAGTCATAAAAACATTAAGAGAGGGCAGAGGGAAAGGCACTGGACTACTGAACAGGAGGTTCACAGCTCAAGTCCCAGCTTTCAATCTGACAGGTGGTAAAAGATTACGAGTCTCTTAACGCCTGGGTATAACGAGGTATCGCTGGGTATCGCTAGATGACGCCGATGGCTCAATAACACCATGTAACAATTTTCAAAAAAATTTTTGTTCCCAGTTGTTAAGTGTGTTTTCCTGATTGTTTGTACCCTAAATGAATAGAAAAAAGTTATTATTCCCTGTAAACTTTGCTTTTGTGGTCAGCACAATGATATTTTGAAATTGATCTATTTTTAAGGATATTCGCCATATTTCAAGATACTTAAGAAGCTTCTGGAAATTGTGGGAACTATCAAGAAGTTTCTAGAACTGTCCAGAATAATCTAGAACTTTCTGGGACTGTACAGAATTGTAGGTAGCTGTATAACTACAGTTATATAGGGCCACTATAGCCTTCCTGAGAGACATGATCTAATTGATTGGGATTGCATAGTAAGTGGGCAACAACCATCACAGACAAAGGGGAACTGACCTAGACAGACAGGTGTGAATTCATTCTCTATTCAGATTCTGATAACGACAGTATTCACACTTCACCCCACACACCCATTACAGGAGGAGCTTAGGAAGGACCAAATGTATATATTGTGTGTTCCTCTGCTACCGGGTGATCAGTCTTGCTCTGCTGAATCCTCAGTACACTCTTGTACTTTGATACTGCATGGAATAAAGATTGACCATTTTTATCGAGTTTGGAGAGACATCCTTTTTCCTTACAGTACACAGCAAACTTAGTCCATTTAGATGGCATCAAGAGGTTGCATACATCCAGCAGACGCATTTTGCTATGTATGTGGCCATTTTATAAAGACAAGAGCGAAAAAGTACTCTGTGGAAGCATCTGCTAAGATGTGTGAGGCCTACAAAGCATACTTCGGCATGCCTGTTGGTGACCTGTTTCTATAATAAAAATTCATAATTTTCGTTGCCGTGGTCACAAAAGCGAAGTTTATGATGAATGTAACTAATTTTTAATTTGTTTTAGACATAAGCAATTGGAATATAACATTAAAAAGCTAGGAACAAAACTTATGTTACATAGTGTAATCGGACTGGCTCCGCACGGCAGCACGCATGCGCCCACTCTAATGGGCTCTTAGTAGATCATTTGCGACAGCTGCTCGCTCAGATTTATAAGCACGCTCCTGAGCACCGCTGGTTGCCGCATCCCCAGCGTTCTGGGGAAGTAACCGCTGCCCCCGCGATCACGTTTTGGTGGGACATGGTGCTGCTCTGCTCGGGTACCAGCCGGTCTGCCTTAGCGCGGACTTTCTGGAGCTACACCGGAAGCGGTCCTTTTTTTACTTTTTTTCTTTGTTTTCTCTTTTCTCTCTGCAGTGGCTGAGTGGTGCATTCATTTAGTGCGGTTATCACCCAGGGTTCAAGCCCCAGCCATTCCTTTGTTTATTTTCATTTGTGTTTTTATTTAGCTCCACTTGGAACTCCCGCACCTGGGTCCTAAAAATCCCTTTAATATTCGGTCTGGCATGCCGAACTGTAATGCTGACATCATCATTTACGTACTTATAAGGTAAGTGGATATCAGGAGAACTGTTTCGAAGATTTGTTTTGTATTTTTGTTTTAATAATCAATAATATAGAAAAAAATTAGGAAATTACTTTAAGAATTAATGAGAATTTTTTACAAAAAATTTCTCAAAGCAACTTTACAAGTTTAGATTATCTCCTAATAACTACGTCCAATCCCAAATCGAGCAAGCCTAGGGCGACAGTGGCAAGGAAAAACTCCCTAGGTGTTATGAGGAAGAAACCTTGGGAGGACCAAGACTCAAAAAGGGACCCAACCTCCTTGGGCGGCGTAGATGATAAATCTAAGAATGAAACTAAAGTCATGGAGTCAAAGTTCGAATAAAATGTGAAGTATGCACATCGGCATTAAGTGGCCCAGGTATGGTGGGGCTGGAGCTAATGACGGAAGCAGCTTGAGTGAAGCTGCAGCAGATGAACATCATGTGTGGGTTCAGAAAAGTTCAGAAAGCTTCAGAACAAGTGCTGTCCAAACCAGCAAACACTGAAATGAGCCCGGTTCTTAAACAGATAGCCTCATTAAGGGATGAGTACATGTTATCAGTGCTGCACAGGATGAGAGGTATACAGCTGCACACAGCTCTAGCAGCAAACACAGCTCGACATCAGATACCTGATTTATGCTTTTTAAATTCTATAAGGTGAATCAAATAGCAACAATAAATCAAATCCTGCTCAGACGTTCCCTGATTGGTATCCCATCTGTGGTGATGTGAGTAAAAATATCTTTATTCACCTAAATATCTCTGAATATCTGTTTCTGTATAAGAATCGTCAGTAAAGAGAAGAACGCGCTGACCTTGAAGCCCATGAAGGTGACCTGTCCCGATGCAACATATTTTCCATGTTTGGACACTGAAACACAGGAGATGTTGTTGGTGTGACCGTGCAGGAAGTTCTGCTTCCCGTCCCTCAGGTTCTGGATGATGAGGGTGCAGCCCAGGGGGTAGATGATGCTCTCACCGTCCGGGAGAAGCTGCAGTCCAGAAAACACACGACCTGCAGAACCCCAACCAGAACAAACACTCACTCGACGTCTGCGAGCACAGGGCTGAGGATGCCATCGAGAATCGATCGTTATGAAGGTGTTCAAAGTTAATCATTAGAAGTGACTTGGCTTCATGACTTGTGTTACTAGTGCTGCTGAACATGATTTGGTGTTTGGCTTAGGGCTTTAATAACAGCAACTCTGAATGATTAGGCCCAGTTTGATCGGATCATGAATGTAACTACTAGTGTGTTATTTCTATGTTACACTCTGATCTGAATCCCTTCCTTCGGTGTGTGTATGGTTAAAGAAAAGTCATTTGTAATCTGATTTTATGTCTTTATTCTTTTGTTTTTGGATCCAATGTATTAATATATTCTAAACATAATGATTAGGCTTGGCTTGGTTTATTTTGGAAAATAAACTGATATCAGATTCTTACATGATAACACTTCAAAGATTTTAGCTACAGTGCCTTGCAAAAGTATTCGGCCACCTTGAACTTTTCAACCTTTGCCACATTTCAGACTTCAAACATAAAGATATGAAATTGTCATTTTTTTGTGAAGAATCAACAACAAGTGGGTCACAATCGTGAAGTGGAATGAAATTTATTGGATATTTTAAACGATAATTTAAACGTCTCGTTTAATGTTTGCCACAAGCCACCTGGGAGACACACCAAACATGTGGAATAAGGTGCTCTGGTCAGATGAACCCAAAATCGAACTTTTTGGCCACAATGCAAACCGTTATGTTTGGCGTAAAAGCAACACAGCTCATCACCCTGAACACACCATCCCCATGTCAAACATGGTGGTGGCAGCATCATGGTTTGGGCCTGCTTTTCTTGAGCAGGGACAGGGAAGATGGTTAAAATTGATGGGAAGATGGATGGAGCCAAATACAGGACCATTCTAGAAGAAAACCTGCTGGAGTCTGCAAAAGACCTGAGACTGGGACGGAGATTTATCTTCTAACAAGACAATGATCCAAAACATAAAGCAAAATCTACAATGGAATGGTTCACAAATAAACGTATCCAGGTGTTAGAATGGCCAAGTCAAAGTCCAGACCTGAATCCAATCGAGAATCTGTGGAAAGAGCTGAAAACTGCTCTTCACAAATGCTCTCCATCCAACCTCACTGAGCTCGAGCTGTTTTGCAAGGAAGAATGGGCAAAAATGTCATTCTCTCGATGTGCAAAACTGATAGAGACATACCCCAAGCGACTTGCAGCTGTAATCGCAGCAAAAGGTGGCGCTACAAAGTATTAACGCAAGGGGGCCGAATAATTTTGCACGCCCCACGTTTCAGTTTTTTATTTCTAAAAAAAGTTTAAAATATCCAATAAATTTCGTTCCACTTCATGATTGTCCGACTTGTTGTTGATTCTTCACAAAAAAATTACAATTTCATATCTTTATGTTTAAAGCCTGAAATGTGGAAAAAGGTTGAAAAGTTCAAGGGGGCCGAATACTTTTGCAAGGCACTGTATATAACTTGGAGCTCATTAATTAAAGAGTGAAAATAAGCAATAATTTACAATTTTCAAATCAAATCTCAATCAGAGACACAAGTCCAAATGAATAAACACTGAATTACTACATTCCGGTATTAAACGCTGGAAATTCAATACCAAATGTTCGGAGCTGCTGCTGGGGATCTATTCTATAAGTTTGGCTTTATGTGAATTAGATTATGATTAGCTCCATGTTCTCTTTAATCTTACCATTAAATCCGATAACAGCCTGCAGCTCGAGCTGCTGAAGCTCCGGAACCTCTCCAGCCATCAGAGCCTTAAAATCATCAAACAGTAAAAAAAAAAAAGGCGAATAAAAGTGACTTGAAACGGAGGATCCTACCGCAGCTGCACCACAGCAAGCAGCGACCTGTTTGGGCCTGTCGCTAGGCAACCGCGTGACGTCACCGCCTGGCTCTCTCATCACCGCATTTCTCTTCATTTTATTTTATCCACTTATATAATAATAATAATAATAATAATAATAATAATAATAATAATAATAATAGAAAGATTTAAAAAATGACAACTAAATAATACATATTGTAATAATCACACTATTAAATAATAAAATATTGTCGCTTTAAATATTTCAGTGTCTGGGGAATTTTAACAGGATTATATTTTTAAAAATTCAAACATTATAACAAACAATACACATACATCTAAATTATTACATAATACATACATAAAGTTACATATTCGTTACATATTAAGAGAGTAATAACAAAGAATAGTCTCTATAATATATAATATGAGTATAATAATCTGTATATAACTGCAGCTTTGGATCAATAATATAATTATAGGGGTATAATTTTTGTAGATTAATAATTATAACTAAATAACTGTACTCTGTGTGTAACAGCAGCGCTTCTAATTGTTACCGTTAATATTACGTAGGAAGGAAGTTTGGTGTTTGTCAGCCTCCGTAGTGACGTCATGCTGAACAGGAAGAGCTGAGGTGTTGTGTTTGGATTGTCGGTGCTGGAGGAAGAATACAAATTAATAATTTATCGAAAACTTTCACCCGTTGTCCATCAACATGTCCCAGGACCTGTGGTGAGTGGCCGTGAGCTGCCGGGTTACTGGGACTGGTGTGTGCTGCAGCGCTGATCTAGGTCACATCACGGAAATAATGTAGTTCCGTACACTCAGCTTTGTTATTGTATGCTAGTTAAAGCCAAACAAAACTCAACTTAAACTCGTCTTTACTTTCCATCTCTATGTAATGTGACTAATGTAGCTTTATGTAGCAGAGGGAAGAAGGTCTCCGAGCTGTACGGAGCACGGTTAATCACGGGACTGCAGGATTTAGCGATAAAGCTGATGGAGCTGTCCGGATTACTGTGACTGGGCTTTGAGTGCAGTACCATTAGTGCGTCTGTAGGCATAAGAGATCTAGCTCCTGCTGGATCACTGAGGCCACAGACCAGCTGTGAGATCCCGTTCAGTTTGGTCTTTGTTTAGCTTTAATGTTAGTGATAAATGAAGTGATATGGTTAGCATTAGCTTAGCTTTTAACGGAATAAAACCCACTCAAAGCCTAAATACTTCGGATTAATGTCAGTCGTATGTTTAAATGAATTCCTTATTAGTTTAACAAAGAGTAAAACGATGTGATTAATAGAATTAGACACTAATATTATTATAAGATAACAGCAGGGCGTTAGCAGCCTCTCTCAGGGTCCCCTCAGTAATCAGTGATCCAGTGGCCTAATGCTTCCTTCAAGTCGTCCTCGGAAGTTCCTACTTCGAGTTCGGAGGTGGTACTTACTACATGATGTACGTTCAAATGTTTTTTGTCCGGTGGTGACGCCAAAAGAAAACTTTTGTTTGTACTACTTCTATTTTTGTATAGGCAAAACCAGCAAGTTTATTTAGCCTTACTTGAAGAGAATGAAGCGAACAGGACTCGAATTAGATGAGTAATATTTTATATTATATAATATTATTTTGTTGTAATTCCTCATTAACATTAGTGCAAGTTGGACAAAATGTACACAAGCTTAAACTGTACAGTTAACATGCAAAACTACTGTTAGTTAAGTAAAAACTTTACGTTTACTGTAGTAGCAGCATCCATGCCAACAGCCGCCGTGACGTTTCGTTACTGACACGTCCCCAACTCAGAAAATCAAGGCTTTTCGAAAAATTCGAGTTTCCCACTGGTAAATACGACATTGCGGTGACGTTTATGTGATGTCATCTCGTAAATACGATATTTCCGACACCGCTTGAAGGCAGCATTAGTGCTGTCCCACCACAGCATCCACTCTAGCTATGTAAGCCACGTTTTCAAATGCTCTGACTTTAGAGTTACACTTTATTTTAAATTGGTTTTATTGGTTATTTTTAATAAGGAATTCAGTATTGTAAATGCTTTTACACAACATACAGATTAACAAATTAACAAATACAGTAAGTATGTGTGTATATGTATATGTAAACTATGTACAGGTTACAGAATTACGATGCCACTTGCCGCTTGGCTCAAGAAATCGCAGAGAATATCCATGAGAGGAACCGGCAGCAGAGGACCGGAGGAAACCCAGCTAAGGTTTGAGAGCAACATGCAGCTTGAGTTTGTGTCTTTAATGGCTTGAGTCATTTGAGTCGGTTCAGTTAAATGATTCATTTCAATTTGTTCTCTGATTCATTAACTTGCCTGTTTGGTCCAAGTGTGAATCCTGATCATGAGTCCCTCTAATTAACACACAGCCTGATGGGTTTATAATATCTACTACATTTATAGCATTTAACAGACGTCCTAACCCAGAGCAGCGTACAATCGTACCTGCAACGGAACGATCAGAGTAACTGTGGATTACAGGTCGTGCTCAAAGACCAGCAGAGCTCTATGGAGGTGGATTTGAACCCTATACCTTCTGGTCTACAATTCAGCACCTTAACCGCTAGGCTACCACAGTCTGTAACAGAAATAATCATTACTGATCAGTTTCTGTAAGAAATGTTCATCATCATCATTATTATTATTCTATGAGACATTACATGCATTGAAACTCTACAAAACCTCCATCAGACCCTTTTGTTTACACATGGACTAAAATGGTGTGTGTGTGTGTGTGTGTGTGTGTGTGTGTGTGTGTGTGTGTGTGTGTGTGTGTGTGTGTGTGTAGATGAATATGACTCTGCGAGCATCTCTGCAGAAGCTGAAGCAGAACATCGCACAGCTGAGAGAAACTCTGGCCCGAGCCTCGGCGCAGCGCCGCATGTATCCTTACATCAGGGGGTTCAGTCCAAACCCAGCTTCAGCTCAGCTTCGTTCAAAACTCTCCAATAAAAACTATATAAATCTGTATAATTAAAAAATACATCTGCAGCTCTGCTGTATTGACTGATGCTGACCTGTAGAGGGCGGTGTGGTGTAATAAATATACATTATTGCACTGACTTTAATGTAATATGTAGTAATGTAATAATAATGAAAGATGACATTACAGCAAACTTCTTTCTCTAATTAAATGAAGGTAAGCCTGTCTCTCTGTGCTGCAGTGCGGCAGAATTAAAGCCCCGTGCAGGAACTTTTTTCTCTAAAGTCACCGATATCGGCTTCAGCAGCCATAAGCCGTCAGACTTTTACATTATTATTAATTTAATGTAAAGTCATATTGAAATGAAATTAGAATAATGTGGTTAAATGGGAGGTGAGGAATAAGGAGCTTATCTTACTTCCGCTGTCAGTAGAGCTGATCTGGGATCAGTGCATCTATAACTTTAATTTGGATGCTAATGTTGTGTTAATTGTATGTTAGATGTGATTTGTGGTAGAATGCAGCCGAGTTGCTTTGTTTGTTGGTTGGTTATGAGCCGTAATGATTAGCTGCAGCATGCAGTCCGAAGCAGACCGAAGGCAGAACCTGGTCGATGATCTGGTAACGAAAGAAAAACAGCTTTTATCCTCATTTAACCAAAGCAACACCAACGCTGAGCCCTCACGGTAACAGTAATGTCTTATTTGTTATGTGTGTGCTGTCCTACTGGATTTCATTTGATTAGATTCAGTAATGTTTACATGGTGGTCGTGTGCTGATTACAGATATTCTATTATTATTGTCTCAAATCCAGAGGTACGACTTTAATATAATATGCAGGATCAGTAAAGTCAGACCTAAACACATCAACATTTCTATCACATTTATATTTTATATTAATATGATCATCTGATCCAGAGTTTGGAATCATTCATTATTAATCTGAGCTTCCAGTAGAAATCCTATAATTGATTGTGTGTGTGTGTGTGTGTGTGTGTGTGTGTGTGTGTGTGTGTGTGTGTGTGTGTGTTTCTGCAGATCGTCGTTGATGGCGGGTGGGTTGGGGGCGGGGCCTGCACAGAACCCTTGGCTGGTGAACGAATCAGAGGAGACCAAAGGACTGACATTCAATGAGATCAAACAACAACAACAAAGCATCGTCCAGGGTAACACACACACACACACTCTATCTCTTCTCTCTGCTTCAGTCTCTTTCTGGTTTCTTTAGCCATTCTAACCTTTTACATGTAGCTCTCGCGTGAGTAGCTCCGCCTCTCTCTCAGGTCGGTGTAACAGAGTGTTATTTCCTGACTGCATTCATTAAAGCCTACATGGTTCTAAACACTGTAACCCTAATTTATTGATTTATTTTATTCCTGATGGTCATGGTGCGAGGGCCCGAGGCCTATCCCCTGGATTTACAGGGTGCAGGCAGGTATGTGTCCTGGAGTGGGCGGAGCTGGACAGGGGGCGCAGTTACAGCGGTGACTGCCCCTCCCTCAGGCACAGCCAGTGGTGTTTGTACGTAACCCCTGTTCTAGCTGGAAGGTACAACCAGGACTCAAACCCAGGGCCCGTCAGTGACCTAGTGTATTACATCATTATACCCCCTGGGGGCTCCAGGAATGTTACTGTAATAATAATGAGATGAATAATTACTAATGAGATGAATGAATTTACAGGCTCTCTGTCTGTCTGTAGCTCAGGATGCAGGGTTGGACGCCCTGGCGGAGGTCATTAGCAGGCAGAAGCGAATGGGGCAGGAAATCGGAAATGAGCTCGATGATCAGAACGGTGAGGATCAGCACCCTTACACCCTCGGATTCTCTAATTCCTCCTTCCTTAGTAGTTTTATTAACAGAAGAAAAGAGGGGCAGGAATTAAATAAAGACCAGTAACAATGCTAAATAATGGTAATAACAGTTATAATGAATTACGCAGGGGGTTCAGTGTTACAGCACAGTTACATAACCTGATTTGTTTATAATGCTGTCATTATTTATACTGAGATAATAATAGAATTAGTTTGGTTAATGAGCTTTCTGTAATTAGACTGGTCTCTGTGGGATTTGACTTTTAAGGCCCCAGAATCCCTCAGGTAACAAAAGCCACAGGAAAGAGTTTATTATAGAGAGATGATGCTTCTTATAAATTTGCAGCTTAAACACACACACACACACACAGAGTGTTTGGCTGTGTGTGTGTCTGTGTGTGAGACTGACTGTGACCTTCTCTCTTACTGTAATTATCGGAGTTCTTAATTTTTATACTCTTAATTCTTTAATTCTTAATTGTATTAAAATATCATGAAAGTAGAGAATATGTGTACATGATACACACACACACACACACACACACACACACACACACACACACACACACACACAGAGGGGTCAGAAAACGTGACGTTTCTTAATCTGACAGGTTCAGTTTAACCTTTTAAACCTTTTATTCCCAAAACAGCAGAATTTAAAGAGCAGTGTTTAGCTGGAAACAGATTAAAGTCTGAGCTGGAAGGAAGCAGCCAAGCCTCTCCTCATTAAGAGAGAGAGGGACACACACACACACACACACACACACACACACACACACCTGGATTAGACGTGAATAATCTAGTAAATATTCAATAACAGAACTAAAGAATAAAGGGTTTAAATAAATCTGGCGTGGGGCTTTACTTCAGCCATGATGTGTAAAACTCATGAGTTCAGCCAATAATGTTATGTTTGATCAGAAACTGATCAGATATGAGGAGTAGGTGCGTTATTGATCGGTGATCAGTTCTGTGGTGAGACTCTGATCTGTGTTAGAGAGGGACTGTGGTAGCCTAGCGGGTAAGGTACTGGACTATGGACCAGAAGGTCCAGGGTTCAAATCCTGCCAAGCTGCCACTGTTGGGTCCTTGAGCAAGACCCTTGTAATAAATCCTACAAGTTATGTTTCAGGTGTGTATCAGAACCAGGTGTGGATATCACTGGCTCCATATTAATGTTACGTTACACACGCCGTATCCTAAATCTTCAGTTTCACCTCCAGACCAGACGGAGCAGAAATGAGTCCTGAGTGCGTCAGAAAAATGTCTCGTATCGGTTCAGCGCCGCTTTGCTTAGTTCTAAAGTCAACATTCTGCACTTTATTAGTGTTTAGTTTTCTCAGGTCAGCTGATGTCAGCGTCTGGCTGTGTGCATGAGGTTTATAGCTCATAAAAATACTTTATTAATGTAGGTACATGTAGGAGCAGAGCGTCGGGTCTGTACTGACTGAAATGTGAAAAACTAACGTCGTTAAATAAGAGAACGTGGCTGGGGTTAATCGTAAACAGACTCTGGATTCCCTCTGGGTTTTTTTTTTTATCTTTATATATTTCAGATATTTATTCTAAGTGATTTTACGAAAATACAAACACTTTTGTACTTTCTTCCCCCATATCAGGGCTGTAATGGTATGAGCCGAGTAACAGATAAATGAGTCGGAATCCTCCATCACGTCATTGTTAGGGGGTTTTGGGAGGTTAAAACCTGCAGCCGTAAACATCACAATGAAAACACATTTTTATGCAAACATCACTCTCTCTCACACACACACCCCTGTGTAATTAAAGCAGCTGTGTGTGTGTGTGTGGGCTAAAATAACCCTTTATAAGCGGAGTGTGGAAGCTCAGAGCTGCTCTGATACCTGAGTGAGGTGAGGAACATTAAGGACAGATGAAGCTCAGATGCTGTGGAACATCTGAGGATCCAGCTGCAGGAGTGCAGCAGCACATCTGCACCTCTGTATGGGGTTCGGTTTGTAGCTCGTAAGCAGAAGCCTAACGAGAGACTCAAACGAAGGCGGTGAGGTCACAGAGCAGCTATGCTTTCATCCTGCTCTTATTAGAGCTGATCTCTCATTAATGAGCAGACTCCTCGTTACACAAAACGAACGTCTCACCGCCCGAGTGTGTGAGCTCACATCCATCCGCAACATCTGCACCACTAATGCACCACATCTGGACCTGATCACAGCACCACCAGCCCAGGGAACCAGCCTTAATGTGCTAACGATTTTACCCACAATCCCTCACACCCTGATAGCACCTCACACACACACACACACACACACACACACAGCCAGTGGATCCCAAACCAACCTCACACACATCAGATGTGTCTGAGCTTTAATAAAAGAAATTGATCTGAATCATTAGTTCTGACTCTGATTCTCCAGAAACAAAATCGTGTGAGATTCGCTCTCAAACGTGTGTGTGTGTGTGTGTGTGTGTGTGTGTGTGTGTGTGTGTGTGTGTGTGTGTTAGCACAGCTGTTTAAATGTACATCAGTGTTGCATTAAGCAGCAGCTCTTTGATGTTAATGAGTGATGCTCTTCATTGTGTCAGGCTCTTGTTTGATCTTTGTTTGATCTAATAAAATCACAAAGCACATGGAGCTTAAAAGCCGTGATAAAAATGAGTTTTCGCTTCAGAAGTGGTTCTGTTTAACAAATGAGCGTGTGTTAGCGTTAGCGTTAGCCCTGATGTTGGTTGATCAGGTTCACCAGCAGCAGTTTCATTATTCATAATCTGATTATTGGTTCTGTTACTGTTGTTAATCTCAGAGTGAGGTGTGTGTGTGTTCTCGTTCCTGTTTAAACCTGCTGGTCCTGTGCTGACCTTTGACCTTTAGGTGTTACAGTGCTTCTGTTCTGTTCTGTAGAGATTATAGATGACATCACTCAGCTGGTCGATACGACCGACGGACGCATCCACAACGAAACACGCCGGGTCCAGCTGCTGGAGACCAAATCAGCCTCCTGTGGTGAGAAACACACACCCACGTCATGCTGAAGCTGAGCCAGTCACTCCTGTTTCTCCCTGTAATGTGTGTGTGTGTTTCAGGTATGATGGTGGTGATCGTGCTGCTCCTCGTTGCTATTGTGGTTGTTGCTGTTTGGCCAACATAATGAAGACGTGAACACTCACACACACACACACACACACACCTTGTACTGGATTTCTGAATGAGGAAATGATCTTTGTGTTTTTAAATGCAGACACTTCAAACAGCACTGACATAAATATAACTGTACAGAGACTCTAATACACACACACACACACACACACACACACACACACACACACGTGTGTACTCTCTAACCATCTGCAGTAATTGAATTTCTGATTTCAGTGTTAATTCTCTTTAATGAGCTTTCAGTCCTAACTCTGTAATAAACTCATTAAACAACCTGTGGTCTGATTTTTATTCTGACTGATGCTCCCTACTCCCCCTGTAGGCTCCCTAATTAGGGCTCATAAGTAAAGCAACCAGAGCAGGTATCAGTCACACGGATCCTCCCACAGCTCCATAGCTCCTGTTTGCTCATACTGTTATATATTAATGATTACCGTATTTTTCGGACCATAAGGCGCACTTAAAATCCTTTAATTTTCTCAAAAATCGACAGTGCGCCTTAAAATGCGGTGCGTCTAATGTATGAATTAATTCTGGTTGAGCCTTCTGACCTAGAACCGATTGTAGATGGTACACGGCGCTCATAAATCTGTCAGATTGTTTTAGCACGGTCTTTGGTAGGTTACGAAGCTTAAGGCAAACGTAGTGCGCAAAGCATCGCGGAGTAATACGGTATGTGCTTCAGCATTAGGGTACGTGCATTCATTCATTTCATTTTCGAAGCGGATTTCAAACACCAACGCTATCAGTCACGCAGTACAACATGGACATAGAGCAGCTGCGAGAGAATTCAACATTACCGAATCAATGGTACGGAAAGTGGAGGAAGCAAGAAGACGCCCTGCGCCAGGTAAAGACCAAACTGAGCTTCCGAGAGAACTTAAGAGTTTTGTTTCATTTCATGCGCCTTATAACCCGGTGCGCTTTATGTATGAAAATATACCCGTTAGCAGCCGATCGTTGATATTGCGTCTTATAACCTGGTGCGCTTTATGGTCCGAAAAATACGGTACTGTAATAAATTCAGAGAATCAGCAGAAAATAAAAAAGCAGTGTTTTATTTTTGGACAGGTGAAATACTGCAGCATTAAAACATCAACATTTTACATTTACATCCTAAAAACAAACCAAAACATTTCTAAATGACAAACCTCAGTGTGGTACATTTACATTACGTTATAATAATAATAATTATAATCATTCTCATCACTGTTACGATTCATCACAGTTTTGTAGGACCGTGTGTCTGCTGGGCTTTTAGTTTGGGATGCGACCTCACGACCTCATGCTGAACAGAACCGGAAAGATTTCATTATATGTTTCTTTCTTACTGAAACTAAACTGAACTTGAATTCTTATTTCATATGAAACGAAACTTTAGCCCGTGTTTGTTTAGAAGCTGAAGCCAGTTATTTTAAAATGGACAAACCTCTCAAATCATTCGTGAAAATGTGAAGAGCTTACAGAGGAAAACCATCTGCACTGATAAAAACCTAATCAGCAAGTCCTAGTTCAATAAAAACAGATTTCTTATTAAAGTGAAAAATGATTTTAATCACAGTTTATTAAAGTCATTAAACTAAAATGTGAAGCTCTTTAAAAGTGACAGTAAGTTTATAAATTAGAATCAAAAACTTTAAAAATGTGCAGGTGAAATTCAAACTCAAACACGTGAAGAGTTCAAATGGAAATGAATCTGTGGTGTGATGAGTCTGAGCTGATGGGGTTGCTATGGTAACCCAGCTCCGTGTGTGATCGGGTGAAACGGGTCAATGGTTTCACTGAAAGTCCGAACCTGCAGCTCAACACCTGGATCATGTGACTTTGGGATGAGTGAGTCGTGTGCAGATGTGCTCTGTGTTTGGGGAGCTGTGGGACAGAGGGGCTGAGGCCCACTCTACATTTGAGAAAGAGATCAGACGGGTGCCAAAACTATGTCCCATCCCATAGAACCTTACCAGAACATCAGCTATAACAGAGATTTCATTAACAATCACAGGTTAGAACTTTACAGGTTTATACAGGTGTGACTTTGGGGGTGGGGATTCAGGTGTTGTGGGCAGAGCCTCTGTGGGTTAGGGGGTATCAGGTTCTAACAGAATCAGATAGGATTAAGATTAAAGATGAAAAGTGAATCCAGAACATTCAGGATATTTAAAATTCTTATTATTTTATTTAGCTTTTAGTTTGATAGTCTAAAGTCAGAAGCTGATTGGCTGATAATCCGTGTGATTTTGCATCAAATAAAGTACTTCAATTTTTTTTTTCAGTAAATATATAAATATTTCTCTTTTCAGGTTGTAGCTCCTCCTTTCCTGCTCAGGGTCACAGAGACTCTGCTGCCAGTCCCCAGAAGGCATGTCAGTCCATCACAGGACAGGGTAGGGGGCGCTGTTACAGCAGTGGTCCTGTGATCTGTGCTGCAGGACTCGGAGCCGTTTAACTCTGACAAGTAAAGAACTGTTAAACTGATTAGGAGTTTATTCATACATAATGAGGCTCCGCCCACAGACGGTACAAGATTATGAAGAGCCGCCACTGATGTCATAATGAAGGAGGATCAAAAACTGCTTCTATCAAGAGCTGCTTCTATAACCTCATTAGTATTACTCTGAATTTGCTCTGTGTGTGTGTGTGTGTGTGTGTGTGTGTGTGTGTGTGAGCTGCAGGTTTGATTCTGGAGCTGATGGTGCAGGACTGCTGGAGGATTGAAGAACAAACCAAATCACACTGCAGGGTGAGGCTCGGTGATGGCAGACGCCACGTCCGGTGGGAGGAACCCGTTGTGAGATCAGAGCGACGGCGCCGCCCGGTGGTTCCTCGGACCTGTTCGGATATCGTTTATGCTTCAGTCTGAGTTCTGAGCCGCTCTCTTTAGGGTTTCTTGCACTTGCCCTTTTTTTCGCGCTGTTGGAATTTGCGGAGTCTCCGAGCCCAAGTGTCCCTCCACTGGATCACCAAACTGCCCTTATCCGCCACCATGCCGCTGGCCCCCGGGGCCTCGTCGTTACTCCCCAGCAGCAGGTACTTCTTCCCCGCTTTGATTTTGGGACACTTGCAGGTCACGTCTTTAGCTCGGATCCACAGCAGCTGGTCCCCTCGTCTGATCCTGCTCTCGCTCTGCTTATAAACCGAAACCACGTTCACCGTGAACTTCCACCAATCAGCCGCCGCCTTCTCCCCCTTCAGGACGTGCACCTGTACCGCTGTAACACAGGAGAGCACAGACGGTCACACCCTGCATCCGGAACCTTTCAATAGACCCGGAACCTTTTATCTCCATGCTCTATTAGCTTTAATATATAACTGTTAATTAGATGTGTAACTCCCGCCTCATTTCAGTGATGTCAGTGTAATCCAGAGGTGCAGGAGCTGTTCTGATTGGTCCTCCTGTCTGCCTGTAGCCTCTAATGAGCAGCTTCATTCTGGATCACCGCTGAGGTCAGGAATCTCTCACTAGCACTGTGTTATAGGCTTTGGAATCAACTGTGTGTGTGTGTGTGTGTGTGTCTGTCTGTCTGTCTGTCTGTCTTTGAGATTCAGGGATTTGATCTGATGCTGTTGGAGGTGTGGGATGATAAAGCGGGGCAGGTGTGTGTAAGTGTGTGTGTAACATCTGCTGGTGTGAGCATGTGTTAGTCAGTCATAGCAGAGATGTTACACACTGAGGGTGAGTCGGTCTCCCTCTGTATAAGCAGTGCAGTTCTCACTCAGACCTCATGGAGGCGCTCCTTATCCTATAGTGCAGAACAGATCCAGCACAGATCCTCCACTGCTCCTGTGTGTTACTGTTCAATCCGTATTTGTGTTAGCAAAGATCCAGTTCAGGATTTTTGTGGATTTTCTAAATGATACTCTTTCAATTATAGTCCTCTGTGTGTTTAAACGTTTATCTAATAATCTGTGCTCTAAATAACGCTGCAGCAGTCCTTATCCTCTCATTATTAATTCAGTCTATTTACACCTCATTCACTCATCCAGGATAAAGATCAATAATAGATGAAGCAGTGAGGCTTCACACACCCCGCACTCCGGAGTGTAATTACACAGTGGGTTTATTTCAGATCCAGTTCTAATCATGCTCCATTTTATTAGATTTTTAAGAATGTTGCTTATAGAGTGCTCAGCTATAAATAGCAGCATTAACATTAACATTGTCTGACCCCCTTCGTCCTCCATAACCTGATCCTCAGTGGTGAGACAGAACGTTCGATGCTGATGTGTGTCAGACTGAATGTATCGTGTTCTAACAGCTGGCTGGATGTTCATGCAGATGTTTCGTGTCTCTGATGAGGACTTTTGTTATGTTTGAAGCGTTTTAAGATGAAAGCGCATGTCCTGCCGAGTTCAGGCCGCTGCAGAGCCTCACGGACACGTCTGCGCTCCTGACTGCGCTCCGCCACGCCGCGCTAACGGAGACGAAGCAGCTGCGCTTCCACTCGGAGCCTCGTCATTAGCACCTCTCCGACACCCTCAGACTCCATCCTGGACTTTAATAGCCGTGTGTGTTAGAGCACAAAGCCCCCCGATGGAGCGCGAGTGGAGGGGAAAGTGGATTAGGTTTAATAGGTGTTTAGAATCGGGACGGGACACAGTCGGGCTGCTGGAAGCCTGCCAGCGCTTCAGAATCGAGCTCCTGCAGTCACAGGCTCAGGCTCTGCAGGAACCAAATAAAAGCAGTAAATGGACCAGAGGAGACGGACAGGCGTACCCCTCACACTCAGCAATGAAAGAGCCGGTGTGGTCGAGCCTGTGGGACGGACATGCGCCAAAATCATGCCAAAATGACACCAAAGCCACAACAAAATTACACCAAAATCACATCAAAATAAGGCTGCATTCTGCAGAGCTTTAAAATGAATTTATTCTATATTCATGTACAAACGCCCTGTGAACAAATATGACGCAAATGTGATGTTTCAATATAACATCAGCTTGTCTTACACTTGTTTTAATTAAAGTCAGTAACAGGATGTGTAACAGTAACCTGCAGTAACACAGCTCAGCTCGGCCTTTGTGTTACACTGGATTTTAATCAATAATTAAACAAGACTAATTAACAGCCTGAGTAAAACAATAACTAATAAATGCACTGGGTTTGTTGGTCTCAGTAAAAATATATCCAGATTAAATCTGCTTTCCCTCCAACACAGGTAATTAAATGAGCTGTTAGATTGGATTTAGTCTGTAGTAAAAATATCAGGGCTGGGTAATCTGGAACAAAACAAAAAATCTACCAGCACTAACTTATTACGATTCTTTCTTTATTCTCTGGATTATGTATGAATAAAAGTGTATTTAATAAAAAAGTTTGTTTAGTTAATAAGATGTACAGTGAGAACAGAAGCTGATTCACTCTTACTTTGAAAAATTAAAACACTTCTTTATATAAATAGATAAAACTAACAATAACTTATAAATAACAAAAATGTACTTTTGTTTTAACATTATTTAACGTATATTTATATGATTTTGAGAATTAATGAAATATAAAATAATAAAATGATTCTTTCCTTAAATATCTATGTGATTATATAAATGTAGGTTTTATAGTAAAATATGAATTATTACTAGTAAAATAGTACCAGTAACCTTTCCTGTATTTCCTGCAGTTCTGTATTTGATCTTTATTTCTGAAGATATTTATTTAATAAAAGAATAAATCAGACTCTGATTGTTTTAATTAAATGATTTAGCTTAAATCTGGTAAAGCACAGACCGTAAAAACTCTTTCCTAATATAGCTTCTCCTCATATTAGCTTCTGTTTAAATCTAACTGTCCGGAGCACCAATTAATAAACATCTAATTAAATTTCATAATCTAATCACAGCTCATCAGAATTTTATTATTAGAGTTACACTGTCCCTCCAAAAAATACTTAAAGAAAGATTACAATTCCAATAAAACATGGTTGGACTCCAGAGCTGTAAAACTGTCTAGTAGTCCAGAGATGCTAACAGCTGCAGTAAACACTGGGGGGCGCTGGACGGGGCGTCACCTCATTAAGCTCTATTAAGGTTCCATATGGGTTAGAAAGCTCTTAAGTCCAAAAAACGCACTTCGTTTCAGTCCAGCAGTTTCTAATATTCCTGCTTTGGTGCTTATTTGTGTGGGACCTGAAGGTCCAGGGTTCAGATGAGACCTCTTACTGCCAGGCCCGTGACCCACAGTGATCTGGATTATAAGGCTGTATCTGCTGTAGTCACTCCTTCTAGAGAATCTGCTAAATGATGAAATGTATTTCCTTATAGCAGCACACGTGCTGTTACCTCTCACACGCCTAATGGGCAGTCCTTTAGACCCTGGATGTTCTCTATCAGTAACAAACAGGACAAATCGGGACACTAAACCCAGAGCCAGGTTTCTGTGGCACTAATAATAACAGGAATTGTCTAGTTTTGGGAAACCATTACAGATTTTTTTCCATGTGTCAGGGGTGTCGGGCCGAATCAGATGAATCAACAAGCTGTGAGAAGGGTCTGGTTGTCATTAAAGCTGCTAAGCTCTTTAAGTTCCGCTGCGTCTCGCTTGACTGATGAAGCAGGCAGAGTTCGGAGCGAGAGAGCAGAACATCTGCTCCATTCAGAGACAGGAGAAAGCCTGCTGGCCTCAGGAATGCTGCTCTTCCCTTAATGAGGCTCTGCCCCTGCGCCCCGCTCCCTTCTGTCCGTCACACTTCCCCTGACTTGATCCGCTTTGGGTTTAAATACCTGCTGGGTCGTCCGTCAGCGCCGGATCCTTCCCCTAAACCCTCCACTGATGGCCTTTCCTCCTGTTTGATCCCTCTGACTTTCTTCTTGAAAGCCCTGAGTAAGCCATCAGAGCGACGTAAACTGCCCAGAGATCTCCAAACCACGATATAGACGTACTACAGCCTCAGTGTGTGTGTGTGTGTGTGTGTGTGTGTGTGTGTGTGTGTGCATGCGTGCGTGCAACTCACCATAATCTTTCTTGCAGTACTTCTTCATGTTGATCTTTAGCTTCCCTTTAGATGCTTTGCAATACGAGTCGCAGTCTGTAAAGACAGAGAGAGAGTGAGAGTGAGAGTGTGAGTGTGTGTGTGAGTGTGTTGATTAGAGAGAGGTTTATTAAAGCTCCAGTACAGGACAGAGTGTGACACGTCTCCAAACAGCTTCACGCTTCCATCCGTCCTCGTTAGGTTTACTGACTCTTATAGATGTTGCTGTGGCTTTGACTGGAGGCTCCTTGGGGGTTTTTGGGGGGACTAACAGACAATAGGTCCTGCTCCCTCTCTGTACCCTGCATGTCTGGACCCTCCTGTGCTCTGATGGTGGACCTTCAGGACCATTCACACCACGTAACGGTCTCTGTTTTTTTTAAGCGCCATGCTAATTTCTCGCTCCCCCTCCTCGCCTGTCAAAGCGCCACCACGGGACCTCGTCACCTCTCCCCGCACGTCTGCTCGACCCCCCGGCCCTTCCTCCCTCGACCCTGAGGTCCATCTCCAATTTTGGCATTTATTGGTTCAGCACCCGGGGAGGCGGCAGCGTGCATGGGGAGGGTCGACACGGCACAATGGGAGGTCAGGGGGGAAATTAGCGACCTGTGACGTGCTAAAAAAACCTTTTGTGGAGGTAAATCTCCACAAATAATAAATCTCTCTCTCTTGTAGATTTAAGATCTCAGATCCTGTGTGATGATCATCTCTCTAATCCAAAGGCCGGATCATCACACCCAAAATCACTTCAGCACCTGTGATGAGCAGAAACGCACCCCCCCCCCCCTCCTGAGTGCAGATAAACTCCATCAGATGTTTGTGCTGCTTCCCTCAGGCCACACATGGACCTGCTCTCTCTCTGTCTCTGGGTGCAGGTTCTGGGGGGTATATGAAGGTTGAAGGGGGGTGTAAAGAGTTGGAGGGTCTTTCAGCTCGCCTGCATATGAACAAACTGCATTGTTTTGGGGCGACCCTCACTGCGTTCCTGCTTTCACTTTCCTTTAGAGCCTCTTTTCTCTCCGTATGAAAGGAAGTTGCCTGGACGACGGCGGGACAAGAAAAAAATGCCAGACAAAGACGAGTTCCAGCGCAGCGGTTATACGTGGGGGCAGGGCGTCCCAGAAACCCCCCGAATCAGCGAAGACGTGTGTAAGAAATGGCGACGGAACGACAAACTAAGTGAAATTTGAAGAGTGCGGGTCGAGGCAGCTTCATTTCCATGTAAATGCAGCGCGAGAGCGAGCGTGAGAGAGCAGCTATTGTTTACCCATAACCCCGTTTAATGGCATCATGATACTTTCCTTTGATAGCCTCCATTTCTCAGTGGCAATGCCCGCTGGGATACGAGGACGCCCGCAGGTCCTCATTGAGGAAGCTCGAGTCCCCCACGGACCGGACAAATGTAGCGATTGTGCTGCTGTGAGTTTGGGGAAGTGGCTCAGAGCTGCTGCCATGATGGATGTTTTTCTCACCTCCTTTTGAGGGAGAGGAAGGGTGAAGAGCTTTTGGGATTGACTCCAGTCCCGCTGGCAGTGGTGTAGAACCAGAGAGGTGTTGAATCATGGATATAAGACCAGTTTGACATCAGACAGTGAGAGAGAGAGAGAGAGAGAGAGAGAGAGAGAGAGATTTACTGCACTCATGATTCAGTTTAGATTTGGGGAAGCTTTATGTATTTATATATTCTCATAAATCTGATCTAAAATTAATCACTAGGCTGCTCCAAAAAACATACACAGCATAAACTGAACAGAGTGTCTGTAAAACAAATGAATTCCCTCTAAAATAATGAAATAAGTCACTACATGATTTATTCGTGATTTCATTTTGCTATAATATAATAAATCTACATCATGGGTTCCGAAAAAGGCTCTGTTATTAAAAGGTTAGTAGGTTCTGTAATGTTATAAATGAGGGGATTTTTGGGCATTCTGGCATTTTGTTTAGCCTCCAGGAGCAAACTTAAATATGACAAAATTCTGCACATTTTATGCAAACACTGTACGATGTATTTACTGTGTGCAAAAGTTCAAAGTTAAAGATGACCCACTTGGGTTAGTGCAAGCTCCTATGATTAAGTGTGTTGGATTGAAGTTTGGTCCTACAGAGTTTCAGTTTCTAAAATTATTATGTCAACAAAACCTCATTTATCTGGGGGTGCCTAAACTTTTGCCTAAGCCTGTGAGTACTGTAGAACAGCTTCATTACAGTGGTATGAAAACGTTTGGGCACCCCTGATAATTTTCATGATTTTTCTTTATAAATCATTGGTTGTCCAGCTCAGCAATTTCAGGTAAATATATCATACAGCAGATGAACACCGTGATATTTGAGAAGTGAAATTAAGTTTATAGGATTTACAGAAAGTGTGCAGTAAAATTATTCAAACAAAATTAGGCAGGGCATAATTTGGGCACCCTTGTCATTTGAATACCTTTAGCACTAATTATTGGAACACAAAATTTGTTTTGTAAGCTCATTGACCCTGATCTACATACACAAGTGAATCCAACTATGAGAAAGTGTTAAGGGTGGCCAATTGGAAGTTTTTCTCTCTTTTGCATCTTCTCTTGAAGAGTGGCAACATGGGAGCCTCAAAACAACTCTCAAATGGCCTGAAAAACAAAGGTTGTTCAACATCATGTTTCAGGGAAAGGGGAAAAAGCTCTCTCAGAGATTTCAGCTGTCAGTTTCCACTGTGAGGAACATAGTGAGGAATGGAAGACCACAGGCACAGTTCTAGTTAAGGAACTCCCGAAGTGGGCAGACCCAAGAAAAATCTCAGACAGGCAGAGGCGAAGGATGGTGAGAAACAGTCATAGTCAAGCCACAGGACCACCTCCAAAGACCTACAACCTCATCTTGCTGCAGATGGTGTCACTGTTCATCGTTCAACTATACAGCGCACTTTGCACAAGGAGAGGCCTGTATGGGAGAGTAGATGCAGAAGAAGCCTTTTCTGCAGACACGCCACAAACAGAGTCACTTGAGGTGTGCTACAGCACATTTGGACAATCCCAGCTTCATTTTGGGAATAAAGTGCTGTGTACTGGATGAAACTAAAATTTGAGTTATTTGGACATAAACAAGGAGCGGAAAAAGAACACAGCATCCCAAGACAAACACTTGCTACCCACAGTAAAATTTGGTGGCGGTTCCATCATGCTGTGGGACTGTGTGGCCAGTGCAGGTACTAGGAATCTTGTTAAAGTTGAGGGTCGCATGGATTCCAGTTAATATCTCCAGATTCTTGAGAACAATGTTCAAGAATCAGTGACAAAGTTGCACCGAGGCCAACGACCTTAAACCCTGCTTAAAATCTAGTAAGGCATTCATGCAGAGGAACCAGTACAACGTTGTGGAATGGAAATCTCAGTCCCCAGACATGAATATTACTGAAAATGTGGGCTGTCCATGCTCGGAAACCATCAAACCTGACTGAACTGGAGATGTTTCTAAAGAAGAATGGTCCAAAGCACCTTCAACCAGAATCCAGACTGGAAGCTGTAGGAAGCGTTTAGCGGCTGTAACTTCTACAAAAGGAGGATCTACTAAATATTGATGTAATTTTTCTGTTGGGGTGCCCAAATTTAGCACCTGCCTAATTTTGTGTTGAATAATTACTGCACACTTTCTGTAAATCCTATAAACTTCATTGCACTTCTCAAATATCACTTTGTTCATCTGCTATATGATATATTTAACTCAAGTTGCTGATCTGAACAACCAATGATTTATAAACTAAAATCATGAAAATTATCAGGGGTGCCCAAACTTTTTCATACCACTGTATTACTCAGTGACTGGATGCTAGAGCTTTTTCTGACTCTTCTGTCTGTTTCTAAAGGTTTCTGTTCATTGTATTATTAATGAATATTATTTCTGATCATTATGATATAGTTTTATGATATAGTTTTGGGACTAAATCGAGACGTTCTGTCCCTCTGTCCCATCACAGATCCATACACCAGACATCAAATCCCAGAACGGCCACTGGATGTGTGGAGCCCTGAGATCATTTTCCACAGCACCTTCAGCTTAAGTAAGGATTGTGCTGGAGTCTGAGCACTGATCTCAGAGCTGTAAGGCGACGCTGTGATTCGTCCTGAGTGGGAAGCGATCTGGCTGCATAATGAAATTGATTGAGAAACAAATTGGTGTAAATAAAGCGTGTAATGTGATTATAGTGAGAGCAGGATCTCCTGCTGGACTGCACGCTGTAAACGGGGAGCTGGAGCTTTCCCAAACCTGTGGCCTCTTTCTCATTCCCTCTCTGTACAGACGAGCCTCAGCATCCTGACAGTGAGGGCACATCCAGTCTCGGGGGTTTTATGGAATGGGCTCCCACAGTAAAAGCATTATGTTTCTGCTCGGCTGCTTCACACTTCATCACTCATATTTCACATTTCACTGAACTGGAGTGTGTTACAGATCGGAACAGGGATGGAATTAGGATCAGATTATTAGCGATATAGCTTAAACCTGATAATAAGTCACTATCAGCAAACAGACCTACAGTCGATGTTCTGTAGCAATCATCAGTCACGCTGAATTTCAGCTTTTGCTGAAGCACTACATTACCCAGAATTCTAAATGAAACCCACCAATCGGAGCCATGATGTACTCATGTTGCTGAATTAAACAACGAAGAACAAAATTGTAAATAATAATAAATTCCTTAGTTTGAGGAACAGTAAGTCTATAATGTTATCTGCAGTGCATTCTGGGATCTGCAGTTCTAGAGCTGTAGAACTTTATTACTGAATGTTTCTGTTTTCTGATTAAATCTGTATATCTTTTAGTATCGTTCCTCTGTAAGAGCTGAAGATGTGGCTCTTCGGAGGGTTAGGATTCCTGCTACACAGTGTGTGTGTGTGTGTGTGTGTGTGTGTGTGTGTGTTTTGTCCGTGTGAGGTTCTCATGCACTCCACTGCACCATGTGTCTGAGTGTTAAAGACAGATTCATATTTGGCCCTTCATTAGGCCTCGGGCACCTGCTGCAGGAGAGACGTTACTCTCTGTCCTAACGTTCTACAGGCTGGAGGCTGGAGCTGGAGCAGGGGGAGGGTGCGGGGTGCGGGGTGCGAGGGGTGTTGGATGGATCCTGATAAGAGGAGCACATCTGTTATCCATCAGCCGGTGGATGAGCTCATGTTCTTCACACTGAATTCTCCATCCTGAGGTAAGATGGGATCATGTACACACTCTCACAGGACAGATCCTGGGTGGTCCTGCAGCTCCGGGGTTGGATGGGATCAAATAACTGAGAGACAGCGCCACCTATCACCTGGGCTTGGTTTGGATTTAATCATGAGATTATTCTAAAGTTAGACGATTCTTAATCTTAATGCTGTTTGTGCTTTTTTATTTAATTTTAGATCGATGTATTTATTTTAACAACATCCCAGCTTCTCATTATTCATTACTAATTTAAAGAGAAATTATTGATCTACATTCATTCATTTTAAGCTTTTGTTTCACTGAAAGAAGCAACAATGGCTGATTGTGTGTGTTTGAGTTCTCACCTGTCGGCTGCTCGGTGATGCTCGCCGTGGTTGTTGGTGGTGCAACCGGAATTTCTGTTTCCAACAAAAACACAAAGTGAGTAAAAATACATGCACTCTAACACACACTGTAACACACTGTAGCACTAACACACACTCTAACACACACTGTAACACACTGTAGCACTAACACACACACTAACACACTCTAACACACTGTAGCACTAACACACACACTAACACACTAACACACACTGTAGCACCAACACACACTAATACAAACTCTAACACACACTCTAACAAACACTGTAGCACCAACACACACACACTAACACACACACTAACACACACTGTAACACACTGTAGCACTAACACACACACTAACACACACTGTAGCACCAACACACACTAACACACACTCTAACACACACTGTAACACACTGTAGCACCAACACACACACTAACACACTCTAACACACCGTAGCACCAACACACACTAACACACACACTAACACACACTGTAGCACTAACACACACACTAACACACACTCTAAACACACACTGCAACACACTGTAGCACTAACACACACACTAACACACTCTAACACACTGTAGCACCCAACACACACACTAACACAACACCAATAAAGATGTCGGGAAGCAACAAGGGGGGTGGGGGGGGGCGCATCTCAACACTACACGAAGTACACACGCGAAGACCCACAAGCGGGGAACACCCCAATGGGGTAGCACGACCAAACACACACGTAATACACACTCCTAACACACACTTGTAACACACTGTAGCACTAACACACCCCCACTAACACACTCTAACACACTGGTAGCACCAACACACACTAATACAACTCTAAACACACAACTAACACACTGTAGAGCACTAACACACACACACTAACACACTCTAACACCACTGTAGCAGGCACCAACACACACTAATACACACTCTAACACACACTGTAACAACACTGTAGCACTAACACACACACTAACACACACTAATTACAAACTCTAACAACACACTAACACACTGTAGCACTAACACACACTAACAACACACACTGTAACACACACTGTAACACACTGTAGCAACTAACACACACTAACACACAATGTAGCACCACACACACTAACACACACTCTAACACACACTGTAAACACACTGTAGCACCACCACACACACACTAAACACACTCTAACACACCGTAGCACCAACACACACTAACACACACTAAACACAACACTAACCACACTGTAGCACTAAACACACACTCTAAACACACCACTGTAAACACACTGTAGCACTAACACACACACTAACACACTCTAACACACTGTAGCAACCAACACACCAACACACACCACAACACTCCTCTAACACACTGTAGCACCAACACACACTAATACAACACTACTAACACACACTGTAACACACTGTAGCACTAACATCACACACTAACACACTCTAACAACACTGTAGCACCAACACACAATAATACAAACTCTAACACACACTAACACACACTGTAGCACCAACACACCAACACAACTAACACACACAGCTAACACACTCTAACACACTGTAGCACTAACACACTCTAACACACACTGTAAACACACTGTAGCACTAACACACAACACCCTAACACACTGTAGCACCAACACACACTAATACAAACTCTAACACACACACACTAACACACTGTAGCACTAACACACACACTAAAACACACTCTAAACACACTGTAGCAGCAATCACCAACACACACACTAACACACTCTAACACACTGTAGCACTAACACAACACTAACACACACTCTAACAACACAACACTGTAAACACACTGTAGCACTAACACACACACTAACACACACTCTAAACACACTGTAGCACCAACACACACACTAACACACACACTAACACACACTAACACACTGTAGCACTAAAACACACACACTACACACACTCTAACCACACTGTTAGCACCAACACACACACACTAACACACACACTAACACACTCTAACACACTGGTAGCACTAACACACACTAAACACACACTCTAACACACACTGTAACACACTGTAGCACTAACACAACACACTAAACACACTCTAACACACTGTTAGCACTAACACACACACTAACACACACACTAACACAACTCTAACACACTGTAGCACTAACACACACTAACACACACTCTAACACACACTGTAACACACTGTTAGCACTAACACACACACTAAACACACTCTAACACACACTGTAGCACCAACACACAACTAATACAAACTCTAACACACACTAACACACTGTAGCACTAACACACCACACTAACAACACTCTAACACACCGTAGCACCAACACACACACTAACACACACACTAACACACACACTAACACACACTGTAGCACTAACAACACACACTAACACACACTCTAAACACACACACTGTAACCACTGTAGCACTAACACACTCTAAAACACACTGTAGCACCACACACACACTACACACACTCTAACCCACACCACTGTACACTAGCACTAACACACACTAACACACCACTCTAACACAACACTGTAACACACTGTAGCACTAACACACACACTAACACACTATAAACACACTGTAGCACCAACACACACTAATACACACTCTAACACACACTGTAACACACTGTAGCACTAACACACACACTAACACACTCTAACACACTGTAGCACCAACACACACACTAACACACACTCTAACACACTATAGCACCAACACACACACACTAACACACACACTAACACACACTCTAACACACACTCTAACACACACTGTAGCACCAACACACACACTAACACACACTCTAACAAACACTGTAGCACCAACACACACACACTAACACACACACTAACACACACTGTAGCACCAACACACACACTAACACGTACACTGTAACACACTGTAGCAGTAACACACACGCTGTAACACACAGATCAGATGGTAAGTGTATGGTTATTAATAGATGTAGAGGGTTTGTGTGGCTGTTGCTGATTAAATGTGAGACAGTGTGTGTTTGGCTTTAGCATGGTTACTTTATGGGATTACTTTCACAATAAAATATTTGATTATTTCTTCCCTCGTTTTATTTTGTTATTTAGAGTAAAATGTGAGACACAAAGACACAAACAGGACGAAAGCAGACAAAGCAGAATCTGTTGCATATGTAATTACACAAAGAATATGAATTAAAAATAATAAGTTACATACACAGAAGCTAAACAGACTAATTAAAATACATAATATGACCAAACAGATAAATACTGAAGCTTCATTCTTTCTGCATTTTTCTAATTTATTGAATTATATTTGTATCTTTATCATTATGAGATTTGATATTATTAGTTATTTATAATATTTAAAATTCTACAGCTTATTATAATTACAAGAAAACTTTAAATAAAATCTTATTACACTAACTTAGTAACTTTTTAGAGAATATTAAAGATGCTGCAGCATCTTATAAGAAACATTTTATAATTCTGTAACATTTAAGATTGTTAGGATTTTTAAAAATCTAAATATTATAGTAATTTGATCGTATACACACATTATTTACAGATCATTTCTGAAAGTCTTTCTTTATAGAAGTTATTTCTTTTGTATATTTTAATCATAAAACTGATTCATTATTCTGGAGTAATTCATATGATTATTCCCGGGCTGCTTCTTTGTCTGTGACTGTTGATCACACAGAGTGAACAGTGTGTGTGTGCAGTGTGTTATGAAGCAGTGTATGGTGTTGGGGGGGTGCACATACTTATGCACGGTGCGATAGGAGAGCGGCTCTGCTGGTAGCCTTTAGCACAGCGATTGCAGGTGATGCCCGTCACACCGTCCTTACACGGGCACTGGCCTGTGGTTTGGTTACAGGTTTTGCCCGCGGCGCCCACGGGGTGGCAATCACACGCTGTGAGGAAACAGAGTAGCAGGTGAGAGAACACACACACTCACACAGGTCAGAGTTACAATAACAGCATTTAGCAGGTTCTCCTATCCAGAGCCACTCCTACAATCTCACAGTGTGAGTCAGGGGCCTCGGTCAGGGGCCCAATCCCATTCTAAACAAAAGCTAACATGTGAGCATGAAATATAAACATGATGCTCTGTTCACTCAGCAAACACAGGACAGCACAAACTCTTCATCACGTCTCACACACACTGACGATGATGATGATGATGACGATGATGCTGTTTTATTTTTTAGCTCACACTTTAAGAAAATGTACAATTCATTCAAATTAAAACTACAACAACTTAATCTATTGCAATAAAACCAAAACCAAACAGAAACCCAATCAAACATAAACACAACCTTCATCCTGCATAACAGATACAGGGATGCGGCTCTGTCCCAAATCACACAGCTTTCATTAGTAGTTTTTTGTAGTGTTTTTTATTGCATGGTTGGTTAGTTAATTGTTTTTCGGGTGTTGTTTGGTTAGTAGTTTAGGGTTTTATACAAAATGCTTGTTTGTTTGTACGTAACGAGAGCAGAATGAGAATCTAATGAGCTCGTGTGGGTCGATCTTCCTTTTAAATGTGATTTGTGCTGTAATGACTCTAACGATTTAAATGGTGTGACTCAGTCAGGCGCATCACAGCACATCCACCGGGTAATTCTCCCATCGGTGTGAGCAGGGGGCGCTATGGGGGGGACAGATCATTTATTTATCATTATGTACCATGGAAACTGTGGGCGAGATAATGAGCTTAACCAGCTAAAGGTGTAGCTACGCCCAAGGGATCCGATCAGAACATGATGTCACCATGTTTAGCGCTCGCTAGCTCCGTCTGCTCCACCCACTAAGCTACAGCTAATCACTTCCATATAAGGACACAGAGTTCTAATAAAAACTTTAGCAGCAAAACACCAGCACTTCAAACCAATCATACGACCAGAGCTCAGACACTGAGAGGATGGACGTGCTGTGCTGTGTGTGCTGTGTGTGTTGTGTTGGGACTGTGGTAGCCTAGTGGGTAAGGTACTGGACTATGGACCAGAACGTCCAGGGTTCAAATCCCACCTCTGCCAAACTGCCACTGTTGGGTCCTTGAGCAAGACCCTTAACCCACAATTGCTTGGATTGTAAGGCTAAGGGCGTCTGCTAAATGCTGTAAATAAATCATAAGGAAATATGTTTATAATAATGCTCAGTGGAGTGAGGAGAGTCACTTACACACATTACCGGGGCTTCATCTCACAAAATAAAATGTGCTGTTGGGTTACAGCCCGAAAAAACAAAGACACACAACAGGAGGATCACAAGCCAGAGAAGAGAGAGAGAAGAGAGAGCAGAGGGGCGAAAGAGCGTTTCACCCAGAGAAAAATCCAAAAATGACATTTATAAGCTGATAGTAAACAGAAGTGAGACTTAAAAATCATACAATAACACGGTACACACAGAGGGAGAGAAACACACAGCAGTAATTTGTTATATATAAGTTTGTTCGGTTGTGTCCATTTAGATCATCTGAAATAAATGTTCAATACAAAAGATTTCCATGAGGACACTGCGTCCGTCCTCTTACTAATGGAACAGTGGCTGTGTGTTATAGCTGATAACGTGTTCTGTTTGATTGGTAAGAGAGTTTTGATTGCATCTGATCAATTCTGTTAGTGACCATGAGATGCAGTGCAGAATGACCTTCCCGTGTTCCTGATCGGATCTGAGCTTTAGATCTGATGTGGGTGTGAAAACACCTCATTTGGAGCTGCAGACCTTCTGAAGCACGCAAGAGGAGAGCAACGAGATGCTGACAGAGTCTCTCACAGACACACACGTAAAAACAAAAGCGCAGCAGAGCCTGAGGGATGATGGATGTGTGTTTGGACTCCGGTCAGCAGGAGGCTGGACCGTGAGCTTCAGGAGAGTTTGCACTGCAGCAGGAATGACACGGTGGATTTTTCCGTGATAGTTATAGAAATAAATCTTTCCTTATTTTATCACGTATCAATCTGAAATGTTTTACAGCTGTTCCTTAATACTAAAGATCTATTATTTACATGGTATCATTTACATTAGCAGACGCCCTTATCCAGAGCGACTTACAATTGATACAGTCTTACAATCCAAGCAGTTGTGGGTTAAGGGCCTTGCTCAAGGACCCAACGGTGGCAGCTTGGCAGAGGCGGGATTTGAACCCTGGACCTTCTGGTCCAAAGTCTAGTACCTTAACCGCTAGGCTACCACAGTCCCACATAATAAAAATATTATGTATCAGGTGCAGTTTGTCTGATTAGTTACTATTAGTTTGATGGTTATTTCAGACGATTTTCAGACAAACACAACGGCTGAATTAGAAATGATCCGGAATTATTCTGAATTATTACAAATGATTATGAAATATTTTTATTTATTAGGCATTATTATATGACTGAGTCAGAATGCAGAATGAAGTGGAATGCATTTAGCAGACGCTCCTCTTCAGAGAGACTTAGTTTAGGATTAGAGTGAGAGTTTAACACCTGATACAGTCGTACATGGTACAAACAAAGGGGGCTTAAGGGCCTTGCTCAAATCAGGATTTGAATCTCTTGAACCTTCTGGGCAATAGTCCAGTACCGTACCCTCGGAGTCCCCACAGCCCACACACACACAGATCACAGGCAGCAAGTCTAGGGTGGCACTTGGGACCCGGATTCGTGTTTCAATGGTGCCTTATGGCTGGGTTATGACTGAGGGAGTGGAGGCCAGACGGTGGAGATCACAGTCCTGAGGATCTTATGCAGAGTAACAGCAGCCTGTAGAACACTGATGGATCATGTTATAATCCTAATTATTAATTGATCTGATCAGTTAGATGGGGCTGATGTTCCCTCAGCAACAGGATGAGTTTAATCTGCAGGAGTCCTTACCGCTGAGGGACGTTCGGTTATGTGGTATGAAGGTCTGTGATTTCACCCAAATCCAAATTAGGATAAATATACTTAATGTAGGCCGGTTCCTCATTTAATCCTGGTTCCTCTCAAAGCTTCCTTCTTTACTGATTTATGGATGGATGCTGTTTGTCCTCTCCACGGTCCTCCTCTGGTTTCAGACTCGGCTGTTTCTGCGAATGTGTGCCGTTATAAACCCTATATAAATAAACAGTATGGAACTGCTGATGGATGCCTTTCTCTTTTTCCTAAACTCTGCTTTTGTTTATTCCAGATGTTTGTGTACTGTCACTCATTACAACACAAAAAGCATCACTGACTAAACCTGAGGGAGGAGTTTGGGATGATTAGGTGTTACATCCACAAATAAGGAGACGATCATTAGGGAGATATAGTGGAAGTAGTTCATTAGCATAAAGTTATTTATCTGTAACCTTTCTTGATGAGTCCTTATTAACACTGTTGTAGTGCATTATTGTAGATTTCTAGTATTTGTTCAAATTTGTAACATTATTAGTTTTTGTAAAATTTGTATTTTTCTCTGACATTATTAGTAGTTGCACTATATCCATTTTTTGTATTTCGTATTTTCTGTATTTATATTTGTGTATTGTTGTTATGTGTATTGCTGCTGCAACAAAAGAAATTTCTTTGGGGATGGGACTGTGGTAGCCTAGAAGGTCCAGGGTGCTGTGAATGTAAATGTAAAGTACTCTGTCTATCTATTATGGGTAATGAGCACGCTCAGTCTGTAAATCAATCTGACTCCAGAGCTAGCGGCAAACTGTTACAGGCACAGTCTGTACAGGTGAGACTGTAGACAGGTACAGGTGAGAGTGATGGACAGGTAAAAGTGACCTTCACCTCTCTACAACCCCCCCCCTCCCCAAAAACACTTCCTCTCACTCATCCGGCCTGTAATAGAGCTCACATCACACCTCTGTTCTGTTTGTTTACCTTTAAACTGTCAGGCTTCTACACCCCCAACACACACACACACACACACACACACACACACACACACGCACAGGGAGAGAGAGAGAGAGAGCTACCTTTGCAGGCCTTCCTGTGTGTGATGGGTTTGCTCAGGTCTCTGTAATATCCCTCTTTGCAGTAATGGCAGTGGCGTCCGGCCGTGTTATGCCGACAGTTGAGGCAGACTCCACCGCTCTTCCTCCCTGAAAGCTTATAGAGCTCCATATTAAACCTGCAGCGCCGGGCGTGGAGATTACAGTTACATGCTGCAGAGAGAGAGAGAGAGAGAGAGAGAGAGAGAGAGAGAGAGAGAGAGAGAGAGCATGTATTACACAGGGCTATTCAGGAAAATGTCTGATCATCCTGTACCTCACAATAATTATTCAATCTCAGTTCTGAAGCTGAATGATCCTGATAAATGGAAGTGTGTGTGTGCGTGTGTGTGTGTGTGCCCATAGTGGCACACACAGACTGCACTCACATTACCGTTTGTGTCCCAGTGAAGCTCCGTCATTTATTTACTGATGAATAGTTATTACTGGAAACTGATATTAATTTAGGTCTTATTTTGTGTGCACAAGCTCATCATCCCATCCCTGTAGAGTTATTAACCCATTCATCATCTCTCAGTAACGATAACGGTTAATCATCAGAGTGTTATAGTTACATTACAGCAGTCATAGTAGTACAGGAACACCAAAATCTATATTACCTTAAACTTAGAGCTAGAAAAAAATTATATCATTATATTTTGAGAGTTGCATGTCTTTTTTTTCTGTATTTAATGCCAGGGTTCCACCTGCTCTATACCTCCCATCATCGATTTGCTATAATGGCCAAGGTCTTAGGAATTATAATAAGAAATGAAAGGCTGTCTTACATACATCTAATTCACGTCGGAATGGCAGAAAACTAGTATAACCCTTGTGACACCTACTGACAGAAAAGAGAATTGCAGCCTTGAAAGGCAGAAAACAACATGGTAATGTTCTGCTCTCCTTTATGTTTTCGTTTTAAGTGTTTTAAGTTTTATAAAAGGTCAAACATAAGAATGATTACAGTACAGATTTGAATGTTTTCATATTGTGTTTTAATTAATATTATTGTTTAAAATAAAATATTAAGTGCAAACGATCTAAACGAGTATGTGACTAGGGCAATGTATAACCAGCTACCTGTTTCACTGGATGTAATGGGGCCGTTAAACGACACGTACCTGTCCACACATATCTTCAGTAACCTAAAGAATTTCTTTTGGATCACAGTTACAGTTTTAGTAAAAAAAATGTTTTATTATGAGGACCAGCAAAATGTCCCCACACTGTAACAAATGTCAGATCTTTCCACCCTAGTGGGTTAGGGTTAAATCTATATTAATATAAACTTGTCCCCCACTAACACACACTGACACCCCCCCCCCCCCACACACACACACACGTATGAGAATGCTGTGCTGCTCAAACCTCAAACATCTGCACCAAAACCCCCTCCCCCCACATCCCCCCCACCACATCAGCGCTTTAAGCCATCCGTAAAAGTTTGTGTTGCCAAACATGTTTCTGTTACCCACAACGACACCGAAATCCTGCCACACACTCACACACCACTGAACTCCTGCCACACACACACACACACACACACACACACCTGTCCTTTGGTGAGTGCGCAGGGGTCAGGGTGGTTGCCTCTCAATGGGGTGAAACACAAAGGCTGTGTGTTATGTTACGACTCAAATTGACACACTAACCCTGACACACACACACACACACACACACACAAACCACACTCTGCTGCAGGAAATGTTATAAACTACACCGAGCTCCACTGCATCCCTGCGTAGTGAGCAGGCTATGTAGTACAGTGTGATTTGGGATGCAGCCCATAGAGAGACAGGAACACATACTCACTGCAGCATCAGTCGTTCCAAACTCAATCATATGTCCGGTTTATGCTTCCTAAAAATCACACACACATTCAACTGAACACTTCAGGAGGTACAGCAGGTAGTGTTGGTGCTGCACAGCTCCGGGGGTTTGGGTTTGGGCTTGATCCTGTGATCCTGTTGTGATCAAGCATAAAAGCTCCAGACTGTGAGAAGCACTCTGATCAATTCTACACCAGGCTTTAATTACATCCACACCTTACACCTTATATACAGAGTGAGCATTAGAAGGGGGAGAACACACACACACACACACACACGCACACACACGCACACACACACACGCACACTCTTTCACATGTCCTCATAGCTGTACTAATCTCAGCTCATGTTTAGTGTGTAACTGAAGTGTTGCTTTGTGTAACGGGGGTAAGAATGAGCCAGGCCGTCCGTAGGCTGTATTATGGGGGCACTCTCGGACCCACAGTCACACAAAGAGACGAGGGAGAAGCTCCGACTCATCACTCAGCATGCCTGAGAACTCTCTCAAACCTAAACACCACACATCTACTCACACCACATACTCCATTTAGATACACACTCTGTGTGTGCGTGTGTGTGTGTGTGTGTGTGTGTGTGTGTGTGTGTGTGTGCGTGATTCCTCTGGCGTAAAGTCTGAACCAGATGAGTTTTGTCTTTCTCTCCTCTTTCGTTTGGCTTAGCACAAGCAGAGCAGTTTGAGAGAGAGAGACAGAGAGAGAGAGAGAGAGAGAGAGAGAGAGAGTGTGTGTGTGTGTGTGTGTGTAAGGCGACACCGTTGGGAGATGACTAATTGGCCTTCCTTGCTAAAGAATGTGTTATTAGCCGCACTCTTCTGTTGTGTAAATGTTTGCTGTGTCTGACGGATCTAATAAAATAATAATAATAATAAGCTTTGATCTTTTTTCTGATTTCTTGCCATGGAGACGGTCCAATGAAGGGTTGGGGTGCGACTTGGCACTTTGTCCCTGTAATAGAGTTTAATCCCGCAGTCGGCTCTCACACAGCAACTGTGTGTGTGTGTGTGTGTGTGTGCTAGTGTGTGTGTGTGTGTGTGTGTGTTGGAGGTTTATTATGGTTTATAACAGAGTCTAAAAAAACAACACTAAAGCAAAATAATCCATTAAAAGAAATCTAACTGACATTAAATGAGTTCTTAATGAATGATTTATTGGATTAATCAGAGCAGCCCCGGTTCTGATCTCAGTTCTGGTTCTTATGATGGTTGATGGTTTCTGGAGGAACCTGCAGAATGTACCAGGACTCAGGAACAGATCCAAAGCTTACCCAAGGGTTCAGAAAGCTCATCCCAAAAATCACAGCTATAATAACATCAGTGTGTGTGTGAGTGTGAGTCTGTGTCTTAAGGATCAAACACACTCTAAACAAACATAAACGATGACAGTTGGATAGGAAATGCTTCGGGTCTGTACACAGGGAGGCGTCGCTGTGACTCAGTCTGTGGGTGACTTGACTAAGTTTGGGAGAAAATGGGGTGAAAATCCCCCAAAAGGGTTACGTTTCCGTCTGGGATCTTAGAGGTTTGGGATTTTGGTATTATGGAATTTTAACATTTCGACTTTCTGAAAGTTTGTGAGTTTGGAGATTTTGAAACGTTCAGATTTTTGAAGTTTGGAAAATGAAAAGGTCATGGAATTGGAGGTTTGAAGCTTGGGGAGTTAGGGGGTCTGTGAATTTTGGAATTAAATAAGTTGATGATTTGAATTTGTGATTTTGACCCACACTCCATGTCATGTTTGTTTCTTTATTATCACAAAAAACGTTAATAATTATGATTTAAAATAAACTTTCTTAATCCTTCCATCAGATACCAACAGAATAAAAACCAACAGAGGAAGATCCGTCCACACACACACACACTAGCAGTGTTTCTTGATTGACATATGTGTTTGATGAGCTGCAGAGGTGCTGGGAGGCTCCCTGAGGTTTCGGGGTAACTCCGCGGTGTGACCCTCAGAGCTGAGGCGGTAATGTGAGGTATCTCCGGCTGGAATTTAAAATAAACACATGGCAGAATGTGAGCTCAGAGCTGATCCTGAGGGCGACCCGCTCAGTAACGTGATTAGTGTGGGAGTCTCTTCTGCTCTGTGTGTGTGTGTGTGTGTGTGTGTGTGTGTGTGGTAGGACCCGGTACAGATGGTGCAGTTTAGCTTAGTCATCATTTTAACCCCATTGTGTACAAACAGCACAAACTCTGAACCCACTGAGAGCCTATAGACTGGCTGTGCTGTGGAGGTTCAGATGAGCTGTGAGAGGACAAAGTGAGAGTGTGAAGCTGGGATGGGATGGGATTTCCAGCCAGATGTTCCCAGAGGTTGTGTGTAATTATGTACAGGATAAGAGACAGAACAGACACTCCGTCGGTAATACAATAACACGGTTTTATCAGCTCCTATAAACTACCGTCTGATCCAGTCTGGGACAGAGGTCCGACTGGGCTACAAGGTCCAGGGTCCAATGCCCAATGATGCCAAGCTGCCGCTACTGGGCTCCAAACAAGGCCCTTAACCCTCAACTGCTTGGACGGTACGTTATAAGACTGGGTCGGCTGTAACAAAACCTAATAATTATGTGAAGACCAGGATCGATTAATTACTGACACAGAATCAGGTGAGGAGCCTTAACCCCAAAACTCACCCCCCCAAAAATGCCTGGATCCTATAACCATCTACAACCATCCCACACGAAACATAACAGTCCCATCCACACTACCTACTGTTTAGTTCAGTGTTTAGTTCAGACTCTGAGCATCTTCTGTTTAAAGGAACTCCATTCTAACGCTGCAGAGTAAAACTCATAAAGTTTTATATATACACTTTGACTTTCTTCACAGAAAATCCCTCTCAAAAGCTCTGTCTGTGTGTGTGTGTGTGTGTGTGTGTGTGTGTGTGTGTGTGTGACATTTCCTCACTGAGTGTGTGGGACCACACGGATGCGGAGTGTGTGATTCACACGCTGTGGAATGCTGTTCCACAAATAAATAATCACTCACGCTAAATTGCTGTTTTTCGCTAAACGATCAGCGTGTCTCCGTAACAATCCTGTAATAAGGCCTCAGATCTGAGGCGTGAGATTCTCTTACCCACCCCCAGCAGACAGACCCCGCCCTGTCCCATCTTGACCCGTACCGTCCGTCATGTGTTGGACGTGCACTGATGGTGTTCCAGATCTCGAACCTTGGCTGGAGCTGCTTCCTGTTTCCACTGTTTGTGTTCAGTTCTTCGATCTGTAATTGGCTCTTTGTACGTTCCTCTTTGTGTTGTGTTTGTTGTTATGGGCAATGCCAGGGAAAAACTGCTTTGAGAAAAGTAAGAACACACACACACACATGCACACACACTGGGATGCCTTTGGTTGTGAGTCGGTGGTGTGTGTTCAGTCACTGAATCCAGAGCAGAACTAAACCAGATGTTCAAAGGAAGGTTTGTAAAATATTTTTGTAGGAGTTTGATTCCCTCAGGCTGGAGTTCTGAAGGTTTCGAACCCACAGGACTGGAGAAGCAGAACATGAGCAGACAGCTGTTTTATTTTATACTGAGCTATGCTCTTAGACATACTGCTTACACTTTCATAGCTTTAGTGATGAGACCATATCACTTAAAGGGGACATGCTATGTTAAAAACACTTTCTCACGGCTTGTGCTCATAGATTTGGGTATCTGGAGAACCTACCAAATCACAAACGGTCACTCAGTCACTTAGTCATTTTCCAGTCATTTGTTGTTTCATCTATACAAACCGGCTCATTAGAATAATCCCACCCCTGAATCTGAATAACCCCATCCATGTGCTTTCTTTTCTCTTTATTATAATGAAGCTAACAGCTAAGCACCAGAACTACTATGTTGTTGCTGCACAAATCGGTCCATCTACCCCCAGCCTCATAGCCCTAAGAACTATGAGTCGACCTTAAAATACGGAGCTGATACCTCTCACAGAACTTGAATCACATCCCATTCAGGCCAGACAGTAAACTTCGCAGTGTTAGCTCTACAAACAAGGTCCAATCCAAGCAACTGAGGATTAAGAGCCTTACTCAAGGGTCCAGCAGTGACAACTTGGCAGAGAATGTGCAGATGCACAATGAAAGAAATCCAGAGCAGAACTAAATCAGACATATAAAGAACGAGTTTCTGCTCTGCTTGTCTTTTCCCCACTGAATTAGAGTAAAGAAATAAAAATGAGAAAGTGAGAGAGTTACGGGACAAAGCACTGAGGCTTTGATCAGGCATGGAGAATCAGACGAGGTGAAGAAGCGAGATCGGTTTCACTTTCTCGCTGATACACATTCGAGAGGCCGCCTCGTTCTGCTCTCTCCGGCCAATGCACTCTGGATTTGGTTTCCACTCACCCAAACACCTGTATGGTCCTGATTCAAACCATCCAGCTCTTAATTGGAGACAAATGTGAGCTGAGTCAAACAGAAACGTTACCCAGAGACACGTTCAGTTACAGCTGGGTCACCAGGCACAGGAACTGCTGCCACACCAACCACACACTAAGAATGTCTACATTAAACCAGGACTTAGTATAATCCAACTCCACCGATACTCAACATTTCATTGTTCTTTTATTTTATAGGTATTTAGGGTTTTATTAGGGGTTAGTAGGTGTGTTTAATCCAGCTGCTATGGTCTTCCTGAGCCGGTGAATGCCAGACCCTGCCCTTGCGACCCTGACCCTGAGGTAAAACAGGACACTTTGCTTTGCTTTATCAGTGCCATTTCACCAACTGAATAGATAATCCATAAACAACCAAATACATCCATGTCAAAGTCATCCTCGTATGATTTGACATGGGGACTGTGATAGCCTAGTGGATAAGGTACTGGACTATGGACCAGAAGGTCCAGGGTTCAAATCTCATCTCTGCCAAGCTGCCACTGTTGGGTCCTTGAGCAAGGCCCTTAACCCACAATTGCTTGGACTGTAAGACTGTACCAATTGTAAGTCGCTCTGGATAAGGGCGTCTGCTAAATGCTGTAAATGTAAATGTAAATTTACTGAAAGAGCAGACTGATCACGGAGAGATTCTGAGATGCAATGATTTAAATAAAAAGATAATTAAAGAAAATCAGTTTAGGACTGATCTTTCACCCAGGTGAACCCAGATCTCAGACAGGTCCTGGAATCGCCTCTAACAGATATAAAGCTGGCTTGTTGGCAAAGCAGATAGTGTTGGTGCTGCCTCATGCAGGCTCTATCTTCTTCTCAGTCTGTGTGGAGTTTGGCATGTTCTCTTGATCCAGTGAGTGACGGGGTGAGTGTGTGATGCCCTGTGAGGTATCTGGTACAGAGTATGTGTTCCCTCTTATCCTCACCCTCCTCAGGACCAGAAGGTGAATGAATGAAAACTCCTGAGCTCTTTTTATTGAGATTAGTGCATGTCTTCATGCTCCCAAGGTACACACTCCCTCGCAGGAATGCAATACAACCCCACACTCTCAGATACATGACCCCCACCAATCCCACCAAACACACACACACACACACACACACACACACACACCGTCCCTGCCCCAGCACACCTCCCCCACCCGAGGGTGCTCATACGGCATCTTTAAAACAGACTCGAATAATGAGATCGTATCATACTGTTCAATCCCAGATCATCATCAGATAATCCTGATAATCCAGGCTTTATAGAAATGTGAGCTAATGAACTGAATTGATTGAAATGTGTGTAGACGTTTTACAGGAATAAGTGTAGGTTCTGTTTGATCTGATAAAATAAGGGGAGGTTACACTTGTTATTAAACACTGTTAGAATAAACAGTGAGCTGGTTCCTTATATTTCATCACACACTCAGTGAGCAGATGAGTGAATGGATGGATGGATGTTGATGCAGCACCAGCTGTACCAGCCTTATCAACATCCAGACATTAAACCTCCACTCTATCTCTCAACACGAGACTCTTTGTAGCTCTCTCTCTCTCTCTCTCTCTCTCTCACACACACACACACACACTTATCCAGGGAGACTTAAAATTGAGCTGAGCAGTCGTTCAAATCCACCACCACTGAAACACCACTGTCCCATTTAGAGAACATCCTCATTCAGGGAAACGTACTACCCATACGGTTCAAACATATGTGGGTTAGGGGACCTGCTCAAGGACCCAGGACATGAATCCTGGTCATTCTGCTGCACCACCACAGTCCAAATTATGAAGGAACTTTGCCCTAATGCATAGCTTCATATCTGTAATGCAGCTTTATTAAGATATGAAATAACATTGAATTAAGAATGTAGACCCATCCTCGGTTCTCTCGCTATCTCATGTGAAAGTTTCTGATGGTCTCTATGCAAATGGTGATGTGATAAATATAACAAAATTGATGACAGTTTTTATTCTGACTGCAGTGTGCATGGTGGATACTGAATCAAAGCACTCTAACAAACCTCTCTGTAAATATTTACTACACACACCGATATTTTTGGGACTGGAAACACATGCACACTTCTGAGTTCGAAATTAACATGCACACTGAGGCACAGCAGTGTGAGCAAAACTGCCATGCTATTGATAAGCCAACTGTTCTCTAGTTTAACTTAATATTATAATAAGTATAAACAATAAATAAGTATAACAGTCAATTGTGTCTCTAATAAGCAATGCTGAAAGTAAAACATACACACACTGGGAGGGAAATCTGTGTGTGATAAATGAGTAATCTAATGGGACAGCATGAGATAGGGCTGACCCACAATCATTAGTCTACACTACAAAAGCTACAAACACAAGAGGGGATGAGGCGGGAGGTTCGAGTCGACATTAGACACCAGTTACGCTGATTAACTCCCAGCTCAAAAAGGACTGATGAAGAATGGCTTTGAGATTGAAGCACTGTTTTCCTGCACAGAGTGTGTTTGTGAGTTCTGTGGGTCTTTATCAACATCTAAACATCAAAGGTCTACTTCCAGCTCTCAGCACAGCACTTTGTAGCTCTCAGAGTTCCTCACTTGTCCCTAAACTCGGTGTGTCTCTTTATCTCTCCATCGTGTCTCCCTGCTGAGACACAGAGCAGAGATAAAGCACAACCTTAGGCGACTAATCTGCCCTCTCCCTGCACTTAAAAGCCTTCAATTTACCACATTAGCGCCTCCTTAATGACCCAGCTGCCCTCTCATTATTGGGGTCAACCGCTGCATCCCACGGCAGATCTTAAGCACGTACCCACATAACTCCGTTCCCTTATTGAGTGTTAATAACACACGGTACAGTTACCCTTCATGCACTTGATCAGGCTGTGTCTTAGGCTAACATAGAATAGAATAGAATAGAATAGAATAGAATAGAATAGATTTATTGTTGCTGAGAAAACAGTGTTATAAACAATGTTAAAACAGTGAAAGTGAGTCGTACATCCTTCATACAGTGGTTGTAACATTTGATTATTAGTCAGTGTGTGTTTTACTGTATAAATCCATAAATAAATGAAGGTTATAATACGGTTATTATACCACAGAACAGTACCGTATTTTTCGGACCATAAGGCGCACTTAAAATCCTTTAACTTTCTCAAAAATCGACAGTGCGCCTAAAAATGCGGTGCGTCTAATGTATGAATTAATTCTGGTTGAGCCTTCTGACCTAGAACCGATGTAGATGGGTACCCGGGCGCTCATAAATCTGTCAAAATGTTTTAGCACGGCCTTGGTAGGTTACGAAGCTTACGCCCACCGTAGTGCGCAGCATCTAGGAGTAATCGGTATGTGCTTCAGCATTAGGGTGTGCATTCATTCATTCATTTTCGAAGCGGATTTCAAACACAACGCTATCGGTCACGCAGTACAACATGGACATAGAGCAGCGGCGAGAGAATTCAACATTAACGGATCAATGGTACGGAAGTGGAGGAAGCAAAAAGACGCCCTGCGCCAGGTAAAGACCAAACTGAGCTTCCGACGGAACTTAAGAGTTTTGTTTCATTTCATGCGTCTTATAACCCTTTATGTATGAAAATAGATCCGTTAGCAGCCCATCATTGATATTGCGTCTTATAATCCGGTGCGCTTTATGGTCCGAAAAATACGGTAATTACTCTCATTAAACCACAGCTCCAGATTCTCCCCCAAGACCCCGAGCAGGACGAGCCAGAGTAAATCAGGACGCTTTGCTTTGTCTCTTTCTCTTTACTTTGGTTGTTCTGTTGTTTTTATCTCGAGCAGCTCCTAGCAGGGAATTAATTGGATGATGCTCTTGGGCTGTAGGTTTTTGTACTACATGAGGTAACGTCTACTAAAGAGAATCCAAAACACGTGTGTTAGTGACTCTATATGTAAATGTCACTAAATAAATCCTCACTCTTATAAAATAATTCCATGGAACCTCAGAATTTGCTCCTTTATTTGACCAGTTTGAAACGGTCCTTTCAGAATTTCAATTTGACCAAATAAAAAATTTGAACCGCCTTCTGGAATTAAATAAGTTTTAATTCTGAGGTTCTGCTGTAGATATGCTATAAAACATAGTAAAACATAAACTCAAGCAGCAGTAAATATTTTTATTATAATATTAAACTATTAATTAGGTTAAATCAATCCTAACTATACAACACACAGTATAAATGAAACACAGCTGAATGAAACTCAAACCCTTTTCCTTGACCAAAGCATTTAGATATGGCATGGCTTTATTACTGATTACATTTTATCGTAAGTTAGATACGCAGAAGTTTGCTGGTGTGACGAATCACCCGAGAGGCTTTACACGCTGTTTAAACATGGACTGGAGGAACGTGTACGAGCTCTCCTGTCTCTTTATGTCTTCTGTGATGGCGGTTTGACTTCTGTAAACAAGTTGAAGTGATGACAGAAAGTTCAAACCGTACAAAAGCCCCATACCAGCTGAAAAACACCTCACTTTTCTTCCTTTCACCACATCACAGGTTCCCTTAAAACTGGCTGTCAGAAAGATCAGATGCAGCACGTCTGGAACGAAGGAATCCACAAACACTGGAGCCATCTGAGACCGACCAGGCTGCTTTGTCTCCAGCTTACACCCTTAAACCTTGCATACACATATTATCTCATCAAATTAGTCAGAAGGGGTGTACGCCGCGCCGCCGAGCTCTCCGTCTGACAGACTGACGAGTGGAGAAACCACAGCTTTAGGGTGAGTCCTCGCCCCCGGCCTGAGGAACACGAGCTTCACTTCCTTCATACTTCTATTGTCAGGTTCTGTCAGATCCTAATCTATAATGTCGACACGTTATATAAGCCTCGTCTTCATCACCTCTTGCTCAGAAAAATTCCTTTTACGATCTACAAGCTTGGCACATCGTCTCTAATGAAGCTGAAACGGGACCAACTTAAACATGAGCGCTGTCTAAACGTGGAGCCGAAATGTGACGTGAGGGACTTATTCAAGCTTGGTTCCCACCTGTGCACACACACCTGCATCAGCAAGGGGGGTCCTGATTATCACTGATATGTTTGGGTTAGTGTGAGCAGATTCTCCTGGGGTTTCATCTCTGAGCCACGTAAACACAATGCTGTTTAACATGGGACTAGATAAACGTAGAGATATATGAGTAAGAGCTTTTGATCAATACAGGAGTTAAGGTGCAGTCCGGACTCAGATGATTTTTCTTCTCTTTCAGTCCTGTATGAGCTGCAGTCCCAAAACTCAGTAGCACTACGACTGAAGGGAATGGATGTGGCTGCTAATAGAAGCTGAGTTATGTAAAGTCACCTTGATCTCTCATCGAACACTGAATTTAATTAAGTAATGGACCAGACCTAAAGAAAGCCAAGCCACTCAATCAAGGGGAAGTGGACGGGTTAAGATAAAAGCAGGATTAGAAAAATCACTCGCTAGTGAGTTAAGGCAGTGTGACAGGAAAGTTCAGCCTGATGGTAAAAGGTGACTCAGTTTCCACTCGCTCTGGAGTTTCGGGATGATTTGCGGCGTTTCTGACAGGCCGATCACGCGCGTGAGGATCTCAGAGTTGTTTTTTCAGGCAGCGTGTACGCTTTGGCTCGATTTGAGACCCAGCCGTCACCTGCTGTGGTATTTGGAGAGGAAAACACGGCCCCTATAACCCAAACAGCTCTGGCGTTCTGTCTAAACGGCTTTCGGGAAATGACTGCCGAGGCGCAGGGTTTGGTCACAGGAAATCCACACTGGCACGGCCAGGTTACAACTGGAGAAAAACTCGCTCCTGCTGTTAGAGTCTCTACAGGCAGGCGTCCAACGAGCGGTCAGAGTGAAATGTAAATGGTTGTGTTTCCATTAGCTACTGTTCTGCTGAACATCCAGAAGAAAAGCAGCAGATGACACCAGCAAAACAGGACCAGCCAATCCCACGGTCACGGTCCACGTCCCAAATCACACACCATATTACTGAAGAGCATTAAAACTATATAATACCATTTACATCTTACAGCAGAGTAAGCACTCTCAGCCTGTGGATGCGTCCCAAACCACTAACTAATAACTAAACTAATCAGTATTCAATAAGGAGCTTCCACAGAAAGGTGCACTACAATATCTCTCTTCTCTTCTCTTTCTTTCTCTGTCCTGATGAAGGCCAGTGTGGGAGGAGCAGGTCTTCCGCCTCATTAGCACGTTTAGCTCGTCACCTCTCAGATTTATTGTGGTCACTAGACTTTAACAAGCTTTAACCCTGCTTCATCCCGGGGTTTCTGACTTCCCTATTATATTTACAGAGCTCAGAATGCTGACTGGGCTGAGCGTTTCAAACCAGGCCCTGTGTCTATTTATAAAATAAAATTTTTATATTGGCCAGACTCTCAAACTTGAGGAACCTCAGAGAATTGAAGGGACGGGGAAACCCCTGGCAGGGCAAACTAAAGCACCCAAGATGGGTACTGGAGCTGGGAAAGAGCCTGGAGGGAAACCTTCAGTGAGGGATCATCTCACACCCTGAGGAGACACAACTCAAAGTAACTACGCATCCATGAAGGGGTACCTCACCCTCATACCCCATGGGAGAGACATACCTCACCTCATGAGACGCAGGACACAAACCAGAATGGCCTCAGTATGTAGAGTACTGGTTCCCAGTGCTGAGCTGAAATGTCTCTGGAGTGATACCAGGGTTCGACTGAACATCATAAATATGAAGACAAAATTCTATCATCATGCTTAAGCAGCTATTGTCATGCATATGGGAAATGATCTCTCTCTCTCTCTCTGGGTGGGCTGTGATTCAGCGCTCCATCAGATGAACGGTCTTCCACGTTTGACTAAGCAGCAGGCAGGAAGTGCCCAGAGCAGGCAGGAAGTGCCGTCGGCTATAAATCTGAAACCTAAGCTGCTATTTTTTCTCCCCGTGTAACATTCACTGGGTTTTTCTAAAGACACACCTTCCTATTTTTCATTTGTTCATTCAGGAGCCAAACAGAGCAGCAGCTGAACACACACAGTCCATAACTGCATAAACCAAACTGAATAACACGCCAAATGGATCACTAATATGGGGCCTGCGGTTTATAACATGATATTTATCGAGTTAAACGTTCAGCAGCCACAACTGAGCGACTGCCAAACCACAGGGGAGGGCAGGTACGATCATTAGAGCTTTGATCTGCACTCACTCAGACAATCAAAACAGGTCAGTACCTGCATCCTCATAGACCCATCACTGTATTAATAGATACTCGTTTGGAGCTGCTGGTCCTATTGTGATCAGATCACGCCATGGTCCTGTGGGAGTACGCAGGGACGGGTCGGGGGGTCCCCAATCAGACCGATGGTGCTGTAACAGAGCTCAGCCACAGAGCTCAAACACAGCTCAAGTCCATGATTTTGATTTCTCATACTGTTGCACAAGATGAACAGAGATCAGATGAATTATAGCACAACTGCAGTACACAATCAGCCGGAGCGCTCAGAATTACCGTCCAAAATTAACAACAGATACATTTTCATGGTTGAATCGACTCACTGGTGGGTTTGTTTACCCCAAAGAGTGTTGAATTCTGGGTATTGCTGTTGTATGAGTGCCATAACCACCGGTACCCACAGGAATGTGTTTTTCCCCCCAAAAAGTGTTCATCATTATTCATTATAAAACACAGCAGCTATTCTCATATCTAAATATGACAGGATGTTTCATCTGACAGGATTAGCATTAAATAGAATGAAGACACACTCGGACATAGAGAACTGAGTAACAAGAACTGAACCCTACCTAAAAATCTCCTAGCACTAACTAATTAGCATTATTTTCTTTATTCCTCTGAATTATGTGAGAATAAAAGCATGGTTCAAAGATGCACAGTGAGAGTGGAAACCTGTGATTCACTCTTACTATAAAAATGTCATTCATAAATAACTGAAATGTATTTTTATTTAAAAAAGTTTGTAAATGCACATGTATAACATTTAATTGTACGATTATGAGGATGAATTAAATGCAAAATAATGTATTTAATATATGAGTGAATCAAACTCTGAATGTTTTAATGAAATGATTTATCTTCAGTTACCAGTTAAATCTGATAAATCCTAGATCTTATAAACACTTTCCTAACGGTACTTCTCCTCATATTACCTTCTGTTTAAATCTTACTGTTCCAGAGCACCAATTAAAAACATCTAATTAAATTTCATCTTCTAATCAATTAGTGGGAGTTAGATTAAAATTCCTATAAAACAGCACGTTTGGACTCCAGAGCTGTAAAACTCTCATGCTAATGGCACCAGTAATATGATAACTAGTAGTATATAATGACTGCTCTTACAGTGATGTATTTATTTAATGTGCCATTCTTACAAAACAGACAGAATGTACTAAATAATAATTCATAATAATAAGTATATAATAAGCTTGAGCTTTAAGATTATGATGCCTGGGTTCATCAGTAGCCTGTGCACTCTCTCTCTCTCTCTCACACACACACACACACACACACACACAGCTCGTTACCTACATAAATAAAATGGAACTGAATAAAGGTCCTACATGAGAAATCCTGGAAGCCCATTCTCTCTGAGGATTCTCTTTGTTAAAGTGACAATGCAGCCGGAGTCGTTACTCAAACCCAAACTGGTCCACGAGCAGATTTCCCAAGCTCGGCCTCTTATTTTAACATCGTTAGGAAGTAATTACGCCCCTGGTGAGAGATAATGAGGGTTTAATGTCCCCGATGGCCACCCGGAGGGAATGAGAAGGGTGTCCTTGAAGAGAAGGTTAAACTTTGAGCAACGTTAAAGCGAGATCAGATCTGCCAGAGTGCTGTTTATTTACACAGATCAGCCAGGCTGAATGGGTGTTAGAGCTCAGGCGGGGATTTCTGCAGCATGGGTGCAGAACTCCGGCACACCGCCGTGACGAGGATAAAGCCTGAGCTGAACCAAAACAATAACACAAGCCCAGGATTTCACTACAGTACACACCACCTCTGCTGTAAGAGTCGAACGCTGCAGCTCATGTGAGAGGGGATTTTACTGAGAGCGACCCGAATACAAAGTCTGGAGCCGTATGTAAGTGCATTAAGCTCAGGATTTAAACACACATGCATCTGCTGTTTGAATGAGACCTAATAAAATAATGATCAGTCATTACAGATCTCTAACGTCTCTGGAGATTCTGAAATTATTCTGACATTTTCACTGTTGATCTGCTTCTCAAACTGAACACGTCTGCACTGACCGGCACAGGAGAGCCAAACAAACACACAGACGGGTTAGTAAATTAGCTCCAGCTCCTCAATAATGACAGTATCTTCCACACCAAACGAGATTATTCGGATGGCAAAAAAGCCATGTTATTTTTTTCACCCTCTATTCAATTTTCTTTCCCTCATGAAGCAGCTCCTGTATTTTCAGTCTGTCTCTCCACTGGTAGCCTTTAATACTCGGTACAGGACAGTACAGTTAAAACATGGTGTTTAATTTTGTCATCTGTTGCTCCCTCTCCTCATCAGAACCACAGAGCCATTTTACTGCCTATACAATGTTTAGGATCAGGATCACATTCATAAAATAATAATAATAATATTACTAATAATTAATAATAAACTATACATGAGTAGAAGTTTGAACTTGATGTGTAATTATAGATCTCCTAAATCTAATGATGGTGTCATGCTAAAATAAAAGTGATGCTGAAACTCTCCATGCTCCTTTCTCTCTCTTTTCCAAAATTGGATGTACCCAATATCAGCGTTTACAGTAGTAGTGACAAAACAATGACATGAATAACAATAACAATACTGACATACATAACATAATAGCTTAATTCCTTACGGCTGAGGTGATTATCATCATTTGTTTTTGTTGTAATTCCTCACTAATAAAATACAATAAAGCTGTCATTCAGCACAGAGAGGGAATAGGGAGAGAGTTCCCTCTGCTGTGTGTGTGTGTGTGTGTGTGTGTGTGTGTGTGTGTGTGTGTGGTGATGTATTAAACGCTTACTGAAGATACCCTGTGATGGTTTTCCTCTTTAATAACCCTTTTTCTCATAACCTTTATCCCAATCATACATTACTGTCATTAATCATAAACCAATCACTCCAGCAAACTCCGTTAATAACCAAAGGTCAACTAGGGTTAATCCATAACAGCCACACACACACACACACACACACACACACACACACACACACACACCTGCCCATAAGTTTAAGTGCAGCATGTGCAGGGCTGCTTTTATTCCTTCAGGTTTGATACTGTTGTGAAATGATATTTCTCTATTATTTCAATCAGAGCGCAGCTCCATCAAACTCCACCTTCAAACTCGCATTTCAAATCCCTTTCCAGCTTCATTTACACATTTATCTTACAACATTTAAGTAACGAGAGGAGTTCTGAAAATCAGAAAACGTAAAAACTAGAATGAGGCGTTATTAAAGTGATCAATTTTCTTTCTCTTAAAGTCCATCCACAGATTTTTATCAGATTTAGGTTTGTTTGTTTGTTTATTATGTTTTGCTTTTCATGCTGTTAAGATTATAATCTGTAACAGGAGCTGGAGAAAGTCAGATTTCATTTATTGTAATCTGAAAGAAGGTGATGATGATTTCCTGTGGGGTTCGTAAGGACGTTCATCTGCTTCCTACAGAGCTTCGTGCTGTTCTGAGTAAATATGTTATTATTAATAATAGAGCGTAATTAATCTGCTGTGGTACAAACACATTTCTGTCTGAATTCAATCTTCACTATGTCAGTACACAGTGTAAGCAGAAAGCTCTGTGTTCCTTACGGAGCTGCAGCTCTGTGTTTCTTAATGAATATGAATGAGCTGAGTGAAACGCCGGATTAGTGTTTGGTAAGTGTTGAAATAAAAACACTCCTCTGCAGCACTCAGGCTGAGGATCTCTCAGCGGTAGCGGCTCAGTAACAGCAGTTAAAAAGTTGTTTCCTGCCTCTTTCTTTGTATTTGCCATGTATAAACCGTAGTGGAGCGAAGAGATAAGCAGCATCCTTCACACTCCTTCGGACGTTTATTTATCCTGGTGAATGTGTCTCTGTTTCCTGAGGAGATTCTGTATCTAATTTCCACAGAGATGGGTGGGAACCTGACGCCTCAATAACATAACAGCTGGAGAAAATGAAAGAATGAAGCGAGCAGAGGAACAGAGCCAGTGTTTGACTTAAAGCAGAGAAGAAAATCTGTCCGAAATTACACTTGGCTTTATTCGGTTACGAACAGTTCACTCAGGACAAATAAACCAGCAGATCTGCCATGATTAGAGGAGACATCTGCAATAATAAGTGAAACATCTGCACACTGTGCTGAAATGATTTAACATAACATGTTTAATAAGGGAAGCTCTGCCCTCAGGGGTCGGTCTGATTAGTGGACTGAGGGTACGAGCACTTAACGGGTTCTGTCCTGTACCAGGACGTCTCATTAGGTTTCAGACCAAAATAATCCTAACTTGTTTTTCTGAATCTCTAGCTTGTCAGATCAGAACCAGAGAGCAGGTTACAGGGGGACAAAAGAAACGTTACTGTCACTAACATCGCCATTCTGCTTAATGTTTAAAAATGTAACCCTGTGTAACCTGCTCAGAAGCTCCAGAGCACTCAGGATCTACCCTGAACGGGTCCCAGTCCATCACGGGGCTGAGTACGAGTCGCTGTTACAGTTCCTGAGGGTAGCCTGGGGCAGAATGCATTCATGACTTTAACATCACTTCCATCATGTCTTAGCTTGTTTATTGAGTCTTACCCCGAAAAAGGGCTGTTAAGGGCTTTGGGCTTATTTGACACACACACACACACACACACACACACACACACACACACACAGAGATTAGAAGAACAATATATTCTCTATAACACAAAGTATTTATTTTAGTAGTTATTATTATTAGAACGAGGAACTTGTTATCTTGTGTGCAGGCATGTTGTGAAACCGCACAGTGAAGTCAGATTTATTAATAGAGATCTTTTTAGAAAGGAGAATTAATTCAAAGCAGCTTTATAAATATCTAGATCCACAGCCATAACTGAGTAAACCTAGGGTAACAGAGGCAAGGAAAATCCCTAAAGTCCCTCAATTTCATAAGGAAAAACCTTGGGAGGATCAAGAGTCAAAAAGGGACCCGACTTGCTTACAGTCTAGGTGATACAGTGGTGCTTGAAAGTTTGTGAACCCTTTAGAATGTTCTATATTTCGGCATAAATATGACCTAAAACATCATCAGATTTTCACACAAGTCCTAAAAGTAGATAAAGAGAACCCAGTTAAACAAATGAGACAAAAATATTATGCTTGGTCATTTATTTATTGAGGAAAATGATCCAATATTACATATTAGTGAGTGGCAAAAGAGTGTGACCCTCTAGGATTAGCAGTTAATATGAAGGTGAAATTAGAGTCAGGTGTTTTCAATCAATGGGATGCCAATCAGGTGTGAGTGGGCACCCTGTTTTATTTAAAGAACAGGGATCTATCAAGGTCTGCTCTTCACAGCACAAGTTTGTGGACATGGTATGAACAAAGGAGATTTCTGAGGAGCTCAGAAAAAGAGTTGTTGATGCTCATCAGGCTGGAAAAGGTTACAAAACCATCTCTAAAGAGTTTGGACTCCACCAATCCACAGTCAGACAGATTGTGTACAAATGGAGGAAATTCAAGACCATTGTTACCCTCCCCAGGAGTGGTCGACCAACAAATTCACTCAAGAGCTAAGGCGTTTTGTTAATAGCTGGTGAGGTCACAAAGGCCCCAGGGTAACTTCTAAGCAACTGAAGGCCTCTCTTCACATTGGTAATGTTAATGTTCAGAGTCCCCCATCAGAAGAACACTGAAACAACAATGATGTGCATGGCAGGGTGCAAGGGAGAAAGCCACTGCTTCTCAAAAGAAATTGATGTTGTCGACAGTTGGCTAAAAGATCACGTGGACGAGCCAGAAGACTAATTGGAAATAATGTTTTGTGGATGGGATGAGACCAAAATAGAACTTTTTGGTTTAAAAGAAAAAGCATTATGTTTGCAGAAAGGAAAACACTGCATTCAGCAAAGAAACATTTGTTAAACATTTGTGAAACTTGTGGTGGTATATCATGGTGGGCTGTTTTGCTGCATCTGGGCAGGACGGCTTGCCATCATGAATGGAACAATGAATTCTGAACGATATCAGAGAATTCTAAAGGAAAAAATATCAGGACATCTGTACATGAACTGAATCTCAAGAGAGGTGGTCATGCAGCAAGCCAACGACCCAGCACAAAGCCGTTCTACCAAACAATGGTTAAAGAAGAATCAAGTTCATGTTTTGGAATGGCCAAGCCAAAGCCTGGACCTTAATCCAATGGAATGTTGTGGAAGGACCTGAAGCGAGCAGTTAATGTGAGGGAGGACCCAACCAACTCCCAGAGCTGAAGCTGTTAGTACATGGAGGATAAGGGCGAAAAATTCCTTCAAAACAGTGTGCAGACTGATCAACAGCTACAGGAAACGTTAGATGCAGTTATTGCTGCACAGGGGGGTCACCACAGATACTGATGAAAGCAAAGGCTCACATACTTTTGCCACTCACTAATATGTAATATTGGATCATTTTCCTCAATAAATAAATAACCAAGTATAATATTTTTGTCTCATTTGTGTAACTGGGTTCTCTTTATCTACTTTTAGGACTTGTGTGAAAATCTGATGATGTTTTAGGTCATATTTATGCAGAAATATAGAAAATTCTAAAGAGTTCACAAACTGATGCTTAGTGTGTGTGTGTGTGTGTGTGTGTGATGGACTGTGAAACTGTATAAGGCATAAGTCGCTCCGGATAAGATAACCTGCTGTTCCCTACAGTCTAACAGTGTTGTAGAATGTAGGGGACAGTGAATAAGGGACCGTTTGAGACACAAACAGGGCCAAGCAGTGAAAGTGTGAGGAACAATTTAAGAACTGATCTGTATTCAACGTCGTTAGTCCTTACTGTAATAGATCTGTCTCTAATTAAGGCTAACATGTTATTAACACATTATAGTTCTATTATATCAGGACTCTGTGTGTAAGAGATGGAACTATGTCTATGGGTAATGAACTGTTATTCTAAATCTACTGGGGTTTGCTTCATCACTGCAGACACAATTGGTTGTGTATTAGAGCACAGTCTGCGGTATGGCACTGTGTGTGTGTGTGTGTGTGCGCGCGCGCTGTAGTACTGTAGCCGTAAAATGGTCCAGTGAAGCATCTCGTGTTCAGCTCCAACACAACCAACTGAAACACATTAATGTTTATTTACTCACAAGTTTGATGCAGTAACAACAACCTCGTGTTTTATTCCACAATTCTACTACTACATGTTTGTAATGTTTGAGAGCAGACATAAAATACACACACACACACACACACACACGCACACACACACACACACTATTCAAAATGGTTATTTATGACATATTTACACATATTATTCTCTCTCTTGCTCGAGCTATAGCTCAGATTGTGTACTTTGTACTTTCAATGTAAGTCATTTCTTCAAACTCTGTGTAACGCAGCTGTGTGTGTGTGTGATGTAGCTTGAGTGTGTAATGTAACTGTGTGTGTGTAACGTAGCTGTGTGTGTAATGTAGCTCTGTATGTAACATAGCTGTGTGTAATGTAGCTAAGTGTGTGTAACGTAGCTGTGTGTAAGGTCGTACATTACTAATAACAGGATAATGACCTACAAAATTAAAAGTGAACAGTGAAGTGAACAGTGGGAATCTGTAAACATGTTTTCTTTGCTCTCCGATTCAGGTGGATCTATCAGAGACTGCTCATTTTGGTCCAGAATGGTCATGGCATACAGGGAGCCACAGAGTCAGCTCCTGAATTTGAGGGAACTATGTGATCTGGAGAGATGGAAGGCCCCTGACAATACGGAAGACCTCATGCAACTGACGAGCAATCCAACAACCATCTTGTCACCAGAGGACTCAGCTGGTAGGGTACTTGTTCCCAGTGCTGAGCCTCCCTGGTTCATATAACCAGTCTGTGTGTCTTCTGCCTTGCCATGGGCCTTACATCTCTTCTGAGTTTCAGAGTTCCCTCAGGCCTGGGTCTGTGGTTGCAGGAGCAAACCAAGGGTGCATGACAGGTCACCATTAGAAGGTGATTTACTGTAAATACTAATTGGGAGGGTGTTTTGAGACATTACGGCCCCAAAACATCCATCACTCTCACTGAATATTTGGCTAAACTACCGTGCAACAAGAAAAACACAGAAGAGAAGAGAGAACGAAAGAAAATGGTGGAAATGCCCTGAAAGACCAAAAGTGGCTCTGTTCCTCCTCGTCTTTAGAAAGAAACTCATCCCCTGGTATACACTCATTCTTTCTCCAGCTCTTTGTTTCAAAGCCGAGCTCACGGTCTGTGGTCTTGTAAAAGAAATCTGGCTCGAATTATGGATCCAATCAGTGTTACAAAACCAAAACCTCAAAAATGAAAGCAGCACTCTGGGGAAAAAAAGACAGACAGTCGGCTGTGTCTCAAACGCAGTTCTGGTCTCTTCATTTTAATGTAAACTGGGACACAAACGGTTTGGAAAAGGTTTCCAGTTTTTAAAGATGTCCAGCTGTAAAGATTCCTGTCCATCAGCACTGTTTATACTGATGGATGAGAAGATAGCCCGCTAATGTTAAATTTAAATATTATAGAATATCACTGTGGAGACTAAAGAGACATCAGAGAGACTGAACCCCGCAGTGAAGACGACAGGAGGCTTAGAGACGAACCGACGGAGGAACCGTACGGAATGAGCGCATACTTTTTTATTTGACCAAATTGCTGCTGTTGCATAAGTCAGGACAGACTCAGTGTTCGTAAAAAAAATAAAAACCACAATGTGCTTTTATACTGTTTATGAAAAACATGCACGTTTGGAGCAGACCTCTCAGGAAGTCTCTACACACACTCCACCAGACAGAACGCACCATTACAGGAGTGTATGACAGCACTTAGTTAATGTGTGTTATTAATACTACTTAATGATGATGTGCATTCCTATCGCTCTCCACATGCACTCCTACAATCTCCTGAAAATACGCCTACCATTCAGAGTCTGTAACTGCTCCTCTGATTCAGGTACAGAGAATAATCCTTTGGGTGCAAATGCTTTGTGTGAGATACCAGTCATTTAAAGGGTATCTCTCTCTCTCTCTCTCTCTCACACACACACACACACACACACACACACACACACACACACACACACACCTGGCAAAATCTATCACAGTCAATATGGATGGCATGGACTCCCATGTTCTCCCTGTGTCAGTGTGGGTTTACTCTGGGTACTCCAGTTTCCTCTCATATTCCAACGACAAGTGTAGGTCAACAAGTGTCTCTAAATTGCCACAGTGATACCGATGTGACCTTAAATAAACAAACAGCCATAGTCAACAATTCCACCATAGTGAGGAAATGTACTGGGACAGAAATGAAACCCAGACCCTGCAACTGTAACCCACTAACCCTACCTTTTGCACCACGGTGCCACCTTACACTGTAAAAGTATCCAATAAAATACTCTTGGCATATGTATTTTTATGTTTTTACCCTTCATTTTTCTGGTACGGTTTGTGGTGCTCCAGTGCTGCCCCTGGATAGCACAGGACACCAGTCCATCATAGGGCTGGGTCACTCTTTCACTCTTCCTCTGGGTCCAGCCTGTCTCTCCTCCCACAGGCACAGCCAATTGTGTCTGCATGTGACGCCCTACCTGGCTGGAACTTGAAATCAGTCCCTGTGGTACTGGGCTAGAGTATAGGAGCGCTTACGCATACACTTGGAATATATCTTTTTCAATGAATTAATGTTTGTTTGTTACAGTGTTTGTCTGTAATGTAACACACAAAGAGATGTTTGTGTGAAACCATGCAGATTGACAATGTTATACAGGTAAACCTGAAGCTGTAAGACACGAGACACACCGATAACTGCATAGGTCTGCATGAAATTTAAACAGGACTTATTGCCGTGTTGTTGAAATGTTGTTGATCAGTAACATGGACACTGTTGTGTTGCCTGTTAAGGATCTGTTGAGAGTTTGTTACGTGATTTTATCTGTATTTCTGGCTCATGTTCAGACAGAACTGCATTAAGCCGCTGCAGATGGTTTGTTATGGTTCCAGATACTTCTATCTGCAGTGGCTTGGATCGGTGACACGACACCAGAGACTTTAGTGTAATCTGTGAACTCCGTGTTTATTTTACAGATGTTCTCCTTTCTGTCTGAATGATCTAAGAACAGTGAGCAGTGAAAGAGAAAACGCAGCGGCCGACGGCATCCTGACTGACAGCACACACATCAAAGAGAGAGGAGGGGAACGATGACGAGCCTTTATAACACAACCAGACGAACGGCAACCAATTATCATATTACAACACATTCCAGCTCAAGGTGTGTGTGTGTGTGTGTGTGTGTGTGTGTGTGTGTGTGTGTGTGTTAAACCAGCTGCAGATGGTTGGTGTGGGTCGGGTGTGCTGCAGTCTGGCAGGCATCAAGTTCAATTTGCAGCAGAAGGGTCCCCACACACACACACACACACACACACACACACACACACACACACAGAGTGCAGGCCTTATGCCAACACTTGTCTCACCATGAGGTTTGGGCCTCACACTCACACAGCCTCCATATGAGATACAGCAAAACGTCTGAGTATCGGTTATTAAACAGAAACATGTCTGATCAATAAAAACATCTGGATCAGATTAGATCAGATCAGATCAGACAGTTCAATCACTGCACTGCGTCAGACTTACAGTTCTATCATCAGGACACACACACATGGATCTGTCGCATGACTGCATTTAGTGTCTAATTCTATTACTTTATAAGTACATGACATCACCTTATTCTTTAAAACCCCATTTTATCTTAATTCCTGCGTTCATGCATTCATAAACACAAACTGTTAATGTAGTGACCGTATAACCTTTGGTGTATTTAAAATATAAATGAAATCATATATAAAATGTAAATAAAATACAATTGAAATCCATTAAGATCATAACACGAGAATAACAGTGGTGCAGCGATTAGTGTTGTCACCTAAAGTGTCACTGCATGTGCGTGTGCGTGTGTGTGTGTGTGTGTGTGTGTGTGTGTCCTGCATTGAGCTGGTGCCCTGTTTAGGGTTGGTTCCCACCCTGCGCCCTGCGCTCATGACCCTGAGCTGAATTAAGCCAGCATGAAAATGAAAACGAATGAACACAATCATGGACGGTTATAAAACCACAGCACTTTAATATGATTCTGATTCCTGAAATATTTGTGTTGAATGTAATGTGTATTTAGGTATTTTTAGAATCAGTGACCTGAGACCCCAAGTAACATATAGTTAATAAATGATGTGTGAGTGATGCTCAGCTGCTACAGTTTGATTATTGATGTTTTTAATGTTGTAATCCTGCTCTTTCCTGGGAAGTTCCGCTGTTGCAGTGCTCTATAAATATGGTTTGTTAATTGTTTTCAGTGACACTCTGAGTCTCTGTGATTTATTTAGCTGTGTGAGCATTCTGACCCCTGAGCCTGAACCCTGACACGTCACACTGAAATACAGTTTTGTGATCTGGCTGCTTATAAACCACATGAACCGTGGTATTGTGTAAGCAACAGCCGTAACTTCATATTAAGCCGTCAGTCACAGAGAGCAGCCGGTCTGGAGAAAGCAGCTGCTGCTCAGACAGTTTGGGAGACAGATGTTGAAGGGCTGCTGCTAGAAGGCATTGCTGTAATTACATTTAAAGCGCTGGCACAGTCCCCAGGGTTTGGAACAGTCCTGGACATTGTTAGGAGGTTCATAATCCGAGTGTGGAGCCCCGACACCTCTGTGCTCGGTATGATATATAACAGAACAGTGTGTGTGTGTGTGTGTGAGATACAGGCAGGAGGATTTAGGCTGAGAGGATGCTCAGTGCTAGAAGGCTGGTGTAAGCACACACACACACTCCATCGGTGGCTCTGAGATCTACCTGTACATGTCACATGGCAATCTTTGAACAATAACGAATCTGATCTGAACTAACAGACCTGCCAAAGCAAGAAGAGTCAAGTGTAAAAACACATTTCCCCCTTTTCCTTCTCTCACTTCCATTCATAAGTTAAGAAGAACTTCTACACCTGCGTTATTGAAAGCATCCTATCTGGAAACATCACAGCCTGGTTCGGGAACAGCACCGTGCAGGACAGGCGGGCTCTCCGGAGGGTGGTGCGATCAGCCGAACGCATCACACACACAGAGCTCCCTGACCTGCAGACCATCTACAACGAGCGGTGCTGTACCAGGGCCCAGGACATAGTGAAGGACCCAAGCCATCCCAATTATGGACTCTTCTCCCTGCTGAGGTCTGGGAAGTGCTACCGCACCCTCAAGACCAAGACAGAGAGGATGAGGAGGAGTTTCTTTCCGCAGGCCATTCGGACTCTTAATCAGGACACTAACACATAAGTCACCGCAACACATCAGTATTGTTAATTGCTGCTATTATTATTCATTTAAATCATTCATGGTTATTATTCAATTTATTGTGTTTTATATATATATATATATATATATATATATATATATCTATATATATATAGATATATCTATATATATATAGATAGATATATATATAGATATATATATATATATATCTATATATATATTTTTTTTCTTTTTTATATATATATTTTCTTTTATATTTTTCCTTTCTATGTATATTTTCCACTTTTATCTAGTTAAATTCTTATTTTTATATTTACTATTTTATTCTATTATTTATATTTTTTATTTCCAGTAATATTGCACATTCTCGGAGCGTTGCAAAGAAACATTTTACTGCAAGTTGTAATGTGTATAACCATTTACGTGACACATGAGAGTCTAAGTCTAAGTCTAAGTCTAAGAACGTTGATCAATCAGAGCAAAGTACAAACCTCTCTCTCTCTCTCTCTCTCAGTCCTTCTCTATCTCCTTCTCTTACTCTCGTTCTCTTTTATTTGCCCAGTTTATCCATCGGGCTCTTTGAGGATGACAGACACCGGCCCATAAACCCAGCATGGAGGCTTAAACATTACCCAGGGACCTCAAGCTGACACGGCCACTTCAATGACTTCATTAAATCAGGTCTTTTATCAAGACCTACGCTGTTTTATTGTCTTAGTAAAAGCACTGTGTCACCTAAATATGAGATTCGAATTATATTTTGACTCAACGTGCAAAGTCCTGCCCATAACCAGGTATTAAACTGTCACATTCTAAAGTGTTGGTAGTGTTTGTTTTAGCGAACTGAAGTCTTGGTGAGACTGTAATTAAATCTCTGACTTAATCACTCATAATTGCTGATTGCTGAGAGCATGTCGGATCTGATCTGTGTGTTCTGGAGAGAAAATAAAACACCACAAACAGTAACAGAAGATTTCGTCTGAGCAGCGGAGATGAACCTCGATGACTCATGAATAGAGGGACTCAAACACTAACAGCCTGTGTGGTAGGTACATCACACGCAGTACGTCTGTCTCAGATAACATCACAGCTTTAGAAGAGCTGGGAGTCCAGGAGAGCATACCTGCACTGAGCTCTTCCTCTGAAGGACCATGAACAGCAATTTGTGTGTTTTATAGGAAGCGTGAATAAAGTCGCTAAACCTAGTTCATATTAATAGAGAGGTCTGTTACTGACACTTTATAGTAAAAAGAGCAAAGCCAGGTTCATTTTAACTGCATCTTAAAGGACACAGTGACCGACTGGAGCCGTCCCTCCTGAAGAATCTGTGTTAGTGTATTTAATATTCTGCACCAGCACTCCCCTCAGTCACTGCATTAATGGCTACCGAGTGACATTTACAGATCAATATCCTAAACATTCAATCAGTAAAGTGCAGGGCAGGAGGAACGCTTGATATCGGCCTCTTTAATCTATTAGCGCTGCAGAATTTAGACTGGACTATTAATCATACCTGAAACGGCTGAGATGCAAACAGAATTTGAACAATACAACCGAACGTGCTGCAAAACTCAATAATGAAATAACAAAGCAAACAGAATCAGCAATGAAACACTCCTATTAATAATAAATCCTTCACTTACTCTGTAGCATTTTAAATTACCTTACATTTTTAATCCGATTTTTATTGCTGTGTACCCTCTTATTACACCGGTAACTGGTAACCTCAGGCTGCTGAACGTTAGCTCAAATAAATACCTACTTTTTTATTCATTTTCGATTATTTCTTTTTTATTTTGTTAGTACTAGTTAAATATTATTCTCTGTGCTTTATCTGATATAATGAACCCTACTGATTATCTTAAATGTTTTATCTGTATCTGTTTCAATCAATAATATCTACATCAATTTATAAACAAAAGCACTGACTGTATAAATCAAAGGAATATACTGCAAAATTATATTTAATATATTCATGGTATGGCTCCTGTGTGTCGCTGGTACACAGCAGTGCTGGAGATGAATGCTCTTGAGGACCTGGGTTTGCAATGCGAAGGTCGCATGATGAGTTTTTGGAACCCTGCTAAGTACGGCTTAGGCTGCAGAGCCCCCCCTGTGACCCTGCTCGGGACACAGCATGCCATTTTTGCTCAAACTGTCACTGCTCTGTCTTGTACGAATTTCTGGTTGGTTGGTGAAGCTCTCACAGCCTCGACTTTACTAAAATTTGATTTACATATGAAGCAGCTTCATGCAAAAGTACATTTATGAACCACTGTTCGGTTCTGTCTTTATCTTTCTCAGGTTTTTATTTATTAGTGCCATGCCAAAAGCATGTAGCAAATTAAAAATAGAAACAAATATTAAATATTGTCTGCAGCTATAAACCTGAGGTTCTTCAGAGGCCTAAACTGATGTAGCTTAGTCAAATTTAATACAGATTTTACCGCACAGAATTGCTGATCAGTCGGGACACGACGCTAGATCCACTGAAAGAACATTCTAGACAAAGCTAAACACACACATCTCTCTCTCTCAGTAGAAACCGGTCTGGTTTAAGATTCCTCTAGTTGAGATGTGTCATACTTTTTTCACTTGCAGATTGAGCACCGTTTGCGTTATCGTTCTATCTGACTCCTTTCTCTCTCCCTGTCTGTTTCAGCGGTGTGTATGTTCACACAGTTCTCAGTGAAACCTGGTGCAGGAATGTGAGGCTGAACTGCCTGCTCGCTGACAGCAAGATGGATGTAATGAGTGATGGTCTTTTGTACACCACATTAAACACACACACACACACACACACGCACACACACACAGCCTTTATAAAAATAAAGTGTCAAGGATAGTTGGAACAATTCACCCCTCCTGTGAGACAGTTGGGTCTAAACTCATCATGTTGGCATTTCCAACTCATGACCGTGCTGAGGCCACAGACTCTCTCTCTCTCTCTCTCTCTCACACACACACACACACACACCATGTCTTGTTCTGTGGTTCTCCCTTTTTACTTCTTGATCTCTTTGTATCCGCCCATCTTTCTAAACGTCTTTATTAGGATGATAAATAAATAAAGGTATATCACAATAATAAATAAAACATTTGTATTATAATGTGTCTGAATATTTCAGTTATATAAATAATCATGTTAGTGCAGTAATTATTCCATTATCTAAGATCAGTTTCAGTCTGCTGAATGTGGTGTGTGCTAGGTGATTAACCTCTGTGTGATCTGTATTATGATTCACACATAAAGCTCTAAGGTTTTGCTTTAAGTACCGAAAGCTGAATTCCATGCATCTGGAAGCGTGCCTCTGTATTTGTACATTTTTATACAATAAACAATATTCTGTATTATCATTATGTGATATATAATAACCTCAATATTCCTAATAGTCATACGGCATGCTGATATACTACGCATTTGAACCAAATGCCTCCTCATTTTTCAGTGTTCATTGTGTCCCTGTTAATCCATCGCTGTATCCTCTCTATGATTTCAATCTGTGTTTTTTTTTTTAAATACATTTTAAATCACTAAAGCTGTTTTACTACAACGGTACCAGTCTTCATCCTAAACCCTAATAATCTAATACAATGTATAGTACACCAAACATCTGAGCATCACACGCTGAACACTGGAGGTTTTACCCAGTTTCTCTGTGCTCCAGGTTTTACTGATTATTGTTTGGATCTGATCAGATTTAAGCTGCTGATCAGTATGCTCCGCTATATTACTCTTACGTCACATTACTGTTACTCTGGAGCTGCTGCACAGTATTATTACTGCACATTATTACTCTGAGCTCCACACACACTCTGATCCTGTGATACAGTTCTATCTGTGATCCATAAGATCAGACCTGCCATGTACAGAGTGTTTCAGCACCGTGGTTCTGAAACTCTGGAGCACATCTCTCCTGAACTCTGTTTCTCTCCAACATTATCAACCCTCCTCTAATTTATTGTCTACATATTACTTACTATTAATAGTACTATTATTTAATTATTCCTTAACCCTATCTGCACATATCTCCTTATATCTGCTCACTGTGTGTGTGTGTGTGTGCGTGTGTGTGTGTGTGTGTGTGTGTGTGTGTGTGTGTGTGTGTGTGTGCACGCGCGGCAGTTTCAAAGTCACCTGGTCCATAAAAGCGAGTAGGTATTCATTATTCCTGTAAAACCTTTCTAAGGGGGCTGTTGCATTTAAATTGGTATAATTATTACCTTTAAATTCTATTTTTAAATACTACTATCAACACTAATTTTTAGATGACAGACAAACACTAACAGTGCATAAAAATAAAGGGTACAGTGGTACAGTGGCGCTTTGGAACAGCTTATTTAAGGTTATGTTGAAGAAGGAAAGTACAAGCAAGCTGCAGCTCTGAGCGTCCAAATTAATTCTGCACTGAAATGTAAAGGTTTAAAGTACAAACCCTGTCCTTAAGCTCTAGTTCTGTGCTAATTCAGTGTTTATTAATACATACAGTAAGGTGTTAAGCCGGCCCCTGAGAGGCACACTGTACCCTGATATGTAGAGCTTCTTCCTGAGAAAGGCAGGGAATTCATTCACTTTGGTCAATAAAAATGGAATTACTTATCAAAGCGATTGTAGTGTTAGGACTGAGAGATAAAGGCTAAAATGATTCCCCCAATATATTCGTATATTAAAATCATAATTTATCACAAATAATCTAAATAACTATAACATCATCTTTTACTCCACGTATGCTGTTTTAAATTCCTATTGAATTAATCAATCAATAAATAACAAATAAATCATGAGTTGCACCCTAATCAATAAGCTCGTTGTACTCAGCCATGCACTATGTGACCGTGATATCCCTCAGGCTGGTGTTTCAGTTCATTAAGAAGTGCTTAATTATTAGGTCAGCTAATTGTTCTGTTCACTCACCCACGCACTCGTTGGCCTCTCTGGCGTTCGCGCGCTGCCACGGCCGGTCGTAATGGAAGGGTTTGCACCTGTCACATTCGGGTCCCGCCGTGTTGTGCTTGCACTCGCACACCAGCTCACCGTCTCGGTCGCGCACACAGCGCGAGGCGTGCCCGTTACACTTACACCGGCCGCCCACCTGCAGGTCGGACACGGCGTAGAAGTGAGATTCGTCCTCCTCCTCGCCTCCTTCCCCGGTCTCGTGTGCGAGCAGGCGGCTGAAGGTGATGCGGATATCGGTGGCCGTGACCCAGTCCTGCAGCACGGGAGAGTTGTCGAAGTCGTGCGCAGACGGCCGGCCGTCCAGCGTGCTGAAAGCCACCAGTCCGCCCGAGACCGGCTGCTGCTGCTGGGTCAGCGTTCCTGAGTGTGCGTCCGTGCACACGGCCTCCTGCTCGTTCTGCTTGGTGATGGCGGCCCGGTTCGGTTTGTTGTACACTTTGCGGCACTGGCTCGAGTAGTACTGGAACGGCACCCACGTTTTTCCGTAGTCCATGGACTTGAAGACGGCCATGGAGTCCGGGCGCGCCGAGCAGAACTGCACGCTCACGTAGGTCACCTCAAACTTCTTCCCGAGAGACAGCATGAGTGACACGTTCTGTGGGTACCGTATACCGTTCTCAGACTGCCAGCAGGTCAGGTTGTGCGGGTTGTGGAGGTCGGTCAGGTACGAAACAGGATGCCTCCTTTTTGGATCAGACGCGTCGCACACGCGGCACTCTCGGTTCCTCTCCGTTCCCAAGCAGTAGCGGCTCGGTGCCTTCTGTCCGCACGTACTGGAGGCGCGCACTTCCCGTCCGAACGCAGCGTTCACGAAGTCCGGGATGCAGCGCCTCGCTTGCCCGTTTTCGTCGTAGCACGGGTCCGGTGGAGTGGAGCCGGTAAGAGCCTCCGCGGAGGGTCTGCAGAGAAACGGTAAGAGCAGGGCGAGCAGCGCGGTAAAGTCCCGGAATATCATCTTAGGTCTGATCTGCAGCCTGGCGGGGCGAGCGCGAGACGTGGACTGAGATCTGCTCTCGTGCTCAGGAGCCGGTGATCCTGCCGCGGGAGAAGCACGTACAATTTAAAGCGCGCGCAGTGAGAACGGCGGGATCATTAATCTACTGGATCATTAAACTGCTATAAGAAACTAAATCTGGTTCAGATTCTGGGGTTAATAAATCATCATCTACATCCTCATCCTCATCATCAGCAATGCGTTCCAAACCATAGAGCAGGGTTATAATCTCAATAATACGCCTCAAATACAGAGTCTCTCTCTCTCTCTCTCTCTCTCTCTCTCTCTCTCTCTCTCTCTCTCTCTCTGGTGGTAGAATTATTGGGAAGGACGGGCCTCGGTTTTAGGGCGGGAACTGAGATCAATATCTAAAGTATAATAACATCGTATCCACAGTTAATACCTTCATAAGCCACAGCTCTGCTTCATCGATCCAAACCTCTAACAAACTGAAGCAGAGATGAAGACAAAGGAACAAAAACTCATACATACATCAAGAAATGCTTTCATTAACCAGTACATATTACAACCGAACCCAAACCGTCTGAAAAAAGTGCAGATCACACCAACTACCTAACCCGACTCAATGGTTCATGGATCTAAAGCTGTAGCACAGGGCACAAGACAGGATCCAGCCCTCGACAGGGCGTCAGTCACATTTGGACACTTGGTGATTCAAACTGGCATAAGGTGTCAATGGAACAAGAGAGAAAACTCACACAGAGATTGGGAGAACATGCAAACTCCACACAGGCAGAGTCTCAATCTGAGTTGGGGCACACTGCACTCTCACGTCCAGAATTAACTCTGTAAGTGTAGAGTTGTTTCTGGACCGGTTTTAATTCAGTCTGTGACTCTGTCTCTCTGTGGCTTATCTCTTACCCCAGCCATCAGTGAGAAGAACCAACCACCCCTGCTTTTATTCGGGTTAATTTGGGATCTTTCTTAGCAGAGCAGTGGCAGTAATATGGTTATGATGTTGTAACATACAGTCCACAATTATGTTCTTAATGAAGAAGGAACAGTATTTAGTGTAAAGCATTTATATAAGATCCCCACTTCGATTCCCGGCTGGACTCTGTCTGTGTGGGATTTGCATGTTGGAAAGGAGCCAAAACTTCACATATGCCAACTGTTATGTTGAATTTTTCCAGTATGATTTTATACACACCATATTAGGGCTGGCAGACAATTAAAATATTTATTGTGTTGTTTATTATTGTGTTACTTATTGTGTAAATCGTAATTATTCATTTTTTTGCTTGCTTCTAGTGGACACTAAAGAAATGAGTGGACAAATAAATTTTCATCTTGTCTTATCTCAATCATTGTCAATTTTATAAGAAACAAAACTGTTGTTATCTCGTGTGCCGTGGGAGTTAGTGTGTTTATGGGACAGAACCTGCTGTCACACAGTAATGGAGTGTCCAAAGTCATTGACCCCCAATCCAGTTCTGTTGGTGTATAAAATGTAGGGAATAGTGAATATGGGACCATTTCAGGTACAGCCCATTACTACAGGTCCTTCAATCACTGGAAACTTGATTGATATAATAAAAAACGATCAGCATTCAAATTATAGTGTTAACTTTGACAGTCCTGATATAGAGTATGTCCTGTGTCACAGCAGTTAAGGTCCTGGACTACGGACCAGAAGGCTGAGGGTTCACTGCCATGCCACCAATGATGGGTCCTTGAGCAAAACCCTTAATCCACGATTCATTTTAAGATCAAGTATCAGCTAAATGTAAATATATAAGCTATGAATACGATGTATAAGAGATAAAGTGCTCCAACAGCGACACCCCCTGGTATGTAGGAGGAAGCCGTACGAGTGTGTAGTCTAACAATCAGACGTTAAGATTGAGTTCAATACTGCTCTCTGTTGTCGATATAAAATGATCACGTGTTGTAAAACAAATAAGTCCATACTTCTGCGAATCCTCGTACTTTTTCTCTGTAAGAGTGAATATAAGCAGGGTGAAGAGTACGGAGGATGATTACTGCACCAGACTCTGGATGAGGTGTACGGATTACGGTACTGCAGTGGAGGATTCAGTTTGTTAGCATTATTACACACACCTCACATCAGGCAGTGGGTTTAGGACGTTATTGTAAGTGTGACAGGATGAACTAAACAAATAAAGCTTTAAACGTAAGTAATATTTTTAATGTTTGATTTTAGCTCAGTTTTGTGTGATTAGGTGCTGCTTAACTGATATATCCAGCCGAGCTAACATGGTAATGACTAACGAACTTTTACGCTCATGTTCATCAAAATGTTATATCTGTTATGCTCTCCTTTTGTTTTATTACTTTAGTTTTATTAAAGTTTTATCACTATTGGTTTTGATTATTAAATGCCGTTAGCATGGTTGGCTCTCCTGGTAACTTACCTTTAGGAATCCATCAGCTCAGAGTCAATACTGAATAAAAGTCATTAGTCAACTCATTTATTTATAAATTCAGTTTAAAATCATTGTGCTACATTTTATGTGATGGTCCAAATTCATTTTAAGAAGCTAGGTCATACAATTAATAATGTAATTCTATGTGTTTCTGAGGTAAAAGATGGGAGCCGTTATTCTACCGTTACAATTTAAATTTAAACCAGAGACCTGCGCGCGCGGACACCACCACCAAGTGACGTCATGATTAAGCATGGGATATCCTCGTGATTCACATTCAGATTAATTATATTCTTTAATAATAATAATAATAATAATAATAATAATAATAATAATGGTAGATGCTAATACTAGGCTACTATTTCTGTAAAGATTAAAAGTAAATAGTATTCTACAAATAATAATAATTAAAAAAAACACCTTAAATTAACATGAAAACATGAAGAAAAAAACTTTTTGAGTAATAAATTTGATGGATAATAAGTTATCTAAATATAACGAATACATGCATACAAATCAGTTCAAAGAAAAGATATCTTATGTTTTTTGTCATTGTTGGAAGCCTATAGATGACGGTTTATAAAGTATACAAATAGTATAAAGTAGAGAAAACAAAAGTAGGTAAATTAATGGTCTAAAATAATAAACTGTGATTACAGAGGTAAATTACCAATAAATAGCAATACATTAACAGTAAAGAACACACAAATAAATAAAGTTTACACAAGTAAAAAACAGATGACATAAATTGATTGCAAATTCTTAATGAAAATGTAGCCTAATAAAATATAATAATAAAAAAACGACATGAAAAGCATCTTATGTTTACATGCAGACAAATGCAAATTTTAAATGGGGTTCATACTATCCGCTTGGTCACACTGTTTTCATATATTTACATTTACAGCATTTAGCAGACGCCCTTATCCAGAGCGACTTACAATTGGTACAGTCTTACAATCCAAGCAATTTTTGGGTTAAGGGCCTTGCTCAAGGACCCAACAGTTGGAGGCTGAGGTGGGATTTGAACCCTGGACCTTCTGGTTCATAGTCCAGCACCTTAACCACTAGGCCACCACAATCCCAAAGCAGATGTTTGTCAGCAGTGGGATTTGAACCCACACCTCCAGTGGAGACTGCGACCTGAGCGCAGCGCCTTAGACCGCTCGGCCAACCTGGCTATATTTAATGTATGTTCATCTTTAAATCTGCAACTGTAATGATTTTGTAGATTTTCTGTTAATGTAATGTTGCAGCTGGGTTGGCTTGGAGGTATGAGCCGCCTGCTGGAGATGGCAGTTCCTGGGTAGTGTGGCTAGTGTGTTTACAGGGCCCTGTGATGAATTTGCACCCTGTCCAGTATGTACCTGTACCCAGTGAATTCTGAGATACCTGACCTGGATACAGGGGTATAAAAAATGATACTGTGCTTATAATATTCATTAACCTTTGTAAGTTATTGGCATTTTATGAAATTTTGTCCCTTACCTTACAGCTGTTACTAATTTAATCAGTATTTAATAGCAATAATAATTCGCTCACATTACGCAGATTGCTCTTAAGTGACTACAGTTTTGTGTTGCGTTATGTTTAAATATCAGTATGAGGACCAATTGTCCCCACATGGATAGAAAGATCAGATATATGTTACCTTGTGGGGACATTTTGCTGGTCCTTGTTTTTTTTCCAAAAACTGTAACTTTATTTGAAACCAACAGAGCGTACAAGAATAACAAGAATAACTAGGTGTGTGTGTGTGTGTGTGTGTGTGTGGTGTGTGTGTGAATAATTCCACTAGATGATGCTATTGTTCTTTTTCCATTAACGTACCCTGCCATAAAAATAACATGATGGTGGGGCAGTAAGTACTTATCTTTATGCCCCACTACAGGTATCTGATTGAGTATAATTAATGTTTTATATGCTCCGTATGATTATAGTCCATTAAATATATACAGCAACATTAAATCTAATATAGACTTTAGAATTCTTTGGTTCTATAACTCAAAGTCAAAAGGTAAAGTAACATTTCTGTATCTCTTTTTATAATGGAGCATTAATACAAAGCAGCTTTATAAATATCTCGATCCACAGCACTAACTGAGCAAACCTGGGGTAACAGTGGCAAGGAAAATCCCTAAATGTTAGAAGGAAGAAACCTTGTTAGGACCAAAACTCAAAAAGAAACCTGACCTGCTTACAGCCCAGATTCTTATATATATAAGAATTAAACTAGATTACCTAATTAATAAGTTTATAGGAATAATTTAAATAAACCGAAGATAAATATAAAAATTAACTGAGAACATATTTTTCAAAAATAATGACAATAAAATCTAGTAATATATGGACTATGATAAATGAAACAGAGCACCATATTATGAAGAATATACTAAAACAGACAATATAAAACTATAGCATATGAGACAATGGTGCATATTCATAAAATACTGAATAAAATATTGAGTAAAATAATGTAAATGCAGGGATGATTGGATGGACGATGTGTCACATTTAGCGTTAGTAGTAAAAATTATTAAATGCACTGTGGACGTGTCCCAAACCACACAGCTTATTCACAATATAGTGTACATAAATATCATATGCTGTGTATTTTACCTTTCAGATAGATAATGGATAGTCCAAAATATCTTTGTGTGTGTGTGTGTGTGTGTGTGTGTGTGTGTGTGTGTGTGTGTGTGTGTGTGTGTGTGTGTGTGAAGGATTTACTGTAATTATTTCATGCAAATGAAGGCGTGTAGGAGGAAGTGCAGTGCTGCTGTCATTTTCTGCCTGGAACAGAAGCGCAAACACACACACACACACACACACACACACACACACACACACACGATCCGATTTCCCAGCTCTGTCCAAAACACCTTAATGCTGTGGTTAAAGTTTCTTCATGACTGCACAGCATGTGCCCACAGAGCAGCTATCGGCGCAGCATTTTAGCACCTGAAGGATTAAAGTGTCCAGCAGGGGGCAGAACTGAGCCTGAAGTGCTCTACTCGCACCTCATAATACCGTATAAATTAGTGCCCTAGAAACAAAATAAACATAAAGAAGCATTCTAACCGATGAACCGCGAGAGCAGAAAGCACTTACACACTGTAACAGAAACAAACAACACACTAACACACTCATTATAGACAAATGCCCCCTAGAGGATGTGATTAATACTGCGCTACTGTCATACTGCTGTCAATCAAACCCTTACAAACAGCATTTCCTGAGGGTCAGGGTTCGAGCACAGAGCTGCATTTAGTGCACCCCGCGATGGACAGTGAATTGCGCTATAGGACCCGACACAGGACGTTTTTGAGAATAATCTGCACATGGTACAGACAGAAGATTAATTACGTTGCGTGCTTTGCAGTGTAAACAGACACACACTCACACGCACAGACTATTGTGCATTATTGTACTGACTTCTCCTTTTAAAGCGTTGTTTGTAAGATAATGTAACACACACACACACACACAAACACACAGGATGTCACAACACACTTCAATTCATAAAAATAACACAAAACATCAAAGAACAACTTCCGCTGTTGTGTGGGAGTGCAGGCTCCTCCTCCCTCGTCCTCTCATGCACCTTCCCTAAACACACTTCCTGTTTCAGCACTGAAGCTATGTGTGTGTGTGTGTGTGAGAGAGAGAGAGAGAGAGAGAGAGAGAGTGTATGTGTGAGGCAGTCTTGTGAGGTGCTGGAGCTGTGTGTGTGTCAGATGATGAGTTGGTGTTGCCGTGTCCAAACTATCATGCTCCTTACGCAGCGGAACGTCTGATCTCTGATTTCGAGGACCATGGGGATTGTGTGACACACAGGTAAGAGATCAAAGTCTCTCACACACACCTTACGTTCGGGTCTCAGAGCACTGTGCAGGTGTGTGTGTGTGATCTGCAGGGTGTATACGGCGTGGATTATCTCCTGCAGCAAAACAACAATCACGTTACATCGAAGACAGCATTTATTATTCTATTTCTTCGAGCCTTCAGGGCTCAGGACTGTTTAGAACCTTATGCTGTAACTATTCTAGGCTTCCAAATGGAGTTCTGTCACTCCGCACACAGCTAGCACACACCTCCACGAGCAGCAGAACGAGGCTCTGGGCTACAGGCTGTTCCTCAGAAATACCTGTGCATACCCATAATCCTGTGCACCTGTCATCTCCTGCAGGTCTGTCTCTAATCTCGCGGGCTCAGGTGGGTTAGTACAGCAGGCCTGTGCTTGCTTACAATTTGTACGGCCGGCTCAGGGGTTACCGGGTGTAGAAATTAGTAGAAGCTCGGTTGAATCGGTAACGTCTGGCTGGAAGAGTTCAGACAGTGTGTGGTGTTGTGTTTAAGGACCTGATGTGTGTGTGTGTGTGTAATTGTGAGTATCAGTGAGAGCTCTTATATGAAATGTGATTTAATATCAGTGTTTGAGCAGCCGCCGGGCTGAACACATGCCGTTTGGTTTTAGAGAGCAGGGTTAGCGCTGGAGAGATTAGAGGTTAGTGACACGCTGATGCCATTCCTCCACCCAGAGATCAGGTCAGTTACGCCATCCCGGACTCGCTGCCACGTAGGACTGTGTCATTCCACGACTCAAACTTTAACCATAGAGTTAGTTCACCTTATCCTTAGACCAGTCGAGTAAATAAAGAGTCATTATACACAGAGAAATTAATTCATTAATGAGCCTGAGTCTCTGAGTAAGGAGGGAGTCGTCCAGAAACATGGGGATTAGTTTGGAGTCCTTTGCTACTATTCCAGCCTTCACTTTAGATTTTGGGACGTTGCACACACACTTTATTTTATTTTAAATAAAAAAATTCTCGTGGTTGAAGCCTGTTCAGCTGAATAGACTGAATGGAAGGCGATTTGATTTGCTTACGGTAGAGGTTATTCTCATCCAAACTTCCAAGTGTAGCTTATCAGTGAGTTAGCAGCTCACAGATAAACTACTTTCTCTACAGAAACGTCAGGACAGTGTGATCACAGCTTTAGGAGGGACTTGTCGGAGGTTTAATCCTACGACGGTGTGATACTGAGAGTGACTGAGGTTCCGTACGACCTATAACACTCTTACTGCTAGTACATGCAGATCAGAGAATCGCCTGTATGATCCATTTCATCATATTACTCTTTAAGCAAAGGTGTCCTAATACTTCTGGTGCTTTCATACTGTGAGGTTTCAGCATTAATGCCTGATCTGTATAAACAGCAACGGCTGGCAAGGAAACAAATGGACTCAAAGTGAGCCGTGTTCTCTAACCTGAGGCTCTGTTTAAATTACGATCAATTATTCTGATCATAAAGATCAATAACAGGAGAATCCGGAGATCAGTGATCAGAGGACTGAGAGTAAAATGTTCTCATTCTCACCCTCACATGACCCTCATTGGGAATGGGACGAATATGTTTTGTAAAGTAAAATATTTATATATAAGAATGTGTGTGTGTGTGTGTGTGTGTAGAAGCCAGGGAGAGCAGAAATGATACACAGGGGATGTTTGTGGTGAGAGGTCACACCTCAATCGTAGAGGCTTTGTATTTCTGCGAATCAGAGCACATCCAGAGGAAGTGGGAGTATCGGTTCTACGCACAATTAAAACTTTATATCACGATACACAATATATCAGAGTATCACCCACCATAACATCAGCCTGCCTTATATTACTCACATCGCACTTACATATATACACCAAAGGACATAAAGTTCCCCATTAACACACACACACACACACACAGAGACACGCTTCTGCTTTTCCCATGACTCATTCTGACATTTTAAAAGGCATGATGGAAGTTTTATCTTTGTTTTTCCCTTGTTGCATGTGCACATATCTGTGTGTGTGTGTATGTGTGTGTGTGTGTGTGTGTGTGTGTGTGTGTATGTGTAGTAAAATAGACTAATGCACACACTGATGAAAAATAACAAGCACTCTTAATCACACTGAATGTGTTATGGTTGCTCTGCAGAGTGATTTGCCTGCGTGTGTGTGTGTGTGTGTGTGTGTGTGTGTGTGTAAACACTTGACAGCTTCATAAAGCTGTCAGTGTCACACACGCTCATGCAGGCAAACACATTATCACTTTCACACACATTTTCTCTTACACTTACATTTTTACACACACACACACTCATCTACTGTTAGGTACTTTAACATACGCAAACACACATACATGTACACATTTTCTCTTTCACACTTTCTCTTATACAGTCTGTCTCTCTCTCACACACACACACACACATACACACACAGAGTCAGAAGGATGTGTAGTTCAGGTAAACATGTGTGTTTGCACGTCTTCCTGTTTGTGAGGTTGCTTTTATCAGTTGCAACATTAATTTTTTTTTCATAATCTCTGTCTCTCACACATATACTCTCTCTCTCTCTCTCTCTCACACACACACACACACACACACACAGATCTGTTGATTTGTGATTATGCTGAGAGCTGCAGCTGATTCAGGATCAGTTTTATAAGTTCAACTTACAGTGGTGCTTGAAAGTTTGCGAACCCTTTAGAATTTTCTATATTTCTGCATAAGTATGACCTAAAACATCATCAGATTTTCACACAAGTCCTAAAAGTAGATAAAGAGAACCCAGTTACACAAATGAGACACACAATATTATATTTGCTCATTTATTTATTGAGGAAAATGATCCAATATTACATATTAGTGAGTGGCAAAAGTATGTGACCCTCTAGGATTAGCAGTTAATTTGAAGGTGAAATTAGAGTCAGGTGTTTTCAATCAATGGGATGCCAATCAGGTGTGAGTGGGCCACCTGTTTTATTTAAAGAACAGGGATCTATCAAAGTCTGCTCTTCACAACACATGTTTTGTGGAAGTGTATCATGGCACAAAACAAAGGAGGTTTCTGAGGAGCTCAGAAAAAAGAGTTGTTGATGCTCATCAGCTGGAAAAGGTTACAGAAACCATCTCTAAAGAGTTTTTTGACTCCACCAATCCACAGTCAGGACAGATTGTGTACAAATGGAGGAAATTCAAGACCATTGTTACCCTCCTCAGGAGTGGCCGACCAACAAAGATCACTCCAAGAGCAAGGCATGTAATAGCTCGTGAGGTCACAAAGGGACCCCAGGGTAACTTCTAAGCAACTGAAGGCCTCTCTCACAATGGCTAATGTTAATGTTTCATGAGTCCACCATCAGAAGAACACTGAACAACAATGGTGTGCATGGCAGGGCTGCAAGGAGAAAAGCCACTGCTTTCCAAAAAGAACATGCTGCTTGTCTGCAGTTTCTAAAGATCACATGGACAAGCCAGAAGACTATTGGAAGAATGTTTTGTGGACGGATGAGAAATATAACTTCTTTTAAACCAAAATAGAACTTTTTGATTTAAAAGAAAAGCGTTATGTTTTGGAGAAAGGAAAACACTGCATTCCAGCATAAGAACCTTAAGCCATCTGTGAAACATGTGGTAGTATCATGTTTGGGAATTATATCAGAGAATTCTAAAGGAAAATGTCAGGACATCTGTCCATGAACTGAATCTCAAGAGAAGGTGGGTCATGCAGCAAGACAACGACCCTAAGCACCACAAGCCGTTCTACCAAACAATGGTTACAGAAGAATAAAGTTCATGTTTTGGAATGGCCAAGTCAAAGTCCTGACCTTAATCCAATGGAAATATTGTGGAAGGACCTGAAGCGAGCAGCTAATGTGAGGAAACCCACCAACATCCCAGAGCTGAAGCTGCTGTTCTGTACGGAGGAATGGGCTAAAAATTCCTCCAAGCCGGTGTGCAGGACTGATCAACAGCTACAGGAAACGTTTAGCTGCAGTTATTGCTGCACAGGGGGGTTCACACCAGATACTGAAAGCAAGGCTCACATACTTTTGCCACTCACTAATATGTAATATTGGATCATTTTCCTCAATAAATAAATACCCAAGTATAATATTTTTGTCTTATTTTGTTTAACTGGGTTCTCTTTATCTACTTTTAGGACTTGTGTGAAAATCTGATGATGTTTTAGGTCATATTTATGCAGAAATATAGAACATGTCTAAAGGGTTCACAAACTTTCAAGCACCACTGTAAATGGTTTGGTGATATTACTGTGATATGTAATAACATGCAACATGCATCCATGTGAATTTAGGAGGAGGTGTGTTAATGGCAATGACGTGTCCTGTGTGTCCTATTTGGGGATTCACGTGACCCTCTGTGCTGGTATTTTTCTCTCTGGGACTCTTTACAATCTCATACATTCAGACAGGTTAGTTATTTTTCCATGAGGGTAGAGAGGTTTGGGGTGATCATTTACCCCCCTGCTGTTACCCCCTGCAGCTGCCCCGTGGCTCCATAAAAGCCATGAGAGTGTAATAACTCTGCTGTACAGAGCTGTTACACACACTCCCAGATCCTATAGTCCTATTTCTGATATTCAGTGTGATTCTTAGGCTGTGATAACTTAGAGTGTATGGAACACCGTTTTCTCTTTACTTCAGTTACCATGACAGTTATGAAGAGCTTATTGGTTATTAAACATCAGTGATATGGTTCAATAAATCTGCTAGTGTCTAAGTAAGAGGCATTGTGGGTAATGTAGTTACTCACATGTGAAAAGTTCCTCACATGAGCGACTTCCTGAAGATTGAAGTGAAATTGCAGATCACTAAATCTTTTGAAGTCACTATGCAGTCTTTATAAATGTTAATGTTTAAGTCCTTTACCTTAATAACACAAGTATAAACCAAAATCCATTGATTCCACACACACACACACTAGGGCTGCAACTATTATTTTAATAATCGATTAATCGGTCGGTTATTTTTCGATTAATCGATGAATCGGTTTTTGAAAAAAAAATTTTTCCATGTCTTTATTCAGAAATATAACATTAAATAACAGAGCAAATAAGTGCTTACAATAAATGAATAATAATAAATGAAATTCATTAATAAATTAAAATAACAAATGAAATAATAAAGAAAAATAAGTGCATCTTTGATGCAAACACTACATACAACTTATTCACGCTTTTTCTTTAGGAACTTTGCATTGCAATCCAAAAATGTTATCATGTCAACATGCTCCAGGCTAAAGCTGGCTCTCTTTTTAGAGACTATGGCCCTGTCCACAGGAACACGGGTATTTTTAAAAACGTAGCTTTTTCTATGCGTTTTGATCTTTCGTCCACACGAAAACGGACTTGTTTTTGGCAAAACTCGTTGTCATGTGGACTGGGGAAAATGGAGTTTCTTGCTTGTAACGTCATTTGTGCGCCGTTATCTCCTTGGTTTACATGAGGCGATTTTGTGCAATAGCGGACGTAGCCAAAATAGTGCCAGCTGTAACACTGCTGACCGAACTTGTTACAAATCTACAAATAAATTTACAATTATTACTTTTTCATTACACTGAAGAACAGAAGCGTCAGATGCGCTACGGAGGTCACTACTATATCCATCACACCCACGAAGCAGTTCCCGCCCCCAGCGTCGCCGGTTTTGGACGAGACATGGTCGGACCTCTCGTTGGTGGGACAGCTTTCAAAACGGAGTGGTTGTTGAAGAAGAATGGCAAGAAAATGTTCGTATGCATAGGACGTTGCTGTTGCCGTTGAGTGAGCTGCTTTGCCGGCATATAGGACTGCTGGTTTGGCACTGCTCTTGACAGCGACTGTGTGCGTTTTTGCGTTTTCATGTGGACGACGTTTTTTGTTTAAACAGTGCTTGTGTGGGCGGGATGTTTTTTATAAACGAATTTGAAAACCCCCGTTTTAGAAAATACCCGTGTACGTGTGGACATAGCCTTAACGCTAACTTATTTTGAAGATTCCACGTCCGCGCCGGCTCCGCCTCGCTCCGTTCAATCGCTCGTGTTTTTTTTCCAGCGCTGATCGCAAGTGCCGCAAGTAACGTAAGCGGATATGATAAGGCGGGGGACACATAAATCATGCAACACAATGAATCGATAATGAAATTCATTGTCGACGCTTTTAATAATTGATTATTATCGATTTTATCGATTCGTTGTTGCAGCCCTAACACACACACACACACACACACACACATAAACGCACACTCTGGTTGTTCTTTGCTGTGACAGATAAGCCATGCAGTGACTGGAGTTTTTGTTTATAAGCTCTGCTTTCTTTGAGCCGAGCTGTTATTTAGCTCTGCCCCGGTGTAATGGCAGGTGACACAGCGACTTGTTTTTGTGTTGTGAAGAGCTGAACGTTTTGGCGCCGGATGACGTTGGTCGGTTCGTCATCATTTCAATGGTAGGATTCAGCTGAGGTTCAGCGGTTCAAGTCCTGCGCTGATGATCAGCAGGTTAGCAGATTTAATTACACCTTTAACAATCCGCTAGCACTGCGAGTAAGAACTTTAACTCCTTCTGATCAGGAACGACTTTATTTGTTTGTTTGGAATAAAATCAGTTCAGTTGCTTTTGGGTGTGGCATTTGTGTTTACGGCGCAATTAAACATGTTTAAGAGATTCTCAGTACATTCGCTTATGTTTTTATAATTAGTCTAGATTCATGCTTTTATTCATATAGATCCATGTCAGTCTGCCCAGTGTGTTAATATAAACATTTCGTACAGAACTATGTTTGTAATGTTTTAATAGTTCTGAGTTTTATGTTTCTCAAAAGTTACAGCCAGCTCATGACCGCTGTAATTTCAGTAAGGAACTGAACCTTGACTAGAGCAGCACAATAATCCTGATACTGAATAAACCTGCCATTAGATCCTGTTCTGCACTCATGATGTTGTTAAAGCTTCATTTCAGAGCACAAATCATCTGAGAACCTGTGCCGGAGTTTCTTCAGGTTCTTGTTTCTAATGGAAGCATTTATACTGATAATATAATCCTGCTCTGTGGAACTGACTTTTTACAACCAAACTTTAAAACTAAACCCAGTTCAAGTCACTTAATCTAAAGTTTGAATGTATAAAGGCAGATGAAGAACAATAGAGCACGTGTGAATCCACAAACACAATCGTAGTTCTGTGTGCCAGAGACTCAGGCTGGATTTCCATTACAGAGTCTGAGAGCTGCAGCTCCGTCCCTCAGCGGTTAATGCACCGACCTCGCTGATTATATCCGCTCTGCACGGCACGACTTCATTACCCGGCCGGCCCCAGAGCTCTGCACGGGCTTCTCACTGAAATCAATACAGGCCATCAGGAAGGAACCCGGTTCCGCATTTCCTGTCCGAAGAGGAAGTTGGCGCTCATATTCACCTGCGTTTGTAAATATTGCTGCATCCTTACTGTACCTGCTGCAGACCATTCACCAGAGAAAGAGGAAGCACTCGAGTCCAATCTATTGTTCTGCTGCGGTTATTTCCGAAAACCATCAGCTGGACGCTCGCTTATTGTGTGTTATAAGAAGGTGGGGGGTTTGACATGAGGCGGGATGGGGTGAATGGGGTGAAACGAAAATCCAGGGTGAGAACGAGGACAGAGCTTCTATAGCTGAGCATTAAATTTGTAGAAGCTATAAGATAAACCTCAAAACATTTAAAACACAGCTAGTGTGTGTGTGTGTGTGTGTGTGTGTGTGTGTATACTGATGATAAACAATTTTGCATCATCTTAAAACCCGAGATCTTAACCTTCACACTTTGGGACAGCGTCGAGTTTCAGGTTTTAGTCAAAAGTAAAAGTTGTGTGGGAGACGTTCTACTGAAGTCATCAAATCTAACACACTGATAAATAAACAGCACACACACACACACACATCTGAGACTGAATTAGAAAATGCTGATTAGGTAACTGGCTAAACATAAATCTATTTATATAGTTCCTAAAATATTAAATAACAGCTCAGGGGTCCAGTCGAGGTAATAAACACATACCTGGGATCACTACTGGGTGTTTAGTTGATAATAATCCAAACTCTTCTCTTTCTGTTTATATTACATGTGCTCATTTATAAGTTTGTTCCATGGCAGGGTGATTGGTTAATTTTCAGTTGAAGTCGTTCACCTGTTTCTCTGGATAATGGACTGTGTTGGATCAATGGTTAAACTAATGGACCTTGGACCGAAATGGCCAAGGTTTAAGTCCAAGCACTGTCAAGCTGCCACTGAGGAAGCCCCGTAGTGGATATGGATAAAGCCTGGATCTGCCTGGTTGGATGGAAAAAGAGGCAATGCACAGAAGAGATTCACATCCAGTTTAATTTCACATTCACACTTCCCAATTTCACTTTGTACTGAGTTCACCTGGATGAATTCACCAGTTTTGGAAGAATGGGCCAATAGAGATCAAGGCTGGGGGTCATGTACTGGAAAATGAACGTTATTTGTATATTCATCTGTCCCACGTCCACCAAATCAACCAGGTATAGACGAAACATTTGAAAGAGAAGAAATTCCATCAAGGTCAAAGAAGTGAGGAATCATTCATCTCGTTTGTTCATATCGACTAATTTTACCATAATCCCTTAGACAATCTGGTATAAAATCTATTTCCATAGCATTTAGATCTAATCTAGAGATGATTTACAGTACAGGAGGATGTGCGTAGCTTATACACAACTACTACGACATTTTATATACAGTGCTGTTCAAAAGTCTTAGGCCACCATTAGATTTTAATTTTTTTAGTCTCTTTATTTAAAATACAACCAGAAAATAGGAAATGTGTATGCAGTACTAAAAAAATAACCCAATATGAAAACAGCTTCTATAGGGTACAGTGGAGAGTATTTAGTGTGACCTCCCCTTCCCTTACACTTGAGCAATAGCAGCATCTGGGAGCTTCATCGGGATGCCAAGTCAACCTTTCTACAGTCTGGAGGGTAGCAGTCAAGAAACAACTTTTTTTCAGGAAGGTCACACTAAATGTTGACTTTTGCTTGCAGAAGTTCTTTTGTTCTTAAAATTGTGGTTATTTTTCAGTCTTGTGTACATATTACTTGTCATTTCTGTTTGTATCTTAATAAAGAGACAAGAGACAGAGAAATAAGAGACTGAGGAATAATGACATATGGTCATTATACCATTGCTAAAACAACAAATCCTATCTAATGGTGGCCTAAGACTTTTGCACAGGACTGTAAGGGACTGAGTATGATGGATTTTGGTATTCACATGGACCCAAACCCTCAAGGATACTGAGGGATGACTGTCTTACCATTTTAGGATGCTATTTTGTGTGAGAGCAGTTAAAAGACTTCGAAGTAAACTAAAACTAAAATCCAATGGGTGTGGTCTGCAGGATTAGCTGGTGCTTACACACGTTATCATTTTAGCGGTTAGAGAGAGTGGCCTAAAGTTAACTGATCACTAAAAACTTGCCCTACAGAAACACATCACACCAGAACAGCCGATTTAGCTCCATCCCAAAAAAACCTTCACCTCACGAAGATCCGGTGTGAGCGCCGCTTAAGGGTGACTGCTAAAGGACCAAATGTGACATATATAATGTAAGAATTTAGCAGAATTTCTCCTTTCCAGACCCCCTTACTTTGTATACAGTCTCACGGAGTTCAGTCGCAGCAGTTGCTATGACGGCGATAAACATGAAACTTCCAGGGGCTTTTTTTCGGGATGTTTTGGTGCACTGCGGCTCTTACGGCCTGTGTATGTGCTAATATTTAAGGAACAGAGATTTGGGGAGGAGTTCAGCAGAGGAAATGGAATTTCTGACACGGTGATGTGTTTTTTATACGATTGATCAACCAATCAGTGTGGATTAAAGTGTGAGACGTTCTGTGGTGCACTGAGATCTAATCATGGGTAAAAGTGGTGTTAGACACCCCCATATCACAGCCTCTCATGATTTAGGGCTTTAGTATAACAACTGGATTAAATACATCAGAGTTTATCAAATCAGTTTATTATCATTACACACACACACACACACAACCAAGGATCTGCTGAAATCAGGATTAAGTTTACACAAATCTGTTTTTTCTCAGCGGATTTAAACAACAGTAACAGTAAGAGATCTTATTATTTAATCTTTGCTATAAATATTGTACATAAACACACACTTATTCACAAACTTACTCACATGTGGACCTGTTCTGGAACTCACATACATGGGAAGAACATACCAAACTCCTAGACAGAAACCAATGCTACCCCTAGATTAAGATCTAACCATGGTCCTCGTGACCCCACAGCAAATCTGTGCTCATGATCACACCTATAACGATATTGTGAAATTTATTATAACTCTGCAGCGCAAGCTCGAGCTTTGATCTTTAATGTGTAATTAACATAATTAATCCATTATATTTAATGATGAATGAGTGCATGATTGGTGGAGCAGTTCTGGTTGGTATAATGAATGAATGGATGGATGGACGCTGGGTGTTTCTGTGGGAGAGCATCGCAGTAACAATAGAGCGACACCTGCATCCTCGGAGGAACTTCCTGTTTGGGGTTTGGTGGAAATGGGTTCAGGAGAGAGAAGCAGCAGCAGAGCAGATTCTCATGGACGCAGGAGGTCCGAGTGTGAGGATTAACGAGCTGCAGGTTCTCACAATAATACCTCCTACTGAACTGAATTCATCTGATGATCTACTAAATCATTAATCAAACATTACTGTATAAAATATGATTAGCTTTTATTTACAAACCTTTATGCATGGTGAAGCAGAGGTTAGCACAGATTCCCGGGTTGAGTCCTGGTCCAGCTGCTGTTTTGTGGAGTTTGCATGTTTATCAGGTCAACTTGCATCTCTAAAGTGTCCTGTGATGATTGGTGCCCGATCTAGAGTTAGTCCCCTCCCCAGTAAGGCCCCAGCTCCCTCTGTCCTGAGATGTGATGAATTATGAATGAATTAATCAATGCACAATAAGTTCAAAGTTTTTTAAGCTGTGTTTTCTCATCCTTTGTGCATTTATGGATTTTTATCCTGGCTTTTCCCGGTCAGGATCATGTGTTTCTGATGACCTTCCATGGACTCAAACCCAGGTCCTTGTTGGGGGGAGGCGTATTAAACTGCTGCACCGCCCACATACTCATTTGTTTATACAACAAAACAAGATAAAGTTTCTCCAGTAAAAGCCGTGACTGTCCTGTACCAGTTTAACCATCGACACAAACGTGAGATCATTTTGAGATCTGTAACTGACTACATCTCTGTTTCTACCTGCTGTATCAACACCAAACTTATAATCATCATTTCCTGACGTCGTTCTTTATCTCATTAAAGATGAGACCTAACCACGCCGGCGTGACCCTGTGAGCCTGCAACAGTGCAGTACCTTAATCAATATCATTACAATAGATTTAAATGAATCCGATTAGGTTGCGTCTGCTTTCTATAAGGTAAGAGTGATATCTGAGAAATGATCTAAAATCCGTCCTGCTCAGACGACGTATACTTTAAAGGAGCACATAAATTTTGAATCAAACCCAGAACTGCTGGTCAAAATATTTGCCATAATGATATAATCAGTGTGTTCTGATCAAACCTATTGTATTTACACTGCAGTAAAGCGTTTTATCCCATAGGAAAAACCTCTGTTTTCACTGATCCACTAAATGATCTGCTGATGAAATGATCTGAGAAGTTTGTAGACACAAATATGTCAGGAATGATATAATAATCAGACTGAAATCATATTTAAACATTCAACAGAATAAATCTGAGGTCAGATTTCTAATTCTAAATACTGAGAAATTTTAAGTGAAAGACAGTTTTTTTTAACAGCGCCAACTGCTGGTGAGTCTGAGCTTTGCTGCAGTAACATTAGATGATTATCTGAATGTATTAAAGCTTTTTAATCACAGGGAGGACTTTTTCTCTGTCTAAATGACAAAGTCACTTCTTGTGTCTGAATGCTCTGCAGAAACACTGCTGAGTTTATATACAGAGTTACACCGACCCGAATCGACTGTTTATACTTTAAACATGCTACATCACAATACAAATACACATAAATTAAACTGATTATTAAATCCTGCTCTTCAGCTTTTATAGCGATAAAAGTCCTACAGATTATTTTATTCTCTCGCCATCATCACTCCCTGTGGCCGCATCCCTTACTACACTTACAGCAGCTTTAATTAAAGCTGATATAAACAAACAATGACGCGAAAAAGAAATGGAGAAGCTCAAAGGAAGCTGGTCAGGCTCTGCTTTTGCAATGCATGAAAAAGTGGAAGTTGGCGTGTTGACGTGTTTCAGGATTTGCTCACATCCTCTTATGAAAGAGCAGGATTCATCGGAACAGCACAAGATCAGCTGCAGCGCTGTTTACATCCAAATAAACACCAATCAGGACAGAGGGCTGAGGACTGGGACATGCACACTATGGGGCTTATGGTGTTTATTTGCACTATGTAGTGAATAGGGTGTATGTTTTGGAACATGTCCACTATGGAACCGATGGTGATTAGGTTACATGTGTTGGTTCATATCAGAGAAACATGTGCTGATGGGTTTGTAGTTTTACGATAAAAACTTAAATTTAGCAAAACATAGACCCGTCTCACTCTCTGTCTCACTGTGTTCCTCCATCGGCGCCTGAGTGAAGGTCCATTTACTCCTGACTTATTTGAACTTGTATTCTGAGGAACTAGAGCCAGATAATTCCTCATTGTGAAACACAACCACACACTCACTGACTGTACACGACAGGACAGTAAATGCAAATAAACAGTACACAGGCACACACATCTGCAGTAAACACTATGAGCTTTTCTTTAAGCTCTAATGCAAATGGTTCCAGGTAACTGATGTATTTAGTAGTGAAGGAGCTGCAGCAGCACAGAATGGCCAGTAAAATAAATACAATATAAATACAATAATCCAATAACATTATATATGCATTAGTTATAACGCTTAAACTCAAATCATTTATAATGTTATATTTTTCACAAAAACTGTAAAGCCTTCCCCTTAACTGTTAATTAAAACTAAAAACTACAGAATGCTTTATTTATATATTTCGGTTCTCCTTTATTAAGAGATCATTAAGGTACAGAACCAAGTGAAACTATTTAATTTAAAGTAAACTAAGGCTTATTTTATTGACATTATCATATTTTACTGAATTTCCCACAAATTTGGAGCTGTTTGTATTTATTAAGGATTTTATTCTTCATTGTAAGGTCATGTGCTTTCAATATAGATAAATAAACTTAAACATATTAGCTATTTATACTCCATTATTTATCTACAGCCCAATATAGATGTTGAGACCCTTATTTATTTAGAGTTTATTATGATTAAGTAGAAGCTTTTGTGCTAATCACACACACACACACACACTCCCCCCTCACTTCCGTCTGAAGCTCGGTTCGGTGTGTGTGTGTGTGTGTGTGTGTGTGTGTGTGTGTGTGTGTGTGTGTGTGTGTGTGTGTGTGTGTGTGTGTGTGTGTGTGTGTGTGTGTGTGTGTGTGTTATAAACGTTAGCGGGACTGCTTTAGTTTGCACCGGATCAGTTTTAGACTTTACTCACAGAGCATAAGGGAACCAGAGGAACCAGCTAATGTTCGGTGAGGAGCTTTTGCTTACTCTGTTTAGGCTGAAGGTGTAAGGTGTGTATCAGGTGTGTCCCAGGTGTGTCCCTGCTGTTTATGAGTATAAACACTACAAACAGTCGCACTTTCAGAGCTCCAGGCTTTGTTTTCGTGCGTTACGCTCATGACGGAGGCTCTGCTACGTTAATGACGCAGGTTGCGTCTATATTAATGAGAAATGTCACCAGTTAAGTGAGCAGAGATTATTAAATGGATCGAATTTCTGTCCCAGAGGAAGTTTATTGCCTAGAAATAAACACAGAATTGCTTCAGTTATTCATTAAATCTGAGGTAATCGATCAAATCAGTGATTACTGATCTGATCAGCACTTCCTATCAGCACTGTCCTCTCTGTGTAACACATTCTTTAGTGTGTTCTTTATTTTATGTTATTAGGCTATAGAAGTTTAACATTTTAACATTAAAGATTCGTTTATAATTATAAAGGATAAGTTCTTCATCCTGATAAGTCACAGCTTCGGAACCTGTTCTGTGTTTACATGCAATTAATAATCTGATCATAACCTGACTTTCTGCAGTTTTCGGATTACTAAGTGCTTGTAAACACACTGAGACAGGAACGGACCTTGTACAGGCACCGGTCCAACACAGAGGATAAAATAAAGTATACTTATGATTGAGTATCAATGTAAATCAAATAAAATCTCATATGGAGCAGAAGCAGTCATTTATCAGAATCTATTCCATCATAAATATCAGTTAAAGTAAGTAAAGAATTAATCATAAATGTGGACGAATCTCATGAAACGATGAAAAAAGAAATCAAAAGTCCTAAAATGATGATACAATCTTTCAGCGTAACAGTGGGTTAGGGAACGTTCTCGATTAAGGGCCCAGCAGTGGTGCATTCCTGGTGCATTTTCCATGGAATTTCTGCGCTTGAACCCTGGACCTTCTGGGTCATTTACCCACTGGGTATCTTTGACCTTCCTGTTGTACTTTAACCATGCAGCACACCACAACAGTTCCCGTAGACTGTGTCCTTTTGTATCCAGTAACAGTTCAACTATCTTACAGTAGCTCAGCGGCACAATGCTCATGCATACTGATATATAGACCAAAAGAAACGATCATTCATCATAATCCAGTCCAGTTCAGAGGGAACTAGTGCAACATTTCAGCCTTCTGACTGATAGAAGAGCCGTGTCTCTCTGAACACTTTTAATCTCCTGGTATGTTTGAGACGCCGGTCTCCTTTGGGCCCGTTGGACCTGCTGAAGCCTGTTATTTGGTTTTAGTTTTGGATATTAATTGCACAGCCTCCAGACTGATACACACAGATCCAGTAAGATTCAGGATTATGATTATTTAATTGAGCCTGAACCTTACTTTCTTCACTTTCTGCTTGAAAAGTCTAGTCGATCTTTGGAGATTTGGTGCACTGGATCATGACGGGTCTGTTTTAAGAGTTATTGATGAAGGTGATGGTTTGGATGAACCTTTGTGTTTTACAAGGTTCTGCTGAGACTCCTGATTGATGTAACTGTGGAAGATTAAGAAGTAGAATTAGCACTGGATGTTTCTCTTGTTTTGGGGTCAGAGAGGAAGCAGGGAATCTCTTAAAAATGATGAACTTCTCTTTTTCCCCTTCTCTCTGCACTCTTGTGATTTTTGGATTGACTCATAGTGCTTACGGAGCGTACAAATCTTCTACAGCGTTAGAAGCTTCCAGCAGTGTTGGGTTTGACTCTGTTGTTAGGGTACGTCGTGTTAGTTTATAGGTTTGTTCATGCTCTGATAAATGGTGACTCATTTAGAATCTACAGCAGGTCTCGGGGTTTTACCTTCATCTGCTCTGTTACAGAAAACACAAGCTCAGAAAAGTGTTAGAGGGCACGTGCCAACCGAGTCAGATCTGAAAACATCACAATCAGATAAAATCCTGCTTAAAGTGGTGCAGAGCAACAGTTCCAACAAACAGCAGCACCATCACACTAATAATAAAACTAATAATAATAATAATACTAATAATGTGACTAGTAATAATAAAGCAGGCCTGTTTAAAGCCTTTCCTAAACAACACAGTTTTTCTCTGGAAAGAGACTTTTTGCATCTAATTTGCATAAGGTTTTTCACGTATAAGTGCACAGAGAGAAATTCAGAAATAAACCAAGCCAACTAAAAATAAAGCTGCACTGCATCTGAAACTAACAACAGATAAAAGAGGACCTGAACTTATTTCAGCTGGGGTTTTTTTCCGAGGATAAAATTAAATGTGCTCTGCTTAGCCATCAGTTTACCTTCAGGTTTAGTATAAAAATACATAACAATAATATATTCTCTAGAAAGAGAGACCTGCAGGTATTAAACTGACCCTAACCTCAAATGAAACATAAGAAATCAGAAGCTTAACTTGATACTGCAGTCATTATTGTTCTGTTTTTTATTTAATATTATTACTTAAGAATTTAAAACGTGCGCCTTTGTTATTTGTATTATTTAGATATTTGCTCTCTTAATGAAGCATTATTATATTAGAAGGTCATGGTGTTTTTTTTAACTCATACAGAACTGCTATTAGATGATTTATTATTTTATTTAATTAGACTCTAATTAATTCTATTTGGCTTCTTTTAGAGGTGCTTTAGATTTTTTATTTTTCAGTTCAGTAAATTCTGTTGTAGTTTAAATGTGGTTATGTTTGTATTTCTGGTCTGTACGTGTGTAACAGCACCGGACTTACTGAATGTCTACTGTTACTTTTATTTATTCAATTATTTAATTACATCTTATTTTATACCACTTGTATAGGCAAGTGTTCTACATTTTAAATATATTATAGGATTAGGTTCATTTTACTAAAATGTTTTGACATCATGTTTATTTTCATTTATTCCAACTTGGCACTGGAAAGAGGAAGCATCTCAGAAATCGAAGACTGTGCCAACTGTTAAGCGCTGTGGTGGTTTGATTAGGATCGAGGGTTGTGTAAAGGCTGGAGGATGTTTTGATGTGTTTGGTTTGGGGGATTTCTGATCTTAATCCAGCAGGTTATTCGATTAAAGGGTTAAAGGTTATTAATAAGAAATTTCCGTCTAAAGGATGAGCGAATGCAGAGACACGGCCGCTGTGGAAATCCTTCACTTTCGTTTTTTTTTAATCAGCTCTGTTTCCTGCCTTATCTGATCTGAGTGGAGTTGTGTTGCGTTGTGTTTGTGACCTCAGACTAATGCAGGGGAAGTTTGGATTGTGTAATGCTGAAATCAGACGGAAAAATCTCCTGAATGCCCAGGTTACGTTTGTCATTATTTTGGTAAGAGGAAGTTTGATCATGCAGGAATGTTTTTATCATTTCATGAAGTGCTGACGTTCCCCTTTAGCTCAGCATAGTTAATTATAATCATAATAATCATAATCATTTATTTATGCAGTGCTGATGGGGCGTTCTTATTGTTTCACAGGAACTCACAGATAATAAGATGTAAAATCAGCTCGATTTATTACCTCACACCAGCAGAACTTCCACTTTAGTGTGTTTATTAAGGGATTTAGGTTTTATGTGGATGAATCAAACAGAATGGACTCAAATGACTCGATTCAGAGTGTTTAAAAGGATCAAAATCACTTACACCTTTCTAATTTTAATGAACCATGTACAATAACAGTTCTAATATTAATCATATAATAATAGTCTTATTATGAGCTGTAAATATTTATCTTCTATAAACTTAAACTTATTAATAAGGATAATTTAGTTTAATTCTTACATGTATCATCTAGGCTGTAAGCAGGTCGGTTTCTTTTTGACTCTTGGTCCTAACAAGGTTTCTTCATTATAACAGTTAGGGATTTTCCTTGCCACTGGCGCCCCAGCTTAGCTCAGTAGATCAACTGTGGCTCTAGATATAGAAATAAATTTGATTTGAACGTTGTGCTTTGAGCTTATCATTTCCATAAACGGGACTGTTGTAGCCTAGCGGTTAAGGTGTGGACCTATGGACTGGAAGGTCCAGGGTTCAAATCCCACATCCGCCAAGCTGGCACTGTTGGGTCCTTGAGCAAGGCCCTTAACCCACAACTGCTTGGATCCTAAGACTGTACCAGTTGTAAGTCGCTCTGGATAAGGGCGTCTAATAACATAATCTAATGATGTAAATGTAAAATGTAAATATAATATCTCACTGATCTTCATTTACAACCAGGAAGATTCCAACAAACAAATACAGATGTAAACATCCCCCAGAATTCCCCAAAACTGTGTGTGTGTGTGTGTGTGTGTGTGTGTGTGTGTGTGTGTGTGTGTGTGTGCTAAAAAAAGAATGATTTGCCTAAACAGGCTTTTTTATCAGACATGCAAAAACACGCCGCTTGCTTACTTCCCATAGAGAGACAGCGGGGGGTTAAATTAGTTTTTAGGGAACTCAAGTCTTGTGTTTGGTGAAAGTTTTGTTTCTACAGCACTTTTTATTTTAATCTATTCCACAGAAATACTAAAATAATACCAACAACTCCTTTCACTTCTCTCTCTGGTTTGGATGTTCGAGCCGGGGGTGTTTGGGCTGCAATTCTCTTTCAGATAGAGCTCTGTTAGTTTTATAATCACATATAAATAGTTATTCTATTTTTGTTAAGTCATCCATCAGCAGCATGTGGAGCAACAAACACTCTACCTTCAGCAAACACCGTCAGGACACCTCTCCATAACCACTTCAGATCCACCTTCCTCGTTTGGACCCATCACAGTGCACCCCTGCTCCTTACATAGTGTCCCCCTCACAGTTTGGAGAGGGGTAAAATGTCCCCCCAGATAACTCCTGCTCATGGCATGCTTGTGATTTTGTTTTTAAGAGTGTGGTGAGTTTTCTGTTGGTTGTTAGATTTGGCTGAAGTAGATTTGGCTCTGTTATTCAAACATTTTAAAGCGAGGTAAACTGAACTGATCTAATAATGTGAGAGATTGCTGACTTAAAATCTAAAATGTGTTCTATAAATATATAGCCATATTCAAGGTAAGATGTTATATTAAATACTGATGGCATATTAAATACTATTTTCTCATTCCTTGTGTAGCATGTGCTATATTGTATTTAACATAAAACCCTATTCATATGGTGTGTTTATTTTGGGTGGTGTACGTTAAAATGAAACCTACACCAGCGGCTCCTAATCATGCTCACCATGTTCCCTACTGTCCTAAACCTGCACCAAACTCAAAACCTTCCTCCTCCTTATCCTCTTCGTCTTCTTCTGCAGGGTTCGGCTGGTTTTTAATCAATCTCTGATGGTTTCAAACTAAATCTAAGATCCAGAGCTTTTGATAAAAAGGTGTTAAAGAGCAGGACACAGAGCTCAGGCCTCAGGTGGAACTGAAAATGATACCTGGGTTCTTTTAGAACCTGCTTTTAGTTCCCTTCACCTGACTGTAGTGTAGTATAGGGATCGTAATGACTACATCTAATAATAACCGTAATAATGTGCGTGTGTGTGTGTGTTTAGGACGTGTGAAGATGCAGCACACCTCGTGTACAGAGGACCGGATTCAGCATGCTCTGGATCGCTGCCTCGATGGCCTTCGATCGTGTGAATCCCTCAACCAGTCCTGGAACTGTAAGAACCGCTCTCTCTCTCTAAATACGTCTCACTGCATAATGTTACTCCCTCGTGGTGCTACCTCTGGACTGTAAGGGCCCCGTTCAGGGGTCCAACAGATGGGATTTAAACCCTGGACCGTCTGGTCTGTAGTCGAGTTCCTTGTCTTCTGTCCTACCACAGTCCTGTTAAATGTTTCAGCGTTTGTTTTCAGCTTAAAATACTTCAAGTGTAATGTGAGTCACTGTGCTGGTTTTGAGAAGCTGAGCCATTATCCGTGTTTGCAATCTAATAAATGTCTATTTAACTTCAAATTGTTTTTATAAGCACATGTATGAGTATAACACGGGGCCGGTCCTGAACACGTATGTAGCACATTAGTGCAGTGCGTAGCGTGTTCTGATAGGTGTGTGCACATCGAGTAACCGAGCCTCAACTTCCTCCCTCAACCAAAGTGTTAATTTATAGACTTCCTGCTGCTGGTTCTTAGAAAACAAACAGTGCAGTCCTCACTCACAAACACACACACATGCGTTTCTATGTACACTTCCACAAACACACACTTTATCTAAGAGAGTGTTGGTGAGATAAACCGTTTTCAGCATTAGTGTGAAGGTTCAGTTCACGATTCATTAGTGGTGCACAGCTGATGGGGTTAAGAATCCAACTTCAGTCAACCCCAGTCTGATTTCTTGTGTGTGTGTGTGTGTGTGTGTGTGTGTGTGTGTGTGTGTGTGTGTGTGTGTGTGTGTGTATAGCCGGATGGTGCATGAACCGATGGAGTCTGGAGGAACTGTTGATGAGGGATCCAGAAAACTTCCTCATCCTCCTGCAGCAGATTCTTAAGAGAACAAAACAGGTAACACACACACACACACACACACACACACACTCTCTTTCTCTAATGTTGTCCAAGCTGTTATTCTGCCCCCATGTGACCTCATTCTGTTAGTGTCTGTATAAATGAAATCGCGTTTAATTCTGTACATTAAGCTTAATATTGATTTTGTGTGTGTGTGTGTGTGTGTAGGTTCAGGCGGAGTGTGAGTATGAGTTGGTGGCTCCTCTCACCATCATGTTCGAGTCCACACTGCTACAGGTATATACACACACACAGCCAACCTTTATGACTTTATATCTAATCCAACATTAAGCTGGTCTTTGGTGCAGAACCTACCAAATTTGTAGGTGCAGTTCCACAGACCATCACAGGGCACTTTCTCACATTGGGACACTTTAGAGGCACCAATTGACCTATGGAAAGTGCACGCAAACTCATGCGGACACAGGGAGAACATACAAACCACACAGGCTTGAGTCCCGACACAGGAGACTTTCTGACTTTCTGGCTCTCATGATTGTTACCTGTGGACTGGGCGGGGCTTGTGTTATCTACAGTCTCACAGTAAAGCTCATAAATAATCACAGAATAATAAAGTGAGGCTGCAGGTAGAGTAGGATAAGAGTTTCAGAACACCATCTCATTCTGTTTATTATTTGATGTACAGCGCCGTTCTGCTGTATGTCCGTGTCTGAGGACATCTGCTGGTGAAGCAGGAGAACTGCATGTTTAATTCGTCGTATCCGCTTTTATGTTTAGAAATTTAAAAATGAGCACAAACACAAACCCTGACCGTCGAATACAAACACAGAGGAGATTTTATATTCATTATTTTACATTCCTTTTTGTTAGTGCCAATGTCATAAGTTTTAAAAATGTTTACTGCTTCTTTTTTCTCTTCAGTATCAAAGCTGTTGAATAATTTTATAGAAATACCAACACCGTAATGTTGTTATGCTCCGCCTACAGACTCCGTACTGTCCAATCGAGAGTGACCTGCTGATGGAGGCCAGTGAGGTGTTCCATGGCTTCATGACATGGCCTGAACCTTATAGCAGTGTGTGTCACAGTCTACTGACAACCATCCAGCAGGAACTCAAAGCACCAGGTCACACACACACACCCACCCACAACCACCCCCCCACCCCCACCCACATATATATATATATAATAAACGCACCTTTAATGGTCCAGAAAATATTGTAAACTCATAAATAATCTTCACATCCTCCAGAATCCAAACCACGGCCACTTAAAGGTGGCGTACCTACTGTACTTGCAGTTTGGACTCGATACGAGATTTATTAGCACAACACTGTCACCCTGTCACAAATTAATAACTGCCCCTAAACCAACCCCAACAAGTGTGTATGTGTTCTCTTACTGCAGGAACACAGCTTAATGAATGTATCCAAACGTGACTCTGTGTGTTAACATCTGTTTGTGTGTGTGTGTGTGTGTGTTTTAGGGATTTCATACCACAGGCTGGTGAAAGAGGAACAGGGCCTCACCACCGGCAGTCAGCGATGCAAAACCATGTGAGTGTTTCAGCAGGAAACCCTTCCTCCCTGTCTCACTTTTTAGATACACTCGCACATCTTTTGTCTTCATCTGCTGATGGTGTTCCTCTTTATTGGGGATTGACGCAATCGATCTGAAACTCACGTGCACCCATTCAGCATTTTTTATAAATGGAGGGCGTGACCTGTGATTTCTGAACCCCAAACCTCCATTCATGATGTCTGGGAATTGCACTTGTGTGCACACACCTGGACCCTGATTTATAAGTGCTGCACCAATCTAAATGTAAATGCTCTGTAACAGTATTCTACCAAACACACTTACGTGCAGTTCCACTTTCCACCACCAGGTGTTGTGACAAAACATACCGTCAATTGTGAGAACTGCTTCTAATATTACAGATCAACAGAGTGTAACTGCGTGTGTGTGTGTGTGTGTGTGTGTGTGTGTGTGTGTGTGTGTGTGTGTGTGTGTGTGTGTGTGTGTGTGTGTGTGTGTAGTACGGTGATGATGTTGAACCCGGCCGATGTTCCTGCAGAATTTGTCTCCGTGGTGGAGCAGCTCAGCTCAATCGACGTCTCGCACAGAGAAGTAACTGTTACTCTCATTAAACATGCTTTCCAATCCACCATGGGCACCAAGTACCCACTACAGTCCATCAGTCTGGCACTGCAGGTACACACACACACACTCACACACATTCTCTCTATCTGACCACACTCAGTATAATCGTAAACTAAACTTTGCGTAAACTAAACTGGTATCTGTAACAATCCCCTAAAAATAAGTTTCTGACCTTTTATATTTTTATTATTGTACTGTAGATGAAAGTGTAATCTGACAAGGCCATATGGTAAAATTTAAAGTGTGTGTGTATGTGTGTGTGTGTGTGTGTGTGTGTGTTCAGTCTCTGAGTGATGAGAAACTCTCTCAGACCCTCTCACATGTATCGGAGCTGCTGGACCAGGCGCTGGTCATGTCCGACTCGAACATGGCTCGGGTTCATGTACAGAAGGGTCTGGAGGAACTGGGCCAAAAACTTCATTTCCCAGCATGCACCAGTGCAACATCAGACGGTAAAGAACCGATCAGCTGTCAGAGAATTCATATCCGTATCAGAGAACACAAAGTTAAATAACACGTGTGTGTGTGTGTGTGTGTGTGTGTGTGTGTGTGTGTGTGTGTGTGTGTGTGTGTGTGTGTGTGTGTGTGTGTGTGTGTGTGTGTGTGTAGGGATGCTGCAGATCCTAAAGTTGCCGGTAGCAAAGTGTTACACCATCCACTGGGACACAGATCATTTTGGTCAGTAACTGAATCTGAATATTATTTTAAAAAAAGAGAAATAAATGTTCAGTTCCTGAATCTTGTCAGAAGGGGGCGCTTCTGGGCCTGTTAGATTACCACAGACCTAGCCCTTTGACAGGAGGGCAGGTAAAAGCCTCTGACAAGGCGGAAGAACCCTAGAACCGAGATGAATGTATAATATTTTATTTTCTAATATCTTACAAACGTATTGTAGTTTCTTAATTGAATGACTTTTTAATAACTTTAGTTGCCGGATATAAATCTGTAATATTTGGTTTCCTTTAATCGTCATTTCTCACTCAGATGTCCTGAGTGCGTTTCTGGAGTCGGACCCTGAGCTCGCGGCTCTCCTGTCTGAGGAACAAGCTGAGGAGGACGAAGTGGAGGTAGCCGAAGATGAGGAAGAACAGGGTGATGACGAAGGGGAGGAGGAGGAGGAACGGGAGGAGACGGAGGACTTGATGGACCCGCGGGCGTCCATGTTCTCCACCACGTCCTCTCTGAGCACGGAGTCCAAAGACTCCGTGCTGTCCACGTCGTCTGATTTCTCTCCGTTCTCCACCCTGTCCTCGTCCTCTCAGGCCTCGGGGACGGACAGTGACTTCTGTGAGGACATCGAGGAGGACTCTCACACTCCCATACCGCTGTGCAAAAATAAAAACAGCGCAGGACTCTCAAAGTGTCTCTCGCGTCTCTTTAAACCTCGCGGACAGTCC
>JAJAGP010001191.1:47500-50000 GCA_025084515.1 Ancistrus triradiatus | reverse complement strand
AGTTGGCTTAAAAGATACGTGGACGAGCCAGAAGGCTCTGGGAGAATGTTTGTGGCAAGATGAGACCAAATAGAACTTTTGGTTTAAAGAAAAGCATTATGTTTTTGGCGAAAGAAAGGAAAACAATGCATTCCAGCATAAGAACTTATACCATCTGTGTGAAATGAAAACATGGTGGTGGTTATATCATGGTTTGGCCTTGGTTTTGCTGCATCTGGCAGGTGGCTTGCCATCATTGATGGACCCTTATTGGTGTTAGGATATTCTGAATTATATCAAGAGAATTCTAAAGGAAAAATATCAGGACATATGTCATGAACTGAATCCAAGAGAAGGTGTGGGTCATGAAGCAAGGACACCGGACCCAAGCACACAAGCTGGTCTAACCAAAGAATGGTTCAGAAGAATAAAGAATCATGTTTGGAATGGACAAAGTCCAAATCCTGACTTAATCCAATGGAAAGGTTGTGAAGGACATGAAGGAGCAAGCTAATGTGAGGAAACCCACCAACATCCCAGAGCTGAAGCTGTTCTGTACGGAGGAATGGGCTAATAACATTCCTCCACGCCGATTGCAGGGACTGATCAACACTACAGGAAACGTTTAGCTCCAGTTATTGCGACAGGGGGGAGGGTCACCCAGATACTGAAAGCAAAGGGTCACATACTTTTGCACTCACTAATATGTAATATTGGATCATTTTCCTCAATAAATAAATGACCAAGTATAATATTTTTGTCTCATTTGTTTAACTGGGTTCTCTTGATCTACTTTTAGGACTTGTGTGAAAATCTGATGATGTTTTAGGTCATAGTTATGCAGAAACAAACTTTCAAGCACCACTGTACCTTAAAGAGAAATAAAATTTACAGCACTATATAGACCTCACAACTCAGGTTTGTGTCTTTTGGCTCTTTGTCATTTATTGAGACATAAATGTAAATTAATAAATGTAATGACTATGTAAGAATTAAAAGGTCACAGTTCAGCTCTATCATGTTTACAGTTGAACTATAAACGTCACAGTTAATATCATTAAACACTGGAAGAGGTGAGCATGAAGTTCATAGTAACATGAGAGTTCACAGATAAATTATAAAGGTGACAGCAGAACTACGAGCTAATATTATTTAACAGTAAACTTAACAGTTTTACTATAAAGTTGCACAGTATATTTTTCCTGGGTCGAGCTTCTGTGTTGACATCATTCCATGATGTTTTAGGTCCTATTTATATAAAATATAAATGCCAGAATATTAATAGATATTATATCTGAATTGGGTACTTTTAGTAATTAAGCTAACATCTAAATCTTTTTAGAAGGAATTAATGATTAACTAAGTAAGACCAATAAAGATTGCCTTACTGCACTTTTTTAAGATTAAGCTCTAGGTGCATTTGGTGGAGACATACCACTAAATAAGGATGCCGAAATAAATTTCATTAAGAAAAAACTGGTCAAAACAGTTTAACCTTCTCTGATTTTACTCATGTAAGACTTTGTGTGCATGAGCGAGTTCAGTATCCAGTACCAGTGGTTTGTAATATCTGTTAAAACGGAATTATTTTCCTCTTTGTCTAACAGTTATAATTTTTTTATTTACTAGTTAGTTATTTTAATATAATTTCTTATGTAAAATGTATTTTTATTGTAGCTCAACATACGTAAATATTTTAAATATAGCATTTTTTTTAACTTATAGAAAATTGCAAGTAAATATTGACACATTAAGGGAATTTCTCCAGCTGTTGGTGCATAAAATGAAGTCATTTCTGTCCTTAAGGGTAAAGATTAATCAAAATAGGTTTTTTTTTCAGACTAAGCAAAGCTTAATGATTTAATATATGAAGCAAATTATTTAGATACAATAAGGATTCATTTCAGTTTTTAAGCCTCTAAAAGTATATAGCTTTAGCATCAGACCAGCAGTTTCTATGTTTTACCACCAGGTGTCACCATACCGACACGTTTCATGTGAATGTGAGGGAATGGCTGCATCTTGTGGATTATTAGTGGAATTACATGTAAAAAAGTGAAATTTCTCCTGATTGCTGGCTCAGTTTATTACTGTGTGTTAGTAATGATGTGTTTTTAATTGTGTGTGTGTGTGTGTGTGTGTGTGTGTGTGTGTGTCCGACAGCAACTGAGCACCACTCAGGTGAGGGTGGATAAGGTTCGAGTCGCCGGTTCTGGAAACACGACATTCGCTGTGTGTTTGGATCAGGATGAGAAGAAAATTCTACAGAGCGTCACCAGGTACTGACTGAACACACTGTGATCATAAATCAGCTGCTTATTGATGGCTTGTATCAATAATGTGCGTGTGTGTGCGTTACAGGTGTGAGGTATCGGTGTGTTATAAGCCAGATGGTGCTACTGACTGGCTCAAGGCGAGGGCTTTGTCCTGTCAGGTGGAGTCAACATTCTGCTCTCTGCTCTGCTTACCAATCTCCACCTTCAGTGGACCCCAGCCCTGACCCCCTGCAAACCAAACCCCA